>VZSF01008152.1:338561-410007 GCA_013398295.1 Chionis minor | reverse complement strand
ACAGACAGCGGTGCCGGGAGGGGAGGTGGCGGGGGGCTGGTCGCTGTGGTGGCGGTGCCCCTGAAGGGGGGAACCCTTCAGCCCGGCTCGAGGGGCGCCGGGGTGAGTCAGCGCCGCCCGCCGAGGGGTTCGAGGGTCTTCTGAGGGGGTGGTTGGAGGGGGGGTGGGGGGTGTCCCGGGTCACCGGCTTCCCGCTTCCCTCCCGCTTTCCCCTCAGAGGTCCGGCCCAGCCACCGGGTGACCTGCCCTGCCAGCCCGCGGCCTCCGCGCTACCTGAGCCAATGCTAGATCTGGAGGTGGTGCCCGAGCGGTCTCTGGGGAACGAGCAATGGGAGTTCACCTTGGGTAAGTGGCCCTACGTCTGTCTGTCTGTCCGTCCGTCTGTCCCTAGAGCTTCCCTGGCTGTCCCGGGCCGTCTGTGAGGGGATTCGGGTCCCCTCGCGTTCACAAGCCTTATTTTCCCCAGCGCTTCCAGGGAGTTGCAGGAGTGAAAGGGAGAGAGAATCAAAGCTCACCTATCTCTGCCTCTAAAAATACTAATGTACGAGCTATAAGGATTCCCTTGTAGCGTATAGTCTAATCCTTTGGCTTTGCACGCCAAGTTGTGCTTTGTTTATCCGCTGGTATGCTTTCTTCTACTCGTTTACCTTGTTTTCTCCTGCCTTGCCATCTTAGATTAGTAATTTCTTTAAATAACTCCTGAAAGAGGAGGCATGGGTGTACTGACCATCACCTGAAGCTATGTCAGGTGATACCAGCGTCTTCAACCATGCGCTAATATGTAACATAAATACTGTGCTTTTTCTGTGCGAACCCTTCATGAATATCGGTTGAGTTTCACAATTCCTTTGTGTTGTTGCTGGGTTGCGACATTGTAGGGGAGAAAGTAAACTTTTGAGAGGTTTTCTCAGGGTTAGAGAACAGGTATTTCTCCTCCCAATTTTTCTCCTCTTTTTTGTCCTTCTGAGAGGTCCTTCCTTACCAGTCATCGCTCTGTTTACTGCGATGAGAAAGAACTTTCCTCTAGCTGATGGAAATTTGGCTGGTGCTCAGCTCAGGGCACTTAAATGTAGCTGGGATGGTATGGATTCTTCAGGTGACCCGTGTTTTCAAGCAGATATCGGTAGTCCTTAAAGCTCTCAGAAAATACTGTGGCTGTCACGTTTTGCGAGCGATGGATTGAGATACCAGCGTTTGGGCTCTTTCTCTTGGTTTTCCACCTTTGCTGTCGCTCTGTCTAAAGCGCAGTTAGTGGTAGTAGGAGTTTGGCTAATGTAAACAGGGCTCCGCGTGGCAGCCATCCGTACCTGCCAGAACCTGAGCTACGCTTCTGCTGCTGTTGTCACCTGTGACAGCAGGGGGACAGAGTGTTCCTTAAAAGCACTGTTACGCAGCTTCTGTGAACTTGGGCCACACCGAAGGAGCGGTGCTGTGACGTGGAGTTGTTTGTACCAAACCCGTCAAACGCAAAGGGCTGTTTGTGCTGCTGGGGATTCCGAGTCCAGTGCAACTTGATGGTTACGGGGGAGCGTTAGAATGGCTTTTGGAGGGTAATTATAGTACCTCAGGTCCCACCCTTTGAAATCTCGGTGATCTGCCTGTACCGCTGACTTGTGAGTGTGCTCTCTCAGCTCTGCGTGGCCTGCCACAATCCTTTCGTGACTCTATTACCTGGAAAGAAACGCAATCTAGAATTATATACCCTGACAATCTTCACAAGTAAGTAGTACAGGCTTGCCCCGCTCTTCTCATAAAAACAAACAAACAAAAAAAAAGGGGGGAGGGGGGAGAAAGCAAACAATCTTCATTTTCCCAAGAAGCCCGTTAATGCACGGTTAAAATGATATATACTGTGTCTCTGTGTGTACACACAAACACACACATGCATAGATGTGAGAGGGAGGAAACTCAGCTGCAATTCTCGGAGTAAACATAGCCACCACGTGATGCGTCTAATATATAATTAGCATGACCTGCTGGTATAGAGCAGGAGGCTGACTAGGTATTGAGAAACTTAACTTTGTCCTGTGCTAGCGATATTGTATGAAAATGGCCCCTGCTGAGAAAGCCGGTTCAGCTGTGTTCCTGGTAGCGAGGCTGGAAGCGCGGGTGTAAATGGGATTCTCCCTGCCAGCGGTATTCTACTCATCGTTCGTTTAGATCTGCCTTTAGCAGAACTAATGGCAGTATTCCTGAACTGCCGCTGACTCTGGCTTCCAGTGTGCTGCCCACAATGGAGATGACTGAGGGGAAATGCCAGGAAAATTTTTTACATGAGTTTTTGGATTCTGTTTCTGGCTCCAGTGTTGACTCACTATGTGACCAGAGCGTAAAAAAATTTAACCGAGGCCGAGTTTTGTGTGCAATTAGATACCTGTCTCACTGCACCTCGTGGGCTTAATTCCTGCTGATTTAAAGGAGAACAATTAAATACTTATTCTGTAGTGCCTATAGCCGTGTTATTAGCGTTTGAGATGTATAATTTCGAAGGCGCACTTGCATTTCTCTTGCTTTTTATACTTTCTTTTCCTACTAAGTTTCACTTTTTTTTGTTTAATGTGTTACGATTCACCTTCTCTAGGATTTTCTTATATTCTTCTCTTTTAATCTTTATTTACTCCTTGACTCCCCTCCCCTTGAAGACACATAGTCTCGGCGTAGACTAACGCTTCAAGCCATGTTGTCCGTGCCCAGCATACGTGGGAGGAGTGTCCCGTGCCGCTCGTATCCCTCCAGTGCTTAGGAAAGGGAAAAGTCTGTGGTAAGAGAGACCCAGCACTGATCTTTGTGGGCGTTATTTGCCATGGCTCGGTTTGGTTGAGCGATGTGCTGGAAACCGTGTTTGCTTCCCCGTTCCCCCTGACTGGTGAGCCAGGGGAAAAAGAATTCTTTGTTTTCCTCTTTGACTGTGAAGGCTGATGAATGTTGAGGAAAAAGGGGTGTTGTGTGTGTGTGTGTGTGTGCGAGAAGGGTGGAGAAAAATAACCCAGTTTCTGTACTCCTCCTTTGGCGCTCTGCTGGTGGAGGCAAAGGGAGGGTACAGGCTCCTCCACGCAGGTTTAACGTTCTGCCAACTCTTCTTGAAGGACTGGAGTCTCTACTCCTAGCTTTGCCAGGCGGCTGTGTGGCAAAACCTGCTTGATTCTCAGCTGTTGAAAACGGAACAAAATCGGTCCCTGTCCATTTGCTAGCAGCTTGAGAAAGCTCTGAGTAAGAGTCACATGAGCCCTCTGTTTGCACACTTACCAACCCAAGATTGCATCAGTTTACATCGGACTTACAAACTGAACTTCGTGTCGGTGCGCACTTTTTCTAACCACATGCTTTTTTACTGAAACCTTACCTGCTCCTGACGCATGCCGTCGGCATACGGATTCTGTCAGGTGTTCCCAGGATTTGCTTGAGCCTTTGCCACTTTTTTTTTGTTTTTTTTTAAAAAAAAGCTAATGGTCTTACCTCTGCGAGTCTCCTAGAAATACTGACTTTGAAAATCAGTTTTAAACTTTTAAATCATCTTTACTTTTTTCGGAATCGTTGCTTTTACTAGGTTAAGAAATGTCAAACTTTCACAGCAGCGTCTTTGATCTTAGCTTCTTGCTGTTATTTATGTTTCTGTTCCATTCTGAAAATGTTATCTAATACATAATAACTGTCTTTTTAAAACTCAGCTGCTTAGACTACAAGGCAACTGCTATTTCCTAGATAATAGGAAACAGTGCTGCTGTATTGTGGCTCTGTGCATTTTAATTTTATTACCGTTATTAAAATAATAACTATTCTTTTTGATTTTGTATCATCTTCTGGTGTGTATTTTCTAGCTGCAAAAAAAAAAATTGATTCCAGGATTATGGGCTAACATGAAAAACAATTTCACCGAAACATTTGTGTATGGTATTTACAAATTGAATCACTGTAGTTCCAATCTATAGACTGTTTTGCCAAAACTTTATTTCATAATTGCAGAAAAGCTGCAATGTATGGGAGTGCCAGGCATGTAGTTTACTGTGAAAACAATTATTTTTTAATTTTTTTTTTGCTGTGTTATGCTGGTATTACATGAAAGCAGTGCCTATGGTGATCTAGGTGTGTGTGTGAGAAAAATATATATATACACACATACCTGGAGAGAGAGAGAGTTTTCTCAGTTTGGTTCTGTAGATAATGTCTAAAAGGTGCTTTTGGACATGTTGTATGGTCCGAGTTTGAGAGGTGTAGCTAGTAACTAAAAATGGGACTTCCTGTACTGTTACCTCAATAAAAATGTGGGTACCATGGTAAATTTTCCCTAGTCAAGGCAACTTTCTTAATGTTTAAAAGGTAGAAATAGAGAAGCACGGGGTGAGGAATGTAAACAAAATGTCAGGTAACTAATCTAAATTGACTTGCAGCAATTAGTAGGGAAATAAAACTTCACAATTATGAGCTCATAACCTCTCTTTACAAATGCCTGCTTTGAATCCAGCAACACGATCACATTTCATTTGGAAAGGCAACAAAGGTTTTAAGTGTGATAAAAGGATGAGATGGCCTGGTGCTATTCTTTCTGCAGAATCAGCTGTTTCATTCCACTTTCAAAAATTTATAGCTGTAAAGATAAGATGTACACTGAAGAAGGGAAAAAAAAGCAACCCACAAGGAAGAAGCACCCTTGAAATCATGTTAGAGTGTGGGTGGCTATTAAGTATATTAATTCAATTGAACCAAATTGTTTAGGAGGTTTATTTTGTCTGTAAACTGAGAAGATAAAATTTCTTCCTTAGCATGAATGTGGTGGTATCAGTGGTTAATGGGGTCTGGTGGGTCTAAGGAGAGTTCTTGCTCCGTTTTAATATTTGTTATCTGTGTTGTAGGACTGCTCGGTAGTTTATCAGCTTGATAAAGGGCATACCATAAAATGCAGTCCAGGAGCCTACTGCGTGTGTGTAAGAATGCTCTAGTGGCGTTTGCTATTGGCTATTTTATCAGTTGTCGGGTTGTTGACCCCAAGAAGCAGAAAATTTCACACGTGAATTGTAGAAAGGTCTGTGGTTTTTTCTGCCTGAACTTTACAGTTTAATTTTGTGGCTAGAGATATTTTTCTTTCACATATATATGCCTGGCAAACTGGTAGGCAAACAATGCCTTTTCTGTTTCAAAAAACAGGTCTGTGCTGATACCGTGAGTCAAGCAGGCTTATTTGTTGATTGCATACCTTTCTGTTGTAATGTGCTGTTTGCTGATGGCGGCTCTGTTACCTCATCTGTAACCTTTCTGTTTAAAAAAAAAATAAAAAAAATACTGTTAGCTGGTCTCCAAACTGAAGAAATGCAACTGTTTTTATTTACAGGAATGCCGTTGGCTCAGGCTGTAGCAATTCTTCAGAAACACTGTCGCATTATCAAAAACGTCCAGGTTCTCTACAGTGAGCAGGTGAGTAGTGCGTGGTCTGGCCGGGTCATACACCTCGCTGTGTCCCAGAATTAAGGCATTAGTGGGTATACTGGTACTGTGTCGTGCTAACGTACCTGTTGTGTGAATTTTGGAGCCACTTGAAATTGAATCGCATCAAATTACTGCCACCACATCAGAGGTGTAGCTTTTAGAAGAGTTTCAGGTCAAGTGGAATAATGCTCAGTGCAGTGATTTAACAGATGGCAGTTTTGTGTTACGCAGTGGTGGGGTAGTGCTGTTTTTCTTTTAAGAAGGGAAATGGCCTGTAGTTACCTGGATAACTTAATTCTAGTCTCTTCACAGTACCCTTCTCAAGTGTTGCAGGATTTTTGAAGTGCTGAATCACTCGTTACTTACCACTTTCATCTTTGGTTCGGTGGTGATGAACCCACTGACAAGGCTTCCACGCTTCCTCTCCGGGTCTGCAATTTTGCCTGCAGAAAGTGGATATAGTAAATTAAACCAGCTGTAGATGTTTTAATCATTCTTCAGCACTAAACATTCCTTAGTTTCCAATATTCTTGACTTCCATCAAAAAGGGGACTAGAAGTGAAACCTTTCTGCCAGATCAAATAAAAGGTGTTACGTACCCACCTCCATGTTGAAGGAAGTAGAAGGGAAGAGGAGATGGGACACAAGGAGTGTGACTCCAGAGCTGTATTATGTGAAGTGCACGTTAATCGGGAGGTGATGTTCAGCTGTTGTAGGTTGCAGATCTTTGCATTACGAAAAAGGCTAAGTTTGCTAGAATTTCAATTTGTATCAAAATACCCATTGTCGTCTTGTGCATTCACAATGAATACTGAGCGGCAAAGGAACAAGCTTGACTCTGGTGTTTACTGCTGAATACATATTTCATGTAATTAAATGAGTCATCCTTTTTTGTTTGACAGTATGTACATTTATGGGTTTTATGATGACTTGAATATTTACTTTGCAAATTGAAAATCTGGCTCCTTGTACTTAATGCATGGGAGCATCTGCCTGGCAGTGAATGCACTCCTTGGTTTTTGTATGCTTTAGAGGTTTCTTAGTTTTTCTTACCCCAGTGCATTCCAGAATTATTTCTAGGTTTGTTTAGATAACTGATGAGATTCCCATTCCTCTCAGTTTTGTAGAATCACAGAGGAATTAGCAGTCCAGTGCTAAAAGCAAGGTATACCGCTGCTTAGCTTTTTACGCCTCTTGGATAGCTACGTTGTGCTTGACCATGTACACTGAATTTTTATTGTCTCTGCAGGGGTTGTTCTCCGCAAACTGTATTAAATGTAACGGGTGTAGTGCAACAGAACAGTAGTTCTCAACTTTGTGGGATAGTTGTGTTGATATATTTTCTGTATATTATTATTCCAATTCAGTGCCTGATACTGGTGCGGTTTTTTTCCACGTGCCACTTGGGGCCTGCAGTTGGTTGTCTGGCTTTATCCTCCCCCTCGTGCAGAACATCATGCACTTCATTAGCAGCTGGGCACAAAGAGCTGCTGGTGCAGTGCTTGGAAGATTCAGAGCTTTAAATAAACTTTGCCACGCACAACTTTTGTCTAGCTAAACTATACCTGAACAGCCCTTACGTCTTTCCTCTTTGCTTTCTGAAAGAATGCCTTTGAGCATAATGATCAAATGGTATTAAAAGTTGTTTCATCTAAAGCCCTGACTGATCCTGGAACTCCAGCCGTGAGTACTTCCTCTCAAAAATTTATATGACAATTAAATGCAATTACATCTGCCCACGGCTCTCTTCTTAACTTCATATAAACGGGATGTCCAAACTGCCAAAAAAGCTTGATGAACCCTTTTCCGTGACTAAAGAATTTTAACTCCTTTTTGGTCAATGTAAGTGGGGTACTTAATTGCCTTTGTATTTTTTCCTAAGCCTCTTCCTCTGGATTTGTGTTGATGGGATTGTTCAGTGATAACAGTTTTTTCCTGGAGCTTTACATAGATTAATGATGCTAACTGCACATCTGAGTTCCTTCCTTCAGGAAGGACTCTCCTGTTGCTCCTTGGCGTCATCTTTCATGCTTGAAGTTCTATTTTGCGTCTCAAAAGTCCCGTGAACTGAATTTGTGCCCTTGAAACTTTTTTTTCCTATCAGAAAATATGGCAGCATAGAACAGAAGCTATTGGCTATAGTAATTATCAAGCTTTTCCTCAGATGTGATTGTGGGTTTTGGTTGGTGTGGTTTTTGTGGGTTTGGTGGGGTTTTTTTATCTGCTCAAAAGTACTTGTAATGCTCTCATTAACTTTGGAATAATAACCTTAAGAAAATCCTGCTTGGAAACCAGCGAGATGCAGAGCATATCATGTATCAGAAGAACTCTGTTGGTATATTTAAATGTAACACAGCATGTGTTTTTTTGCTCTTTTTGCTTTTCTAAATTAGATTTATAAAGGATTTTTAAAAAAAAAAAAACCCTCAGGGTCAACATTAGACCTTTTTATCTCGGGCTCATGGCCATATTGCAGTGCTGCTTCAATTCCACACAGTATCATCAAAGTTTGCCGGCGATCGTGAAGTATCGATGCCATTGCGTGAGGTGCTGTGAAAACTTCATTTTAAATACAGCTTACGCATCAGGTCCCTGGCGTTGAAGAAAGATGAACTTGAACTCAACCTGCTTCAGGAAAAGCTCCGGGACTCATCAAGGGGAATGGGAAATGCGTATCACAGGAGATTGAAAGCCCCGTGGCTTGTTCTGACCTAGTGATGTGAGGCCTAAGAGCTGATTATTTAAATGCAGGGCTTGGGAAGGGATGGGAGACGCACAGAAAGTAGGCAGGCTAGGAGACAGCGCTGGCATGACAACAAAGAGGTGGGGAAAATTTAGCATGAAAGTTAGACTTCTGACAGTCAAAACACAGCCCTTGCCCAGCAGAGCAAAGAAGGGGAATAGCAGTTTTTGAGATAGCTTATGCTTAATTCATGAGAAGGGCTGTCTGGTGTGGCTGCTCCCATTGGAAGCCTGGATGTGGCCCAGATGTCCCATCCCCGTTCTGCCTTTTGCTAGATGGCTGCTGGGCGCCATTCTAGGGCGTCAGCCTTGCTGCCTCTCCGTCCTTCAACCTTTTTTTCTCCCCTGAGGAGACAGTTGTGGAGGGTAGAGCTTTTTTGAAGCAAATGTGCTTTAGATGGTACGCGATCAAATAGCTGAACTGGGGCCAACTGGCGCTGTGTGTGTGCGCGTGGAGGGTACCGGTACGGGCGTGAGCAGCTTCCGCGGCGGCGCGGCAGACTGAGGCGGCGCAGAGCCGGGACAGACACCAGTGAAGCGGGTGGAATGTCTCCTCATTGACTCCAGCAGACTGCAAATTAAGCCTTTCGTTGTTATGATTCACAGTAACTAAGGAAACCTAAATTCACAACATAGGAGTCTGAAGCCTTCCTTTTGAGGCCTGAAAAAGACTGTGACACTCTTTGATTATTTCTTTTTTTTTGTTTTTCTTTTTTTTGAAGTGGAAAGCCCTCTCACCGTCTTTTTGTCAAGTGTGTGCTTGGTGACATGGCCTATTTTTTTTTTTTTGTGCGCCAAGAATGCAACAGGCTGTGCCCCTGCGTGATGTCTCTGGTGCTGAACCTGTAATCTTCATTTTCAAGGTGGTTCTGCCCCCCACATTCCCCCCTTCTCCCTTAAAGTAATGGACAAGGACCCTTTTGGGAGTTCTTGCAGGGTGCAGATCCTAGGTAGGCGCTTCTCTTTCTTTTCATAAGGAAACTGGAGGTGCTGAGAGGTTTGGCCAAATGTATTTTTTTTTTTTTTAATGCTTATGTGTTGAACAAGTTTTCTGAGGCAGTTTTGTTTTTCCAAGGTAACCAATTTATACCTATACAATGATATATATCTTAACAAAGATGCCTTGAAATCAACAACCTAACTGCTCTTTTTTGTTTGTTTTACAGTCACCTCTTAGCCATGACCTCATCCTTAACCTGACTCAGGATGGAATCAAACTGCTGTTTGATGCTTTCAATCAGAGACTTAAGGTAATAAAACCTTGCAAAACAAACCCCTGGGATATAGTGACACTTAACAAAGCATTATTAACTCTGTGGTCCTTTTATACATTTAACTTGCCATATATAGTGTGATTTTGTGATAATGAACTGCATTTCTTTGTTTTGGGGGTTAAATCTTGGTTTGTAGGATTAGGACACTTTAACGTTGTGCCAGGGACTGTAAGAGTGCCATGGGAGTAGGATGGCTCGGTGTGATCTCGGTTGCCTGTCTTGTCTCAACGTGCACCAGAAGCTGCTAAAGCTGAGGACTGGAAAACAAATCATTTAATGCAAACCAGGCAACGTTGTGTTTCCCCAAGCTGTTCATAGAATCATACAATCACTTGGGTTGGAAGAGACCTTCAAGATCATCGAGTCCAACCATAACCTACACTACCAAAACCACCACTAACCCATGTCCCTCAGCACCACGTCCACCTGTCTTTTAAATACCTCCAGGGACGGCGATTCCACCTCCTCCCTGGGCAGCCTGTTCCAATGCCTGAGAACCCTTTCGGTAAAGAAGTTTTTCCTAATCTCAAACCTAAACCTCCCCTGGCACATCTTGAGGTCATTTTCTCTTGTTCCTTAATTTGTGCTGCCATTTTACTTTTGAAAGCAAACGTACTTCCTCCTCTTCTGAGTTTTCAGTTGATCATTCATCGTTGTGTGGCCGTGACTGCATGATTTCTCCTGGAAAGCCGCGCTCAGGCCTGTTGGGAGCCCATGCCTCCTGCACTCACAGTTTGCTCGGGATAAGCTTTTATCTCTGTGGTCAAAGTCCTCGGCCCAGCAATTCCACAGCTGTGCTTTTAGGTGACCAAGTTTTGGTCTGCGTCTCCAGGATGCTTTGTGTAGTTAAGATGGACAATAAAGGGCAGGCTGGTCACTAACCTCCTGTGGCATTTATGTTTGTAAAAAATCTGTTATGGAAGTGGTATGGTTCATCTGTGCAAAATGGGCTGCTGTGGGACTGTAGAGAGATGACTAGATCAGTGTGAAATTTTGAAAGGCTTTCTTAACTGAAGCTTTAAAAATACCCGTGTATAAATTCGTTATTCAGGATGGTGCTTTCGGCAGGACTGGCTGTGCTGAACAAGTGTCAGCGTGGCTCTCGCCTGGTGTGCACAAATTGCTTGCCACAGTTCCTGGGTGTTGATTGGGCTAATTGGGTGAGAGCGTAGAGCTCTAACTGCTGTGCTGTTTCACATTTGAAAGCAGAAGTGTGGGGTTAAATGTGATGCTAAAAACCGAAATGTTTACCCTTCAGGTAACTCTTGAATAATGGTCTCCCCTCCGTACTTCCAAGTGTTGGAACGGTGGTAGCCTTGTTCCCCTTACTCACTCCTGTCTCCAACACAACCAGCAGAAACACGTTCCTCTCCAAAATGTCAGCCTAGTGCTTTATCACAAAAATGACTGTAAGAGCAGCAGTGTGCTATCAGCTGAAACTTAAGCTCTTTGTGTACTTTAAATGAATAGCAACCCAAATTAGCAGTTGTTGGAAGTGCTTACTTCTCCATCACACCATGATACGTTTGTAGTTTTCTTTTTAAAAATATCTTTTATATTAACTACAAAAATACCTATTTGGAGGAAGAATTTTCAGTGCAATTTGAGCTCAGGTAGGGGACAGCTGGGCACTTTTTTTTCACCCAGATTTCAGTTTGTAATTGCCTTATGGAAGTTTCTGTTCATTAAGTCATTCTGTAATAATGGGATTTTCATTTTTGTCAAGATTTAGAAATTAATCAGGTTGTATATGTGAATTTATAATTTTCAAGAGAATATCCTCAAAATTCTTTGTCAGCTGGGTCTTTATCAGCGTAAGCTATACCTGCTATACAAAATCTTTCCAAAATACATTTAATTCTTAAGGAGACTGAACTTAAAACATAATGACTTCAAGGACATGGCTTGCTTACTGCTGGTTTTTGGAATGGCACAATCTTGTAGTGGCTTAGAAGTGCTGTAAGCAGTGTATGCCATATCTCTCCATCTCCAAACAGTTTTTGAGGGTCTGGCTTTGTCCTTTCAACACCCAAGTGTTCTAAGAACTATGCCAGAGCTTTTCTTCTCACCTTTCTGCACAATGAGTTTTAAAATTTCTTTTAAAAAAAAAAAATTGAAAAAACCAAGCTCTTCTGGTATGTGTTTTTTAGGTTTGTTTCAAAAAAGAAGAAACAGTCTCTTCTGGTATGTTGTGGTTCAGTGGTCTGGTGATACTGTTTGTTTGAACTACAAAGAGTAAAGCTGTGTAAACGCATACAATGCTACCAAAGCTTATACTTGTAAAGGTGTTCAGAAAGCTTTATAGAAGAAATTCTATGGGATCAGCTCAGAAGTGAACAAGAGGACTTCTTAAAGGATGGTGTAGGTGTAGAATAAGTAATGCCTGTTTTCAAGATGGTAAAGCTCTGTGTTTTCAGTGTCGCTCAGCAGCAGCGAAACTGGAACAATCAGGATGTGTTTTTTTCTTTGCTCGGTGTGTTGTTTTTTAATACACTCTGGCTATTTGGTTGTGGAAAAAGAGATTGAAATACAGGCTACTAAAATAGAAAGACTTGACAGACCCAAAGAAGCTGGTGCGGGAATAAAGCCATAGCAATATTCCTTAAAAGCTTCTTCCCTTTTTTTGCGGGAGGGGAAGGCGGCTTGTGCATAGTGTCTGCTCACGTTAAGTAGTCAAAGCACTGCAGGAGATGTTAGCATTACAGTTTGATTTCACAGCGCTGGTCTGTTATTGCTGCTTACTAGATACCTGAATGTTTTTACGAGTCTTAGTAGTAATTACTAAAATGGCAGGTTTTAATCATTTAAACCACCAATCATTTAAACTACCCTACTGGCTGGGTAGGAACCCCATCACTGAATAGCGTTCTCAGTTGTTTGTCCCCCTGCTCATAGAAAGAATCAGGTTAATCCTTTAATCAGTGTAGCTTCTGTACTTTAAAACATAAATCCTTTTTTAGTGATACGGCCTGTTGCAGTCTGTCTTCAGTATGTGTCTTTCATGACTTTTATGAGATCTCCTGACTACCTTTTAAATTTGGCTGACTTGTGCTTGTTTCTTCCTCTGCTGTTAGCAAAGAAAAAAAATAAAGGTAGACATGAATAGATCTGTCTGAACGATAGGAAGAGGGCTGATGGCAAATGGGTGCCTGCTGCCTGCTCTCAGGGTGTTTCTCTTGCGGGAGGGGGGATCTGGTTTGGGCCACGTGCTGTTCCTCATGCACTGCTGCTTCTTGTTGTTTGACTCCTCCTTCTGTCTTCTACCACCGTAGCGTGTTTCAGCAGAACTTCAGGAGAGTGCCCGATACTTTCTGGTAGTTGCTGCAAAACTAGATCTGTGTAGCGGGTGGTTTACTCTAGTTTCAGAAACATTTTGGCGAGGGGAAGAGGATGTGCAGCGTTACTAAAAAAAAAAAAAATAAAATCATTCCTAGCTTTTCAGAAAAGTAGCCGTTGTTTTTAACAAGTTGTGCAGTAAAGGAAACCTGGACACGTCAAACTGCATTTGAAGTCAAATACTGGATAGCCAGGTTTTTCCAAGAAGCATAACTCAGAGTATATTTATTAAGAAGTAAAGTTTGTTTGCTCTCCTTTATGTTGGTTCTGCCAGTATGTTCATTCATTACTCGCTTTGTGCTGTACTGCTTGCTTATATACTGAAACGTGTGGGCTTTCCCAGCAAAGTGCTTCAGAGAACTCTTCCCAGCTTTTTATGAGTCAACAGCAGTTGGGTTTTGGGATTTTTGTTGGTGGTGTTTTGTGTTGTTTTTGTTTTAATAGTGGTTTGAGCATTGCACGTTGTTTTATTTAGGATTATTTCTCAGGCATCTCCCAAAACCAAGACTTCCTTCTTAGCTGGTGATATTTTTAGGTTTTAAAGCCACATTTGGTAGCAAGCTCTCTGGGGAATTCTGCTTTGTTGTCTAGCTGAAGAGTTGAGTCCTTTCAAAATCTGCCGGTGACTTGTTGGAGGATTATACAAAGCAACAAAAAGCGCTTTACCTTTTCTTTACCTTTCTTTTCCCTCTTCTTTTCAGTTACAACGTGCTTTACGTATTCTCCTTTTCCTGCTGACACAGGAACACATGCGCAGGGTGGAAGACACTTGCGTTTGACCATGTTTACGTGCCAAAAATGAATTGCTTAAAGCATGGTCTAGCTTCAGGGTGCAGTAACAGTCACACAAAAATCATATGAAATCAATCTCAGATGCATGTATGCAGTAATGTATTGAGAACAAAGGATCCATACCTAGTATTAGCTGCAGAGAGGGGAGCTCCTTGGAATATCCAGTAAGGTCTAAAATGTTTAATTGGTATCAGAACTAGGCATTATGCTTTGCTCTGATTCTGTGTGGGCTGCTCTTCTGATTATCTTCTGTGATGCTTGGAGAGATTGCTAGGTGTGCTTTTGCCTACTGTTGAAATGGAATGCTTACTACTTCGTTTTGCTGTGTTCACCTTTTCCTTTAGAGAAAGAGCTGGAAAACTGAAACAGCGCAGTCGGTGCTAGGACTTACAGCTCTGCACACGCTTTCTTCAGGGCGATAAGAGCGACTGAGGGAATGGCCTGCTGTTTGGCATTCATTAGAGGATTCCCTGATTAGCTAACCTTTGCTATCACTTTTCTTTGAACTTGCTTAAGAGTCATCTTTGTAGAAATCAAGATGCTGATGTGTTAGAGCTAAGATTATTTCCTGCAGGCCGGTGCTGATTTACACGGGATGTGGAGGTGCTGTACTTGACCCATAGCTGTTCTTGGTACTTGTTTCAGATGTGCAGTTGCTGGGCAGTTTTTGGACTTCCATCTCTGTCAATGTGATTTATCCTGGCAGAGTTCAGTTAGGGAGGGGAGCGAGCAGCACTAGCTACTCTTGCTTTCTGACAAGAATTTGCCTCACATACTCGCAAATGTGTGAAGTATGCTAATGTTTTTGTTTCCTGTGTTTCAGGTGATTGAAGTTTATGACTTGACTAAGGTGAAGTTAAAATATTGGTAAGTGATTTCAGACCTTCCATGATTTCTTCTTGATGGCAGGGACTGGTTTGTCTCTTTTTTTTAAATTCTTTTTTTCAGTCATTCTTGTTTTAAAAAACCCAAAATAACTGTCAAAAAAGAATGTAGAATTACCCACTCTTGAACACAGGACTGGGTTAAATTACCAGTTTACTCTTTCCTTCAGTCTTAGAGACTTCTTCCAATTTAAGTGTGGTATTGCCATTAGTAAGCGTTCATAGCATCCGTTCAATATTCTTAAGGCAGATTAATTTTGTTTTCTTTTGCAGTGGTGTCCATTTTAACTCTCAGGCAATCGCTCCAACCATAGAACAAATTGATCAGTCATTTGGAGCAACACATCCAGGAGGTAAGCCGAAGTATTTCCGAGAATCGGAAGCACGCCTAGATTGACGGACTTCTTTCTAGGAAGTCTTTCCTATATATCTGTCTAGGGAAATGTGCAGATACTTCTGTTGGCAAATGCTCTGAAGCTGTGTTCCAGCGTGGTCGTGTTCTTATAGCTGGGATGTCACGTAAAATGTGCTGCAAGGTCAGCTGTGACTTTCTTTAAGTGAGATGGCCAGGCAGAGAGTCATGGTGTGTTCGGACATCATTAATGATCTGTTTTGAACTGCCGGTGCCAGACAATTGTGAGCTGTTGTTTTCACATGTTCTTGTGCGTGGTCAGCTCTCAAGTGTCTTTAGGGATTAAGGATACGGTGAATGTACAGCTGTTTGAGCTGCTCTCTGCGTGGACTCAGCCAGGGCTGTTTGCTCAGGCTCCATGCTCTGAGAACCTGGTTATACCCCTCCTAGGGCAGGATCAAGTCTGAGCCTGTGTGTGACTGGTTTGCATCTCCCTGCCTCTGCTTCCTGTTACTGGGAGCACTGGGGAGGTGTGGAGTCAGCCTACGTGCAGCATGACCAGAACCAGGACGAGTTTAATTAAGCAGGCTGAACCCACGCTGACTCTTGCACAGCTGCTTGGCTGTCCACCACCTCTGTAGCAGGACAGAGACTGTCTTTAAGCTCCTTGTTTACGTATGAAAGTGGAGAGTGTATTTCAGGGGTTTGCTGGGTGATGAAAATAAGCCAGTGGTGAAACTTTGAAGAGGATATTTATAATTAAACTGCTGTGGAACCTTCAAGAAACGGAGCCACAAACTGGCATAACAAGAAAGAAGATTAACTCCATATAGGCAAGATACCCTTTTTAGAGTATCGTTTTCTATTTTTAGCTGAACCCAGTCCTTTTGCAGGGGTCAGGCTGATCCCAAATAGGCTTTGTGACTGATGGCGATTGCATATCCAGTCTTTGTCCCTGTTCTCTGCAGACAATCTCTCGCACATTACAGAGCGGGATTTATTAACTGGAGAGCGTCATGTGGCTAAAGTAATATCATTGCGTAAAAGCCTGCTGTAGTAGATGAATATCAGATTGAGATAAATGAAGCTTGGAGGATTTCTAACCATAATACTCCCAAGGACCAGAATCAGCCTTTTAAAATTTCACTTTGGTCATGATTTTAACATTTCCTCTTGGGCAGAAGCTTGGAGAACTATAGTTAGCTATTTTGGAAATAGTATGTACAAGACTGTTTATAATTGTTGCTTGTTCTGTGACAATGGTTTATTTGCAGATGTTTAGAGGAGAAGTACTTGCAAAATTGTGATATTGTGAACCGTAAAAATAAATATTCAGCTGTAAGCAGTGCTTATGATACCAATAGCATGTTTTATTACTGCGTAAAATTGTATTATGCAAGCACTTAAAAGCGTAACTTGGCACCACGTGTCTCCGAGCTGAATTTGCCAGACCTTGTGCAGCTATCATATTCAATTAAGAAAACTTGCACCCTTGCTTCATCTGATGATAATTTTTCATAACATCTTCTGATCCAGTGGCACGTAGATATGAAAATGTATTTATTAAAATGTTGGCCTATATTACCACTTCACTAGTGCATTTGCTTATCTCTTTTCCTCACTGGAAATTCAGTATCTTCCATAAGCAGCCTACTTACAAGTAAATTCTCTATATTAAGCTGCCTGTCATAAACAGTTGGAACGGTAAAATGTCATGCAAGTTTTTGGTAACTCTTTTTTTTTTTTTCCTTTGTGTTTTCTGAAACAGAAAAGGCAAAAAAACCACTGTAGTTTTCAGCATGTGGGAGGGATGATGATGGTGTTTTCCTGTCCCACAAAAATTTGAGCTGGGGTGGGGAGAGAAAGGTGGGAAGAGAAACCTTCCTCTTAACGTGACTGAAGTACCAAACGCCAGTTTTCATGAATGAAAGTGTGATATAACCATCCCTCTTCTTCTCTGTACCAATGCTCCTCCAAAACCCCAATTTGAGCCCTTGAAGTTTAAAAGTATTTTGTTGTTTATCTCTGTGTTAACCTACACCAGCGTTTCAAAGTGTTGTCTTTCACGTAAAACCAAGGTGGTTGCAGCAGAACTTTCCTGCAACAGGCTACAGTGACGGTTTCAAAATGTATTTCAAAAGGTTAGCAACGGTTTTGTGTTGAAACCAACTTTTAGTGAGCAGTTTTGGTTTTGCCAAATCAGTGGTTTTAAAAAAGAAGAGTCATCAGGAAAATTGCAAGCAGCTTCATTACTCTTTTGGCTAACGTTAGTTTGAAACCTTGTAGTATCTTTGTCATGGGGCTGATTGAAATATGACCACTTTGGAGGTCAGTAGCTTCACCCAAGCCAAGATTTTTATCCCACATTTCCATGATTCTCTGACCTGAGCTCCTGCTGGGGAGCGCTTGCTCTTGCCAGAGGGTCTGTTGAAATCACATCCTGTTCTGAGTCCTCGTGGATGCGGCTGTTTGCCGAAGTGCCGTTCGGCATGGATGAGGGCTGTGGGATTGAGCTGAAGTCATAAGGCAGAAGGAAAAAAAAACACCAACATCCTTCCCTCCTGCCGCAGTGGCCTTGCAAGGATGGGGGGATCCTGTCTTCTAGCTCTGTAACTCTTGGAGACTTCAGAGGTTGCCCAAGCTCCCCTGTGGCACCAAAAAAGTCATGTGCTTGGTACCAGGAAGACTTGACTTTTGGATCTGCCTCTGCTTTTATCAGGACTGTATCCATTGTGCAGGCTGGCTGGTGTCAGTGGCTTTGTCCTATCCTGCTCTACGGAAGTTTTCCAGCTGGTCACACTCTTCTGCTTTCCTGGAAAGCAGGCGCTCGGCCCTTCCTTCACCCAGAGTGCAGCAGCAAACTGGTCTTTTGGTTTCTATCAGCAGTTTTGAATGGCGTTATTCTGCAGCATACCTGTGGAGCAAATAAATTAAAAAAAAATAAAAATAAGGCTTACCTTGGTCGGTCACGTGGTTGTGACATATGGCCTTGAGGGAGACGTGAGAGAACTTCCTAAGGGTAAAAACATTCCTTGCCCTTTAAGCCTAAACATCAACAAGCATTGTAGGGGATGGAACTGATGCGATTTATATAATCAGATATCACACTTGGCATGACGAGGGGAAAAACACTTCTCCAGCTGGCTGTGGGCTTTGGAAAAGATGCATCATAATTTATCACATGAGAGAGATTTGTGTAATTTTCCTGCAGATCAAAACATTTCCTTCTCCCCACACGTTTCCCTTTGAGTGACAAGCAGGGAAAATGCTCTTAACCAGCCCATTCTGTAGAAAAGGCAAATGATGACTTTTGAAAACTTAATGCTTATTGCTCAACTATTATTTTTCTATCCTGGGCACTCTGGCATTGTCCAGATATCTTGTGACATGTCTTTCAAGTTGAACATTTGAAAGGCACTTTGTGTGTGTGGGGAAAATATATTTTTTATATGCATTTCTCCCTGTGCCATGTCATCTTAAATGTAAAATTGTAAGGAAAAGAAAAAGAACATTGAACCAATTTCCTTTACCGAAGTGGAATAAAGCAGCTTCTCTTGTTGGAGTGTTTCTTTGTTGTTTTTTGACTCTGCTGTTTTCAAGCTGTTTATCCAAATGAACCAGCCTCTGTGTCTTAAAAGAACACCGTGTTCCCCCAGTGGCTACTGGGCACAGGTTGACATTTGGGAGCATCAATCCCAAAACTGTTCCCAAGCTCCTGGTCTCCTGGGATTGTTTTTAAGCTTTCCACAGCCTCACAACACAGTATGTCTTGTTAGACTAAGTACCGGGGTGACTTCTATTGCTGTTTATAGTTGATGATGTGCAATTTATTGCAATAAAACAGGACATCTCGTGATGTGATGACAGCTGGAAGTCTGCGCATGCCCTAATTTATTACTGCTCTTCGTAAAAGCTGCCCCATTGGCTGGTGTTTCTGGTGATACTATTTTTAGTTAACGTTGTAAATGGCCTAGGAGCTGCGTGTCTGAAGCATTTCCTTCTCGTGCCACATTAACTTGGGAATGTGGGTAGCTGAACCAAGGCGTGCAAGCTGGAGCTCCTCTTGGGAAGGAGAAGTGGAAGTGGCAGGGAGGTACCTGTGAGCTCCCTCTTGGGATTGTGCTTCCCAGTGGTGTGAAACGTGGAATTTATCAGTACGTCTGTCTAAAAGACTCACTGGTTAATATTGTACAAGTGTTTCACATAACAATGAACAGAATTGGTGTGTATTAGTAGTGGCTGTTTAAACTACTTTAGGCATATTAAGGTATAATTGATTGTGACATATTGTATAATTGTATCATTAGGGATAGGTTGGTGCCTACGGGCAACTCTAATGAATCTAAGGTTTCTTTCATTGTGTGTTTCTACAGCAGCAAATTAAAAGGAAAACTATTATTGTCCTGTGTAATCGTGTTCCTCCCACGTCTTAAGATGTAGTAAATTCATGGAGGTGATGGAAGCCCTGTTAGATCTGAACTGGAGAATTCTTAGTTTATTTTAGTAACTCTGTTTTTACTTTCTTTTTCCTTTTAGTGTATAATTCAGCTGAGCAACTCTTTCACCTCAATTTCAGAGGACTGTCGTTTTCTTTCCAGTTAGACTCCTGGACTGAAACTCCGAAGTACGAGGTCAGCAGTCATTCTTAGTTAATGGATAGTCTTTTTTGCCTCTATGATAACTTGCAAAATATCACCTACAGCATGCCTTGGCTGCAAGCAAAAGAAACCAGTAATTTGGAAGGAATTTAACTCCTCAGTTGTGCTCTTATTCATGCTATGTAATCATTTCAAAGTTAAAAATTTTCTTCCTTTTAGCAGAAGACATATGCTTAGAGGTTTTGCTTGCATCACAAACTGGGACTAGCAATTCTGTTGTTGAAAGGAGTCTTCTAAAAATACGAGTGCTGTCTATGCAAATACATAAATATTAAGCAATCTACAGGAAGGCTGTTCTTTTATCAGATATTTTTGAATCTCATCAAAGTGATTATGCAACTAAACTGGGATAGAGTTCATAAAATACGTTTTCATCTTAAGTGTCCTTCAGTATGAGTGCTTTTAGAAAGCCAGATGAATGAGCTTTATTTGTAATGCCTGTTTGCATATTCACCAAATGTTTGGATGAGTTACTGAATAATTGAACGTATTGCTGTGTTCTCGGAAATCTTTGGAAATTGCTGTCTATAGTGGAAACAAGATCAGGTCTTCTGTGACTTCCCCCTATGCTAACCAAAATGTATGTAAAACTTGGTTTCTGCGAGGATGGATACTCTCTCAGTTGCATTATGTAAGTTTGTCAGTTAAAAAGAATGTGTGCTGTATGGCGTTAAAATAAAAAGGAGCATCTAAAGAGCCCAAACAAAGTGGGAAAGATCGGCCGACATGGTGACACATGTGTTTGTGTCACAGTCTAGTGCTCTGGTAGTTGTGTTTTGACATGTGAGAGAACAGGGGGTAACCAGGGGAAGTTACTATTTAGCAGTAGTGAAGGTCAGTTGGGTTTCAGAAACTCTGGAAGGTAAATAGAAACCCAGTAATTCAAACAGAAAGAATATCCTCACAAAGAGTAGTTGTCTGGGGGACTCTTGCGTGAGAAGCATTTATGAATGAAACGGCTGAGCTGCTAAGAGAGTCAATTGTTGTACCAAAGACTTGAAAAGACGTTAAAATAAAATTGCTAGAATCAGTTTTAGCCGTTGCATCTGTGTCTTGTTTCGTGGTTAAGTTAACTAAGAAAATAATTAGGGATAGTTACAGGAAACTTGGTTCAAATATGCTTTGAGAGCCATATGGTGTGACAATTCACTTCTCTACAGCTGTCGGAACAGGGGAAAAACAATTTTGCATTCTCAAAGTCTTTCATCCAGTTGTTCGAATTATGTTAGTAAAATGTTGTTTGCATGGAGTGAAAGGTGAAATTTCCCCAGGATTAGAAATAGGTTAGGAGAGTTTAGACAACAGAGTAGTCTGAAACAGTCCATAGGAAAGTAGACTGTTGTTTGTGGAGCCTTTCAGGGAGGAGCGTTAGGAAAGGCTGACTGAAGAGTGAAATTTGAAGGTTCAGACAGGATCACAACAGGAATGCTAAGCTCGTTAGCAAAGTGGTGTAATCTCTGGTTATAGAAATGAAAAAACTGAAGGAAACTGGGCTTTTTACATAGCTGGTAACATACTGTAGGCAAAGAGCACACGAAAACCTGCTCACGCCATTTCTGCTAAGAAAAGAGGCATCTGGGGCCCAGGCACTTCCATGGCTCCGGAGAAGATTCTTCTGTTGCTCAGGGGTTAGTATGTTAAACAGGAATCTAAAGTCTGACTACTCTGGACAGCTGTGGTTTGAGGTGGTCGTGTTCCGGGCAAATTCAGAAAGAGAATGGAAAACAGGGCATCTCTAGATGTGTTAAGTATTGGCTTCCAAATACATACAGCAATGAAGGTTCTTGCTCTGTTTTTTTTGTGTTTTTTTTTTTTTTTTTTTCTCAATAAGAGTAACTTCTGGTGTTTGCCTTATGCGGTGTCCTGCTAAAGTAGACTAGGATAGTGGTTTGTGTGTTGTGCATCTTGTTTTTGTTGACTGCTTGTGACAAAGGTAGTTTCTTTTCTGTCCAGTGCCAGCAAAATATGTTGATAGTGTTGAAGAAAAGTCTTGTCGTCTTCAAAGTTAAAAGAAATACCCTTTTACAGCAATGAAAGAATGAGTATGACTTCCCTAGCATGCTTTCTATTTGATGAGAACATTCAAAATCCCTACTAAAACAATGGTGGTAAGGGGAGCAGAAAATCTGTTTAACGGATGAGTCTTCATCAAATAAAGGCATTTTACAAACTGGCAAAAATGTTATAAGACTGAAATTAATGCAGTGGGAGAGAAAAAAGGATTTATACCTTTTTGATAGCTGATTTCTTAGAACTTAAATACAGCGTATCAGTGCAAATACTTCTATATTCCTAGGTTGCCAGCAATCAGACCAAGAGAACTTGAATTCTCAGTACACACGTGGCTAATTGTCAGACTAGTGCCATCTTTTGGTGGATAAAGATAGTGAGCATTTCACCCCAGCTTGGGAATTCAGGAGTGGTGTAATAGTAAAGAAACATCATCTACAAGGTGGTGGTGGTGGTGGTGGTGTTGGGTTTTTTTCCCTCCCCCATGTCTTTGGCTACAGACTGATCTGAAATGATAAGCATATATTGTATTTCTAATGTGATTTGTAACTCTGACCTGAAGTGTCTACCGTGTCATGTAACGAGAATGATTTTGTACATCCACAGCCTAACTTTGCCCACGGTCTAGCCTCTCTGCAAATTCCGCATGGTGCGACTGTGAAACGTATGTACATCTACAACGGGAACAGTCTGCAGGATACCAAGTACGTACAGCTGGTCGTGCTGGTTTGATCGTTTAGAATATACTTTTTCTACCTCGTATAGTCTTATATACCTGTTTTTTTTTAATTCAATTTGGGTCTTTTATAAATTGGGTAGTGTGCAGAATGCCTTTAGTTGCCAGCCTCTTTCAAATTTCCATGGGCGTTGTCCTCAGACCTTACGATCAAATGTTGGTTTAATTTATGTTACTACAAAATCAGCTTGGCTCAGCTGCAGTAGGGTAATTCATTTGACCTGGATAAGGTCAATTAAAGTTAAGTAAAGGAGGTAATGCAGTGAATCTAGTAAGAGATGCAGTTAGACTATTCTTACTCTAGATTTTGTCTGCATGCTAATGACCTCTCCCTAGGCAAATCAACCTTGGTGTAGGCAGTCAGTCGTTTTGTAGTGTATTGGTACTGTGTATGTCATGGCAACCGAGGGTCTTAAACTCTCTCACTGTACAAAAGGAATAAAATACGTATTTTCAGGCTTAAGCCATACGCATAATCTACCATGCATTCAATATATTTGCAGTTACCTGACTGAACTTGCTATTCTGAGGAAACTAATCTTCATGCCATAATACTAATATAGTTTTATTTTAATATGGTTAATGTTTTCTGTGGTGTTGTATTCTGTCTTCTTGTAAGCAGTAATTTATTGTACAACATCTGATGTTCTGCTCTTTCGAAAAGCATTGTTCCTGAGGTTCCTTTACTAGGAAAAGTTGCAAGGACTTCTGTAAATTCTTCCTTTCAGCTTATAAATACCCAAGGCTGTAGTTTTTGCAGAGACAATTGTGGTTTACTGCCAGGAGAAGATTAAGACACCTGTGGATCACTGCTCAGAAGGGAGGGAACCTTGTTTATGCAGAAATTGTCTCCTAATTAGAAATGAGTGCACTTCAGTAAAATGCTGTTGTCTGTGCCCATCTGTGACATAGTGGGCTCTACTGAAAGCGCTAATTGTTGCGCAGGGCTCTGGTGTGTGTGTGAGAGCGCTCAAAGCCTGACTTTCAGCTAAAGTCATTTACCTAGAGGAGAAATTTGCGTAAGAAAAGTGGATTTTACAGGGCATATACAGACCAACGCACAGAAAAGCAGCCCTTCTGTTGAAAGTATCTTTCTTGCAGCTGTTAAAGTTTTCTCAAATGTTATCGTAACTGAATTAAAATGAGAACTGTCCCAGCAAAGCAGCAGAGTTGTTGGCGATGCTGAATTCATGTTCTGGGCTGTGGAGTACCTTCCCAAGAGCAGCAAGAGCATCACAGTGAAGGCTTTGCTGCTGCGTTTGGGTGATATGCCTAGTGGAAGGAGTTGGTATCTTTTAAAACTGTACAACTTCAGTTCTCCCGGGGGAAGTCTGAAGTGATACATCCTCATAGGAGGTATCCCAAGGCTAGATACAGTTTCTGTAATTTCTGGAGTCTTTGGAACTTGCTGTTTGTTTCATTAATAGTAAAGGTCCTGCATTTGGGTGCTGCCTTGTTTTTCCTCTTCCTTTTTCCGCAGACTTTCCACGATCCTTGTGTCGAATATAACTTTAAATCTTCAGTCTGAGTTAAATGCAGCTTTGCCAAAATTAATGTGCTCTGTTCCAGTGAACTAGTACCAGGCTGTTAATGGAAAACTTGAAGATTAAGCGAATCCTATACACATTTTTTTTGTATGATTGGTTTCAGGGCTCCTTTGATGCCCCTCAGCTGTTTCCTCGGTAATGTGTATGCTGAAAATGTTGATGTTCTGAGAGATGGAACTGGACCCTCAGGTTTACGGCTTCGCCTACTCACTGCAGGTATTAGTGATCCTCAGAACATTGAACTGGTTGCTTTCCTCGGGAAAAGAGGGATAAACCTGTATAAATTAAGCGTAGCTTATTTGTGGTGATTTTACAGGCGATTTTAAAGTGTTCTTTGTATCTTATTTTGAATTACTGGAAACAACACCCAATAAAAACCCTGTGAAGGTGCGTCTGTCTGCTGCTGCATTTCCCTGGCCCTGGAGGAATCATGGGGGACTGTAGCCCTGTCCTCTGTTCTTACAAGTCCTCAGAGTCTGCAGAAATGGAATATGTCTCCAGGTGTATGTGTAGAATAAAACAGTTGCAAGTATATCATTGAAAAAAAACATGAGAAACCAAGAAATGTTATGTACATGTGCTTTTTCTGAGTTTCCAGTGAGCTGTATAATCCTCAATTTTTTTGTGATTGATTCTGGAAGGCTTTTAAAAATGCCAACAAGAGACTACATCAATGCTGCAGCCTTAGACTGCACTTTAAATTTAATTTCATTTTCATTTGCTGTAGGAGACAGCAATGAAAGTTACAGAGGCTGACGAGTACCTTCTCCTTGTGTGTGCTTTCAGAGACGGGGGCAGGGGCTTAGAAATTAGGGTAAGATATGATGACTGCAAAGGAGCCTTGTTCAGTCACCCTAACTTGAGACTTGACAGTGTTTTTAAGAAAAAATGCTGAGATCTTTTTAACAATTTTCATTAGCAGCCCCAGCTTTTGACCTCTCCTAATCACTAGCTGCATGTATATTGAGGAAACACTTGGAATACGTTCCCAATATGCAAAAGTTAAAAAGGGGAAAATTTAAGATGAAGAATAAAAAATTATGAATACAAATAGAGCAGATGGTTTTCAAGTGACTTTGCTTCTGTCTTTACAGAGGAAGAGAATGGAGAGCTGCCTAGGACAGGGAACATACATCCTCGTGTGCTAGGGAAGGAGTTAGCTATAACATCTTAATATAAATGGTTTTGAGAAATTGAACGCTTCTGAGGTAGAGTGTCAAGTTTAGTTAAAAATATATATATGCAGCTTAAAGGAAATGTTGTCAGTGAATAAAATATCACTGATGTCCAGACTAAAACTTGTAAAGAGGCCACGTGCTGTTCTTGCCTTGCTAAAGTTTGCGGCAACTCCTTTGTAGAACATGTTATACACCTTTCTAGCACAAGTTTCTCTGCAAATCTATTAATTTGAAGTCGCTCTTGCTTAAGAAACCAAGGATGACTCCATCGGATTTTTGTGATTTATTTTATTGGATAACTGGCTACATAAATAATGGATAGCAAGAAAAGCCAAGTGTGTATTTAGAGCACATCCTGTGTTTTGCAGTAACTGCTGCGTAAGTGAACATACGTTCTCGTAAATGTAAGATGCTGCGTTCATGAAAGCAAAGGGGGTCTCACACACTGTAAGAGCTTTCCATTTCTTCACATGTAGTAACGTACATCAGCCATTCATCTGTGTAAGGGCTATTCAGTAAGATCCATTTTTAATATTGTTTGCACAGGAACATACTTGCTATTGATTTAATAAGCTATGGGAATCTTGAGTGAAAAATATGTATTGTCTGATACAGTTAATCTGGATGAGGAATTTCATGCCACAGGCTTCACTTTTTTTAGCTGGGGTTACCTCTCTAGTTGCTAAATATTTTAAGGCTAGAAGTAATTCCTCATATTTAACTGCTAATAACCAGCTGATGAAATGGAAACTGGGAAAGCAAGTCACGTTCACAGCCAAGCGGTGAAGACAGCAGGGCTAAAGTTGAAGGTTAAGATGGGGCTCTGTGCAACAGCCAGCACACACGTTGCTTTGATAAATGATTTAAACTGTGGCAAAATAAAGGGTTAAATTTATTGTGGCACTGTTGTCTAAAGAACGCAGCTGGTTTGTGATAAATAGAGGAATGCTAAGCTTTTAGTGCTAATTTGCTGTTGTATTCTCTGGTCAGGAAGGATGAATTTTGAGTTGCTTTCCATTCCTTAGGTTGTGGCCCGGGTGTTTTAGCCGATGCCAAGATGCGGGTATTTGAGCGTTGCGTGTACTTTGGTGATTCGTGCCAGGATGTGCTGAGCACCCTGGGGTCTCCACACAAAGTCTTCTACAAGTCCGAAGATAAGGTGAGGGAATTCATTCGGGTGTGTGGCTTTGTCTCTGTTTGGTGCTGCCTCTGTTTAATCACGGGGCCTGCGTTTTGCAAAGCCAGTGGGGCTTGAGCTTCCATGTAGCACAAATTCACCTGAGATATATATATATATATATATATATAAAATAGACCAGGATGAACCGTTACATAATTTGATCTTTAAAGAGCTTTTTTTAAGCTAAATTGATGCAAACCTGTTTAAATTTAAAAAAAAAAAGCATCACTTTAACTGGTTTAAAAATTGATAAAAATGGGAGCACTTTCAAATCCAAATGAGTCTTAGCAAGTGTGTACTACCTATTTAATTATATTTCATGTAAAAATAACTTTAGCATATACTTTGATCCTTTCCTGATGTTTTTACGTAGCAGCATATGAGTAAACCTTTTACTTCAGGTAACTAAAAAAAAATAATTGATGTATCCTTGTGCCACTGCAAGCAGCTGATGGTCCTGTCATGAAGCACAGTCACCTTGCGTATTTGAACAAGGACTTCAAGTGAGATTATGGCAATTTCTTTGGGTATAGTGATGTTGTTAACGGCATTCATCTTTGGGAGTGTTATTAAATGCATCTGAAAAATGTGTTTCTTGCAGATGAAAATCCATTCGCCCTCGCCCCATAAGCAGGTCCCATCAAAGTGCAATGACTACTTCTTCAACTATTTCACACTTGGAGTGGTGAGTGGGAAGCTTCTGTAAACAAATTAGTGAAGTTTTGATTTAGCAGCAGCTCTTTCAGGAGGCCAAAGGCTGTGGGACATGGGAGACTGCAAAACTCTTGACAGCTGCCTCAGGAATATCTGGTTATGAAAAACAACACTGACTTTTTTTCCCTGCACTTGCAATTTCAATCTGTCATGTTTTATCACCTCCACCAGTGGACAGAGTGCTCTTTGTTTGTGCTTTTGCAACGTCTTAGGTTTTCTACCTCTGCCATGCTGGATGCGTAGATATACTAGTTCTTGTTTCTGAAACCCACGCTCCTGTCCCACAGAGCTGAGATAGGTGTGCCATAACACCCATTGGGAAAGTTTGCCGAGCTGTGGGATGTAGGTCAACCGTCACGTCCCTCCTTACAGCTCTCTTGCTTTAGTCTACGCTGCTGTAAATAATAAGCTGAGAAACAAGACCTCCTTAAAAAACTTGCGCACATTAGCAAATGAAACTGCAGTTGTGACTGAGTGCTGGAGAAAACGTGTGTTTACTTGAATTTAAAAATAGTCTCATTTTCAAATACTACTCATAGTTTCATTTGGTTCCAGTGTGATAGATACATATCACTGTATACAGGTACTGTTGTAACTGGTCTTGGGTTGGTTTGGGGAAAACCACCTTCCTCTATTCACATCGCTTCATGTCTGTCTGTGGTTTTTGGTTTTTTTTTTATTCAATAGGATATTCTCTTTGATGCAAACACTCACAAGGTGAAGAAATTTGTCCTGCATACAAATTATCCCGGTCATTACAACTTTAACATGTGAGTGTAAAGACCTGATCTGTTAAAGAGTATTTTAAAACACCCGACAAGGAAATCTTGTGTTCCCTTTATAGAATTCAAGTCACTTTTCTCAAGAGTCTTTGATGTATGTGGTAATGCGTGGAGGTTTCAGCCATCATTATTAGCACTTTCTTTTTCTTCTAATTTTCTTTTTATTTTAAATGCCTTTATATTGTCAAGGATGTCTTAAAGCAGTGAATGAGGTAAGGTAGTTCTTGGTCCAGCTATAATGTGCAAACTTTCTTGCTAGAGGCAAACTTTGTATCAGCAAGAGTGTCCATTTTCCGGTAGGTAGGCTGCTGGCTTTTTTTTGACATTATTTCAGTTAGTGATTAAAAAAAAAAAAAAAAAGAATAAAAAATTCCTTCATGCTTCTGAGCATATCTAAAATGTAAAAAGTAGGGAGGATTCCTCCTCGTTATGGGAGGAATAAGAGTTAAGGATTAAGTGATTAGATGATTAAAACAAATGTGTTTTCAGGCAGTTGGCATTAGTGATAGGGAAATCTATAGTACTGTTCCTAAGCTGAGTATTTCTCCATCTACTCTGTGTAACAGCAGAGTAACTTGTGCTGAAGGACCTTTTGTGTCCTTTAGAAAGTTATTTTAGGGCATTGCCAGGCTGCTGCCTTTTTTGATGTAAAAAATAGAAATGAGAACTCTTTTCCTTTTTTCTGCTAGCATTGAGACTCTCGGTTTATTATTCATGTGACTTTTCATTAAACTGGTTATTAAGAGCCCTAAGTTCATGCTATGCAGTTTATTTTGGGTCTTCTGTTTTCTAATAGCTTTATGATTTGCACTTTCTAGTTACCATCGCTGTGAATTCAAGATTCCACTAGTCATTAAGCGAGGTGAGTAGTTCATCTGGTGCCCTGCTTCAGGGGGCACCTACCACAAAGTGCTCAAAGGGGAGGTATGGTCAGTTTTCGTTGCTAACGCATCCTTCGTTATCAGAGGATGCTAGCAGTGAACGTCGTTGAGACAGGAGAAATTTTGGGTTTAGTGAAAAAGATACTTCAGGACAAGTTCGTCAACTCTCTGATTTTACTTAGGCTAACTGGTTTACTTACTTGGATCATATGATTATTTAGCTGCAACATCACTAATTTTCTGTAATGCTGCCACTCTGCTAAAATAGATTCCCTTGCACCTGGAGGCTCAAAATCTGTAAGGCAATGTTAGTCTGAGCTGGTCTGTCCAATCCACTGTTGAACTTTAAATGTGGACCTTGCTCTTGAAAGGCTTATTTGTGAGGTTTAATGTAAACTGGTTTAGCTGGAAATGAGAACAAACATCTGGAATGCATTGGCTCTGTGTGCCATAGACAAAGTATGTCAGTTGTTTTCGCTTAAAAATTTCTACTTGAAAATACATATGCGTTTGTGTATATATATAAAGTCAGTAGTGCTGAATTCTACAAGACATTTAGATGTTCCCAGCTCTGTGCATGTAAGTAATCTCACCAAAGCATGTGGAACTGTGTGTGATTGAGGATCACAGTGATCAAGGTAGACTTCCTTAATGTAAGAATCAAGAGGCGTACTGGGAACGTGTGTGTTTTCATTATCCAGGCACTGCTGGACACTGGCTAGCTTTCGGCCAGGGATGCTTTCTTCATTTTGATCGGTTTTCACTGAAAGCACTTAACCTGTGTAAAGTGCAGTTCTCCTGGGGAGCATGGAGAGGAATAAAAACCTGGGAAAGCGAAGTATGCGTGTATGAAAGTTGATTTGTACTTCCACCATGAGAATAAGCGTGAAAATTCTTCTCGCTTTTAAGTTATTTTCCCTTGGGTTATTGTGCAGTACTTCAAGGGCATTGATTTCTGATTATTTTTATTCACCTCAAGCAGTAGCATGAATCTCTCCATGTCTCATTTTTTTGTTTGGTTGGTTGGGGTTGTTATCTGACCTTTGTGGTCTCTAGCTTAGATTCAGGACATGCAACAAGTTGTAAACAAATGTTGTAAAATTTATGAGGAGCCCGTCTTTTAACATCTGGTGGCAGTGCCTGATGCAGCTTTACTAACTCCCTTCTGGAGTTCAACTTCAGACAGTAAATTGACAGCCAGAGTTCAAGTTGCACAAAGCCTTGCAACATAAAGAGGCCACGGTTACGTAGCAGCTGGAAAACACAGAGGAGCTTGCAATCAAATTAATGGCCGTTTGCTGTGTTTGACTTGTTTAGTGTCTAGGCTCATTCCTGCTGCTTCAGGAAGGTGCTCTCAGTATTCAGAAATCCCCAAATGTACGTGCGAAACAGCGCTTGAAGCCACCAGCAAACATGTTGTTTTTATAAGGCTGCTGGCGTAAATGCAGTGCTGTCCTCGCCTGCAGCTTTTTTGTTGTTTAATACATATAAGGTTGGATTTTTTTTTTCCTTTTTCCAAAGGAAGGATACTAGGGACTGTAATTCCCAAGCTCTCTGCTATTTTTGGTTTTGAAAGGGCGGCGTTTTAGCCGATTTCAGCCCTGCTGGCTCCCGAGTCTTAAGCTGTCAGTTTAGGCAGCTTCCTTCCCACGTGCAGCGGAGTGGTTGGACTTGATGGCGCACGTTAACCTAGTGCAAAGAAATGTAGTTTCTTTCACGCTGGCATTCTTACGTGTAAGATTACAGCTTAAATGTATACAGTGTTAGAACTTGGAACTTGCTGTAAATAGGCAGATTTGTTTAATCGCCTTAAGTGGTGTTTAATCAGTGTTATTGACAATTCTGGTTACTAGTAAATGCTTTTATATGAATTGATCTAATGCTTGTATGTCTCCCGCTGTCTGAACTAACCTCCCAAAATAAAGGATTGCGTACGAGACTGTTCAAGCATAAACTATAATGACTTTCCTGTTTTTCTGTCATAGATAGTGCTGATTCACAGACTGAAACATGTACAACGTACAGCAAGGTAAGTCTGCGCAGAACTGGATGTTTTCCTTTTCTTAAACTACCTAAATGATCTGTGCTGAATTTGCAATACGCTTTGAAGAAATAATAGCAATTGTATTGTGGTGTTTCCAAATAAACAAACAAAAAAAAAAGGTTGAAGGCCAAAAGTTAATGTATGTTTTGTTGTGTAAGGATTGCAGGCATTCCTAATAGCATGCTTCAGGTAAACTAAGTTATTGCATTATTGCATGCTTGGCATTTTAAGATAGCTGCAAGTAGAAACAGAACAGTAAAATAAGTGATACGGGGAAAGTGTTAGCAGTGGTGGCTGAATGTTTGCTGGAAGAGAGATTTCTAAACAAAGTTTTCACGGAGCTTGTCCACCTAATGTAGCTCTTAAAGACAGTTAAGTATTTAATCAGGAGGATCCAATGTCCTTCCAGTTTCCTCTTGAGGGGTGCCAGTGATGGGTTCTCGGGCAGCAGCAGGCCTTCCAAAAATGTCACTGCCAGTGTGACACCGTCTGATGAGAGCACGGTCCTTGACGGCTCTATAGCCTCACCACCGAAATGAGTTTCCCAACTGGGTAGTCGCTGCTGTATATTTGAGAGCCACATTAAGTTGAAAAACTTCTCAAAAACTGTGTTCAGAAGTGACTCTACAATCAGCATTCAGCCAGGCTGAGTGCTGCCCTCTTGGCTCCTGGGGTGCCAAAGGAAGGCTGTCCCTGGTGAACTTTGGGTTCCGTACCGGGAAGAATAAAATTGGAGTCAGCAACCTGGAAACCGCCATTCTTTGCTTTTTGCTTTGAATGACTTATGCCCTTTGTTGCTTTGACTTATTTGAGTCTTGTGCGTGAAACTGCAGCATCTTAAGTCTGCTTAGAGTCTGGACATGTCTGGACATTCCTAATCATTAAATAGTGCAGCTTTCCTCTTCTTTTTCATACTTGTTGCTTAAATCAAGGGAAGACTTTTGGCAGAGGTAGCAGTGATGTTATTTTCCCCCCACCTCTGCAAAGGTATGTAAGAGCACATTTTGCTGAGGTTTCTTAGAGCTGCTTTGTTCTCCAAGATGTCCCTGAAGTGCTACAAGACTTCCCAGCTACATCTTACCCATAAGACCCATAGATTTTTTTTGGTACTAATAATTCTAGTTCAAAGCTATTTTGAGACAAAAATGAAAATAAACCCCAAGAGGATGCCCTAGCAACGGATAGTTTCCATTACTTAGTATGGCTTCAGTCACAAAATACTTTTCTAAATACAACCTCTGTGTCATTTAGGAAATGACTGTATTGCAAACAAAAATGTGCGCAGCTCTCTTCCTAGATAAAAAGAAGGGTTTTCCCATGCCTCATTTTAACACAAAGTCTTTGATATATTTACAGTGGGACAGTATTCAGGATCTTCTGGGGCACCCTGTAGAGAAGCCAGTGGTACTTCACAGGTAAAAACCTCTCTTTATTTGCTTGGCAGGGATTAAGCTGTTAACGGAGTGTGGGCTTAGGCAGAGGAAGGCTGTTTATTGCAGTAGTTGCTTTTAGGCTGCTTTGCTGCTATAGTTTCAGCCTTTTGGGGCACTAATAAGACTAGATAGCTGCTCTCAGACGAAATAGACATGCAAAATGAAAATTTGGAAGATTTTGGAATGAAATGTCCAAAATTCCTAACTGTAAAATCTAGGTAAGAGGTAAGCAGCATATAAAGAAGTCTCTCTCTAGGTGTAATACATAGTGTAGATTTGTTTTTATACTAGTCACAAGTATTTCAACAACATGACATCATACAGCACAGTGTGTAGTGTATATGCTAGCAATCTGTCTGAAGAAGTTTTGCTTTTATGCGCATACATGGTTGTTGTACAGATCTTTTAGGCTGACTGAAGATAGAGTAGCCCTTACATTTGATGTATTTCTACAGGGATGGAGCTGAATGTTGGGTTAAATAGGCATTACCTGTTTGCAGTTCTAGCATTTGATGATACGATACAAAATTACGTTTTGTCTCGGGACAAGTGTAAGACATGGGCACTATGAAAATACTGCAGCAATTTCAGATATACCTAACAAGGTATTTTTATCAGGCTTCCATATGATTTTGAGTTTGATATTTTTTTTTCTTTCTCTTTTTTCCCCCCCCTTAAATCATTGTGCCCTTTGCTCCCCTTTACTCCTGTTTTATTCCAATGAGACCGTTAGAGCAGAAGCAATGTAAAGTAAAGCTGGGGTGAAATAGTAATTACATAGAGCCCTTTTATTTTTCATCGTGTTGGAGAGAGTAATTCAACCAGAGTTTGCTTTACTGGGCACATCTCAAATGTCTCAGACATGCAATTTGAGAAACTGATGAGTAACAGGAAAGGCCACAACGTAAATATTTGTGAGGGGGGTTTTCTGGCTGTAATCTAAAATCCATTGCAGTCAGCAGGAGTCTGCTACTGTCATATATATGATCCAAAAATATCAGAAATATCTGAAGGACAAGTGATACACTAATCTTGGAAAATACTGTTTAGTAAAATTCCGATTATTCTAGTTCAGCATCTTACAGGGTAATCTTTTTAACATAGGAGAAGCAGTGAATTAATAGACCACATATAGTAAATACATTTGGTATAAGCTGAGAAACAAACTAGATTGAAGTATGGGAAAGGGTCTTGCACAGAAATAATTTGCAATAAATTAGGTGGTGCTTCTCTCTTCCTAGGTATCTGTTTATTTTCAGGGTTTTTCCTGTTCAAGTTCAGTGAAAGAGAGTTTTCCTGTAGAGGTCATTAGTAGCTTTTTGATTACTTTCTCCCTGAGTTAAGAACAGCTCCGTGGCATTAAGCAGAGGTATCCTCTGGCTCACTCAGAGTCTAGCAGTGTTGTTGCACAGCATAGATTTACTTTATTTTGATGAAGGCCATGATAAAGATGCCATAATTTACTATATATTACTGAGTGGTTATTATTCCCAAAGAAGTTCCTGATCCTTACAAATCCATAAATTTTAATTTTTTTTTTCCTCTTTTCAGGTCATCATCTCCGAACAACACTAACCCATTTGGGTCAACCTTCTGCTTTGGACTGCAACGAATGATCTTTGAGGTTAGGAGGAAAAACTTTCGTATACGTGTGAGCAAGAGAAGATGAGGAGTTTGCTCTTTTTGCGGCTGGCTGCTTATTTCGCATTTCAGTAAAGGCTAGTGCTTGGGAGTGGCTGTATTTTTAAAGCTTACTGGCAGGAACAGGCAACTTTCCAGTCTTTTCACTGAGGTTGTACATTTGCATGTTAAAGCCGGCATTTCTGTCACCTAGAACTCGTACTAGCGGGAGACGCACGCGCTGGGCTCTGAGCAGTGGTGGAGCCTGCTGGTGTTTAGATACCGTGCAAACCTAGAGACCGTTTTTAGGAATTAGCCGAGAGCTTGTTGCATTCTTTTGTTGGGATTTCTTTTCTTCAGGCAGATCGGTTCCACGTTCGCCATTTTTCACTCTTCTGGGTTCCTGTTTGGTGTACAGTTCTTTTAATTTTCCTTTTTCCCCGCCGTCTCTTTGCAGGTGATGCAGAATAATCACATAGCTTCTGTTACTCTCTATGGCCCAACGCGGCCCAGCAGCCAGTTGAGAACATCGGACCTTCCCCAGTGAGCATCCCCTGCAAAGTCAGCTAATCTCAATGCTACAGAATTAGTACAGCGTGCCTTGATTTGCTGCCACTTATAATATGGAAAGCACGTTATGATTTATTTTTATTTTTTCAATAAGCCTTTCCACCCAGGAGCGGTGTGGAGGGGAAATTCTCTCAACCCTTCATCATGGGGCATGGAACTGTTGATGGAGGAAAGCAGCTTAGGTGCCTGTGCCGTCGTTTATTCCTCTCCGTTGCCCTCATCCTATGCAGCACAGACCTGAAGAGACTGTCCCCCCCCTTCTCAGCTGGCAGAAGGGGGAAAAGGAAAGAGGGGCACGTAATGACTGCAAGAGTTAGAAGCACAAACTTTCTGAGCCTTGGAGCATCTGGAAGCAGGTATTGATTTTAGTCTGTTTGTGTTACTGTATTGATGTGGTGGTCACATTTTAAGAAAACGTGTGGGTGTATATATAGCTATAAACACATCGGTATTTCTGTGGCTTAGGACATTGTACCAAGTGTGACAAGGATGTATATATGTCCATGATTTCAGGCACCACATCTTTGTGTAACTTTAAACCAAGCAAGTAGCATGTGCATAATACTTGGTTGTAACATTTGCACTACATACACTTTAATTACTTGATAAACGTTTATCTTCACTGAGGAGCATCTGTGTACTGGGTGTGAGTGGGGTGTGATGGTTATTTAATGTACGCTGCGCATAAAGCTTATTTATACAGTGGATCAAATTTATCCACCTTCCTGCACTAATATGTACTTGATATGCTGAAACAATTTTTTTCTGCCATGGCTGGTTTACTAATTTTTTTTCATATGCAGTTTCAAAAAAAAAACAAAAAACAAAAAACAACAAAACTCTAGAAGAGGTTGTTTCTATGATTGAATTGTGTTTTAGCAAAAAGGTTTGATACAATTTTTCGTACTATAGAAAAATTTAACAAAGAAATAACGTTGCCTCATTTGCGTCTGTTCCAAAACCCTTTATTCCTACTCCGTTTCCTTAGAGAAAGAAAAGCTGTATATAATAGTATCTCAGAAAGAAATCCCCGAGCTCCGCCATCACCAAGAAAACCTTTTTCTGTAACTTCTGATGTATGATTTTAATTTATGCCAAAGGTTTAGCCAAAGACATCCTTATTGTAGTTTCACCATTTCTGTACATAAATGCTAACTGCACACCCCACCCCAGGAGACAGGATATAGGCTTCTTTCTAGTTGGGAGATGCTGCTCGCGACATTTTATCCCAGGAGGATACTTTAGGTTTCTAGTTCTCTTACCAGTCTTATTTGGGGGAAATAGGTGGTCTGTCTTTGAAATATCGAACCCTTTTTAAAAATGGACAAGAGAAATGTATAATTTTATCCCATTTTTAATATTTTGGTGTAGCAACTTGTGATACATAGATGACAATTTTGTGAGTTTTACTATGTGTGTACAGATTTTGTAAATATGACATTTTTGTAATTTTAACTCCATGTACAGTGTAATCCTGTATAGTTTATCAATGAATGAGAGATAGGAAATGGAATGTTAACTGAAGTTTTGGATCCTGGACCAGTAGCAGGGATAAATGTGGTGTGTGTGTGAGACGTTCTTTGCCATTTAGTCTTCCTGTATACTGTGATACTCTAAACTGTTTTGCTAAATCAAACAAAAAAGCCCCATGGAGAATCTAATGGATAAGGAAAAAGTTACTGTTTACCTTTATCCCTAGGTGTCACTCCTGTTGAATCCCTGTTCAATCTGTGCTGTCTCCTGTGATCATTGCTTGCTAAGAAAATTCTATGCCTCAACCTTCCTTTTGTTTCCTCTCTAATTTTAATTTCATTTTACATAGCCCTTCTGTAAATTAAATGGAATAATAATGAGCATGTACACTGAAAGAAAAATAAAAAGAGACTCTCAGTTACTGTTTTTGTGTTAAATACAGTTGCTGGGTGTTTTTGTAATAAAGTCATGGATGTTTTTGCTTTTTTTTTTTCTTATCAATTAGTCCTTTTTATTTTACTGTCTTTCAGCGGTTATATTTGAAGTACCTGGCTAGTGTTTCCTCCTCTACAGCTGATGTTCTCGGCTGTATGTTCTCGGAAGAAGCGGTGTAAAAACTAACATAACTTGCAGTCTGTTTCCTAGTAGATACGTGAAAGCACGTTATAAATTTTTGCCCTGAAGTGGAGAAGGAAGTCTTTAAAGTGTGGTAAACAACACCGTGGCTTATGTATTGTGTTCAAAAATGCAATTGTTGCAGTCACGTCAGCCTTCGGGTGTATTACTAAAATCGATCACGCTTCAAGGAGTTTGAATATCGCGCAACAGAATGGAAGAAATGTCTGCAGTAAAAGGAGCAAAGGTGACTTTTTATACCATTTTCTTGTGCCCTAAGGTACTTCAGTGGAAAAGCACAGACGTACACTTACCCTGAAGTAGCTTAGGGGTTAATGCAGGGCATAAGGAACGGGACTCCTGTTTCCATTGGTGTTTCTCCTGCTCTGGCTGCATAAGGCAGGGTAGAGCACTGAGCTCTCCCTCCTTTAGCACCCTTCAGGTTTGGAAGAGAAAATGGCCTTGCACAGCGCTTGGCTCAGTGAGCTCTTGGGGAATTTCACGTGCTCTGAATTGAGGTGGTGTGCATGCTTATGCTTGTTCCTAAAATATGACAGCCGTCCTGCTAAGAAGTTAATTTTAATTACTCCTTTTCTAATAAAGGCTCCAGGTTAGCTGCAGGAGGAGGCCGATTCTTGATGGAATGGTTTGAGTAATGGCTACGCGAATGCCACCAATGTCCCGCGCTCAAGCGTATTCAGTTGAAATTCATCAGCAGCGTGAGGTCAGGACGGCTGCCGTAGCGTGCACCTCCAGACCGAGGACAGGATGTCGGCGTCAGCAGCTAACCAAAGGTGTTTGACAGCTTCAGGGACTCCCTGACAAGTGAAGGTCCCTTGTAGTATGCCGGTGAGTCAAAGTGACTAAAACAGTGTAGGTAACGAAACGTGCTCTCTTAACAGCCCAGATACTTCTCTAGGTCAGTCCTGTCATCTTGAAAAGTTCCTCTGTAACAGGCAAAAATTAAAGGCAACTTTGCATTTTGGCCGGTGTGGATGGACTGAGCACAAAGCATTTGACTTTTGGGAGAGGCGGAGGTGAGGGAAGGCACAGGGAGATAATGTGCAGCAGCTCTTTTAGGTTTCCTCACCCTTCCTGTGGGGTTGCGGCTGTTGATAGCTCGCTTCTCAGAGATGGTGTGATTTGTTTGCTGCTATTTGGCCTAAGCCGAGCTGTTCCTGTGCTGATGCATTAGGGGAGCTCCCGAAGGAACCGAGGGATTTGGGCTGCATCAGATCCCATCTCGGCAGGTGCCCTTGTTGGAGTTGTGTATGGTTTGATGTGGATCCCGCGTGTTGGCGGCCTGTGTGTTGGTGGGCCATCATTTTGGTTTCATACGATATAACTTGGCTATAACATTAAGCACAACTGCATTTTTAATAAAACACATTGTGCATATGATCCCAATTTGATGTGTGCCTTTTTCCTTTGTACAGAAATTAAGAGCTTGCGTGGGTGTCTGCTTATCTTGAGCACTGCAGTATTTTCCACAGTATTTCATTTGTTTATGCTTAATAAAACTGATTGTTGTGCCTTTCTTTTTGGAGGTGAAGCTGACATTGCTTCCCGTATTCTTTAGGTCTGCAAGCAGTCCCTGGGCTCCTGTGAGTGTTACGGGCAGTGCTATATAGATCAGTGCTGCTGTGTAATACTAGAACCCTCTCTTCCCCAAAATGCAGTTCCTGTCAAGAAAACCCAATCTTCTGTTGCCAGGAACCGCCACACATTAATGCTAAACATATTTTTTTGCTGAAATAGTAATTGGGGTGGTGTGTGAGAACTGATTCACGCGCTCATGATCCTTCGTATTCCAGAACTCCCATCAAACTTGTTTAAAACAAAAATCTTTCCTACGGCTCGATGTTACGGCAAGATGGTGATTCATCCTTGTCGGGGGCTGGCTGGAGGTTAGACACCAGCTGGTGTTTTCCAAAGGGAAACCGAGGGTGTCGGTGCCCGCTTCACATTGACTTTGTGTCTTGTTGGAGCCTGTTAGTCACTTAGTAGCTCTGCTAAGCTGCACTTCTCGTAGGTTTTGTGTTCGGTGGCTCTAAACGTGTATCAGAGTAAATCTGCGTGTGCGTGAAGCTGTGCAGCTGGTGCTTTGAAAGAAACATTATGTCCAAGCTGTAGCTTCTGGCTTGCTCCAGAGTATTCGGACAAGGACCAAGGTGTCTGTTATGGCAGAATTTTCACATGGGCCGGTTGTATTCTTTGAGTTCAGAATAATTTTCGGTGTCGTGATGCAAAAAAAAGCTATTCTGTGCTAGCTTTGCAGATACCATTGTCCGTGTCAACTTTTGCCCCATACACACCTTTTATTTTACCCCCTTTATCTTGATTACACCAACACAAAGGCGGTGTCCTCTCTAGCTGATCCTATCAGGCACAACCTGACGCAGCAAGTGTAGCTGAAAAAATACATCCCTGTGAGTTTGGGGGGTTAACAGAATACAAAATTACTTCTGGCTGGTTCTTTTCCTGTAAGGTACAGCCCAGGGTGTTCTAGAGATAAGGTAAGGTTGAAGCAAAATAAGGGGAAATTAAAAATGGAGCTTACCGGGGACGTAACTTTTGAGCATTCAAATGGGATGGGGAGTCGGTGAAGTGGGGGGCTTTGTTCAGGGCCAGGGTATGATCAGTTCACCGAGTAAAAACTGCACCTACAAAAGGATTTGGTTTTGCAGGGGGTGTAGGTGTTACTTGTGAATTTAAATACAGTATTCTCTGCCTATGTGAACTTCAGCTGTAACTAATAAAGTCCCTGTTTAAACGTATTATCTGCCAAACATTACGTCCAGGGCTTTTGTTTTGTTTGTGGGGACGTGTATTTTTTCCAGCAGGCAAAATCATTCCTTTTCATGATCTGGGAACACTGACCACATGAAACAACGGGGAAAAGTAAGCTGGAGTTTGCAGAGTAGGTAGCTTATTGTGGTGTAAGTTACCGTTATAACAGTAATTTTTGTTCTGGACCAGACTGCAATGCTTTAATGTTACCTTTTCTCTTTCATACCCTAATGAATTCCCCTTTAAACATGACTAGTTTGGTCAATTTAAAGTACTGCATATTGCAATTTCAGAAGCTGATTTTAAGCGCCTTCATGTTTCACACCTACGCTGCATATTCCACTTTGTGCATAAATTTCACTTCGGTATTAATATCCTTCAGAGAGACGTTTATTTTAAATACCAATCACAAAAAAAAAAACCCCAACCCTGTGTGTGATTATGCAGTGTGCAGTCTAATCAAGTAAGTAATCAAAACCGCCTGAATCACTGTCTTTCCTTTTCACCTCTGCTGGTCTCTCTTAGGAAAACCAAGCCCCTGAAATCCTGAGTTTTCCCCTGTTCCTCGCTGGGTTGCATTGATAAATGTGGAGGCTACTAAGATTGTTTTCTCACTTTTCTTTTGCTTCTGTGGCCGCAATGAGTGTTTGTCTTGACGTGGCGGCTTTATTCCCACCCCGCTGGCTCAGCCCCCCTGGGGACAAGGCAGTCACCGCCGACCTGTGGCATTTTATGGGTTTTCTCTGGAGTTGGCCCAACGGCGGGGTTAGGAAAGGGACGGAGAGCGAGAAGATCCATGAGCTGGGTCTGGCTGAATCGGAGAGAGCGTTGGGCTGGTCAGGACTGCTGGGGGAGCTGTTTGCTGCTCTGGGAGGGACTTGGACGCACTCATCCTTTAAGGTTTAGTTTCCTCTCTCAGTAGGGTTTTCTTACTGACCGTAAGCCTCCAAAATCATGAAAAGTTGGATTTTAAAATTTTACTGATTTTTTTTCTTGACTCTCAGTGGAGTTAGTAGCATCGTTAAGGAAACGTGGTGGGTTAATTTTCAGGGCTGCCGAGACCTGCAGGTGAAAGATACAACTCAGGAGCTCGGCACTTCTTCAAATCGAGCTTTGGGGTAGACTCCCCCCCCGCCCCCCCCCCCCCCCCATCTGATGGTCTCTCAGCGCTCGCCAGGGAATGTTCCCAGTGCCAATATTTCATGAGGGTTCTCTGAGCCATTTGATTATTTTGTGCTGTTTGATTTTTGCAGTTGGGGTTTGCTTCCGAGAACCTGCTGTAGAAAGATGAATAATTAAACTGCAGGCAGGAAGCACAATATTTTAACACTCATTTGCTTCAGAGCCGCCTTTGGCTTTCTGTTTTATGATGTCTAAGTCAGCGGCTGCCTGACCAAATGATGAGTCTTGGCATTCGCTACCAGTTTACGTGTTTGTAGATGCATTCAGAGGTGCTGAATGTGCGGTTCAAGCCAGCTCTGCTCGTTATAGTGACCAAATCTGGCTACTTATGTACAGTAGGAACAAAATTTGACTGTGTGTGGATCCCTGGGATTCAATAAACCCTACTGTACTCTGTTAGCTTCAGATGTTTATGTTTGTCTCGAGGAAGTCTACTTGCTTTCCCTGCTGCTGGTGGAACCCACTTAGGGTGTTTTTCTGTTTTCTTTTTTCATTGTGAGTTAAATAAAAAAATAATAAAAGCTGCTCAGAATTTCCCTCTGAAATGGGTGGGTTTGGTTTTCTGAGAGGCATCAGCAAGGTCAGCAGAGGGTCCTTGCTGCCCTAGGGGTTTAGGATTTTCTGGAAAGAGCCCTGCCTTCTAGAAAACAATCTCCAGCTTGGGTGAAGTTACAGGCTTTTTGCCTACTGTAGCAGTAAGTAGAAATAATAAAGTAATAAAATAAGTAATAAACTGCAGGGGGTGCAGCACTGCTCTCCAGTATTTCCCCGGTGTATTACGGCTCCTATTTGGGGTCTGCAAACTCCCCGCTAAACTGCAGAAGCAAATGGAAACTTTTAAAACCAGGTCAAGCAAGCCACGAAGCAGAGGCTGGAGGAAAAAAAGCAGATGTATCTTTCGTTGAGAGACACTAGATTTAGTATTAGTTTGATAAAATAAATGAGCTGTTCCATTGATTAAGGCAACAGAGTAGACAGTTTGCTCTAGTTCTCTTTCTGCCAGCTTACCAGGGTACGTGCTGGCACAGGTGAATGTTGAGCAACAGCTTTAATCTGGGACAAAATGCGCTCATTAATGCTGTATTGTGGGTAGATTGCAGATCTGAAGATTTATAGAGGGAGGAGCCAAACTCTGTGCATCTCTAAGCTTCAAAGGAAGATCTTAATAAGGACTGCTGAACCTGACTAGCTGCCCTGTAGGAAATCAGAAGGTAAGCTGTCTTTGTTTTTCTGTCATTGCTCTTGAATTAAGTCCAGCATAAGGAAAGATTTACCAAGTTATCTAAAAGAATGAATAATGTATTTTTCACGTGGCTGTCTTCATGAAAAATGCATGTGTTGATAGTCTTGGGACGTGTGTGCAGATGTACTTGACAGACTCACTCTGACAACTAGAGGCACGTCAGCATGCTGTCTTTTAATGGCAGTATAAATAATTTCCCACCCTGTAAACTAATCGCAGGTAATATGTTTCTGTACAAGCTCATAAATACCTAAGTACCCCACATGTTAGCATACAGAGGCGCGACTGCCTTTCTCCCACCAGCAAGGCTCTGGCTAATTTCCACACCCGACAGAGCTCCTTGTAAAGCTCGCATAAGCAATTTGTATTGCAGGGTTGCATCCTGAAAATATCCCAAATCAACACATGGTCTTTTGATTTCTATATAACTGACTTTTCCTTGGAAATCCGTTATTGTAAGGCTTAAACTATTATGGCGAGGGTAACATGTAAGACTGCTGTTAATAGTCTACCAAGAGATATTACCAGCTTGGTTTCCTCCATTTGTGCATAGTTAATACAAGTACTGAGCCCGGACTGCTGCTGAGTGGGAGGAAGGTTATACCCAGATATGAAATGCAGCTGTGCTGCCACCTCTTTTTAACGGAAAGCAACTTCCTGGACATTTATGACCGATTGTAGTTGCCTTTGAAGCTGTGCGTATGTGCCCTCCTGAAGAGGGGTGGCGCTGGGGCTTCTCTGATGGATAGAAGTTTTGTTGAGGGTAGAAAAAATTGCAAGAGAATTAATACAGCATCAGAGGTGAATTCAAGCTCTTTGCCCCATTAATTTTATAGCTTTTTTTAACCCTGGTTTAGAGGAATTTACTTCCTGTTTGATGTCCAAGACAAGGATGTTCTTTTAAGGTAATCTGCTGCTGGAAAAAACAAAATGCTTCCAAGTATTTACTGTTCTTTGAAAAACTAAGCAATCCAGTGTTCTTGTCCGATGCTTAAAATACTCATGAAGTTATAGACTGACTGAAACTTGGAAAGTCCAACAGAAAGATTGCTTTGTGTTTTTGCTTTCTTGTAGTAAATTTAGAAAGACTTTTATTCCAAAGCCCCTTTGTCTGAAGACTTTCTCCCTTCACATGACACCCGCAGCAAGACGAAAAGCCTTGGCTGCTCTTTGCAGTTGACTGTATGCCAGGCAAGAGCACAAGGTCTATAGAAACTAGTCCAGTCCGTTGACGAGTCTTCCTTTGGTTTGAAGAAGCTCCCAAATGTGACACAAGCAGCAGCTCTGTGTGGTTTTACCCTCACAAGTGAAGGCCATAGGATCTCTCCAGGTGCAAACATTCTGAAGATCTGGATTATATGACGAGAGAGATCAGATGCTGTTGAATGAGCTTTCACTGGGTGCCACTCCGCATAGTGGGGAGAGCCTGAGCTCATGGAAGTGCCAAAACCTGGTCCTCTGAGTGTGTTGATGGAGCAGATATTTGAACTGAGGTGTTGCTATGAATAATGAAAAATTAAGACTCAGATGGATCAACTCAAAGTTGTTGTCCTTTCTTTAAAGGCCCTTCAGAAGTCTACCTCTTCCCAGTTACCTGCTTACCTGTCCTCTGCTCAACCAGCCAGGCCAGCCTCAGCCTCCCGGTTGTTTTCTTGTAGTCCACCCTATCTGCAAGGTATGGGACCCCATTTCAATAGCTGCTAGTTGTTCTGTTGCTCTCTTAATGAGGCCTACAGAAAGCCAACCAGGCAGCGGTGATATGATTGGAGCGTACACTAAGGTGGCTTTATTACTTACTGTGTAGTTTGGTCATTTATCAATGAGGCTAAGTCAAGGTGCCAAGTTGACAACTATCCCTGGGCTCCTTGGCATCACCTCTTACCCTCTGTCCTCTTTCATTTCTCACATTTCTAACAACGCTGAAAAAATCTACAAGGATTGTGTTTTGCAATGCGCTTTTACACTTAGTGGCCCACTAAGCACTACTATAATTCTAATAAATAATAATAAATTACTGTTATGATTATTTGGACTCATTAATGGAGGAGGACCTACGCTGTATGTCTGTGCAAATGTGGAATTTTGGCAAATTCCTGCAATAGTTTGTCATCTTCTCTTAACATTGTAAGTAAGATGTGCTAAAATACTTCTAAAGTCAGTTCATTTGGGCGCAACAGTTCCGGGTTCCCTTTCTCAGCTGTTTTGCTATGCGTCTCTGCTGCCGTCCGCCTGCATTATTTGAGAGGCAATGCCTGTGGTGTTATTTGAGCTTTCTTTTTCCATTGGAAAGGCTTCTTCACTTGCTTCTTCTGAGTACAGGAAAGACGTGGGCTGTGGAGCAGGTTCCACATTAGCCAGATCTCAGCAACTTTCAGACTGTGAACTACCATGAGATCTTTGTAAAAACAGGGGTCAAATGTCTGTAGGTGTGGGGCAGCAGAAGGCTTGACAATGCCAAAGGTCTTGAATCCTTCATGCAAAATGGGTTTGAGGTTGATCCTCTGTAAGCACATGCCCAAAAAGACATCGTCGATGGGGAAGAGTTCCACCTCTCTGCAGGCCCTGGAGAGCTTCCTCATGGTGCGGCTGGACAGTAAAAACCCTCCTCCTCCTGCGTAGGCTGGATAGATGCTTAGTCCGTACATGGTCTCTGGGATATAGTATTTGCTCTTTTGGACACGGATAGGGCGGGCATTGTAGATGATGTCCCCAACAAAGAGGTCCTCAGTGGGGTCATGTCTCTCAAGGAAGTCAACAATGTTCTCCACGTTGACAAAAACATCGGCGTCACCTTTAAAAATAAATTTCACGTTGTAGCAGAATTCAGCAGCCCAATTCAGGAAGTGGATCTCCTTCAGGGTCAGATTGAAGAAAGTGTCCATGAAGTCCCAGAGTAAAATGTCCCGGTACGTCTGACTCTCCTGATGGATCAGAGTCTCCCATGTTGCCAGCACAGTCCTATTCTTTGGTGTTCCCAGGAGGAACACTCGCTGGATCTGCTCCCCGTTCACCAAACCCTCTCTGCCCCAAGTTTTCCGGACAATCTCACGTCTGTCGAAGTCTTCGACTACTGATTTGATAGCAATGAGCAGAAAGGGACCTCCAGGTGTTTTCCTGCATTTCTTGGGCTGGTTAATGAGGAGGTTGAAGTTCCTGTTATCCTTGTTTAGGAGATAGCGCTTGAAGTTGAAGGCCGAGTTGGTTGGTGGGGGTCGAGTTGTAGTTTGGACCCTGTTGGCCACTTCTGTTCGCCTAATGATAGGAGTTGCTTGGGGTCTGGACACGGTTGCCTCTGCTGGCATCGGTCTCCAAGGTGCTCTGGGGTCAGAGAATGTTTTTGGTGTTAGTGAAGGCTTCTTCTGCGTCAGCTCCTTGTTTCCTGCCGGGACTAAGTGTTCCAGTTGGGAGTAGAGTAAAGAGCAAAGTGCTACCAGCAGGAAGAGGGTACAGATCGCGTCCCCTTTGAGACGAACTCTCATTGTCTCTGTGGCGTTTCTGGGAGTGTTAAAAGCTGTGTTGGAGCTGCCGGGCACCAATGTCCATCTGCAAATAAACATACGGTGCGTCAGCAACGAGGACCCGGCAGCTTTGAAGCATGCAGGCAAGACCGACTGAAACACCGTTTGAAAAACCAGCAGCAAAGTGCATTTCACTCCTGCAAACGCTGAGACACGTTAAGGAACTTGCCAAAAGGTACGTGGGTTGCACACCTGCCACTGATCCCGTTAAGTCACCAAGCTGTCATCCATCATCCCCGAAATCGCTCCCGAAGCATAATGTGAAATCAGCCCTTCCCCCTCTGCTGAGCACGTTTTGCTCTTTCAGAGATTTCACTGCTTTGGGGAAAAACAAGGTGGAAGACGATGAACATTGCCATTCTTCCACAAATCATAACTTTTTCTTTTCTCTTTTTTTTTTTTTATTTATTATTATTTTTGAACTTGGTAACGGTTTCTTGCTGCTTTTACCCTTTTTGAGTGGAAACGGGGAGGCGCAGAGCTGGCTGTTGTTTTCAGCAGCAGCATGTCGCTGGCGTTTCCCTGCACGCAGAGCCAGCCACCGTAAACCAGCTATGATTTGTGCCTTCAAAAGGAGCGCATTAGGCACGTGCTTGAATACGCACAGGGCCTTTTTGCTGCCAGTAATCTTTATAAAATATTAAACCATGATAAATAACTTCCATTAATAAGGTTGCAAGGGGCATGGGTGTTGTGCCTCTGCCAAATCGCCCTAACTGGGAAGCAAGAGGTGGGCAAATAAATCCCGATACACAGAAGCAAGGCAGAGCCTGATGCTAGGAATGCTTTATTCAAGTGTGAAAGATGAAGCTGCCTTTTGAAATACAGGATTTGATTCCTCACTTACACTTTTCCTGGAGATCTTCAGTCTCATTCGATCAGTTCTTCAACTGCAAGCAAAAAAAAATAAATAACGAAAGAGTGGTAAGAAGGCAGAAAGCAGCATGTAACCATAGTTCAGGGAAAGAGTTGCTCAAATGCCTGCGGCAAAGGCAGGTCCTCTCGTCACCGCTGTTTCCCACAGCAGTTGAACGGAGGGGACCCAACAGCCACTCTGGGCTCCCAAAGAAGACAGGTGACTACCGTACTCCCTACGGTCGTTAGCAGGGAGCATGTTCCTAAAAATTTAGCTCTACCCCAAGATTTACCCCTGAGGTGGTGTAATTATTCTTATGTAACCCACCGATAATCTTTTATACCCGTACGCAATTTACAGCTCTGTCTTGCCTGTGCTGCCTTAAAGGAAGCCACCTTTGAAGGTATTGCAGTTGTCTGTCTCCAATTAGCCGAGATCATCTTATCCAGAAACCTCTTGATCCAAAGCTGCCTGGTTGAACAGCAGTCTGCCTTCACTTAAGGAACGTTCCTTACTGAGGACTGGAAAGGGTGGAGGAGCCAGGGCTTGCAGCTTCCTACTCAATTTATTCCTGCAGGTCACTGTTTTCCAGCACTGTTAGCCTGCGGAGCACACGGATGGATGGATGCTCAGCTTCCGGTCGAGCCCTGCAGCCGATTTACTGACTCAAACATCTAATGGGACCGCAAAGTACGTGGTGAGAATATTGCTATTCGGCAGGATTATGACCTAAAACAGGACCCTCCTTAGTTTGATGGCATCTGTTTTCAGCAAATCTTTTTTCACTGTCACAGGTTGTATCCCCTAATTGTTCATTAACCCTCAACTATGTATCAGCCATAACATCTTTTCGAAGCTCAAAATTAGGCTGATGAGTCTGTAATTATCAAGTATGAAAACAGTGGCACAGCGTTGCCTGCAGACCCTGTGGCAGGGGCAATGTTTCAAGATCTATGAGAAAGCAAAACTGATAAACCAGTTGATTTCTCGGCCAGCAGATACACGTTACTCAGACCTCATAATTTTAAAATAGTTTGCTCTTTCATTGCTGGTTAACTGCATCTCCACGTTACTGTTGAAATGGAGAGTACTTCGTCAGCTGGCTTCTTCCCAAGTGCAGCTCCAAAATATTTACTGACCTCCTCTGCTTTGTCTCCAGTATTGCTGAACACTTTATTTTAGCAAATGGCTGATCCGTGCCTTGGTATATGGCTTTTTGTATTCCCAGTGGATTCAGAATCACTTCCTCCTTGTCCTGATGACCAGGCTTTTTTCCTCAGGCTGCCTTTCTTGCCGTTTTTTGGCCCGTAATAGAGATTGCTGGGGTTTTCTCCATTTGTTGCCTTTTTTTTTACCATACCTTTCATTCTCTCCTAGGCCAGCCAGATGTTTTAACCAGCGAAGCTCTGGTATTAATAGCAGGATTGTAGAATTTTCTCTGATCTCTCATAAATTGTTGTTGAAATGCTCATGGTAGTCAGAAGCTGTGTCTGTTTTTGTTCTTTCTGCGACATGGCTTGGCTCATAGCTATTTCCAGCCTTGTGAAATAGTCCCTTCTAACACATATAGGATGTTAGTTTGCATTTTATGTCAGTTGTGTGCAAATTACCCTTGGCAAGTCCTGATTGCGGTGCTCTGCAGCAACCCGCTGCGTTTCAGTTTTGTGTTCAATCATCCTTTATCTGTCAAGACATGGTTCCCAACAGGCTTTTCCCTCATGTTGCCTTCGATAATTTTCCAGAAGCTCCGGTGGTGAGAATGGATGGTCCCACTACACCCAGGACATGCCACTGAACTGGATCCGCTAAGGATAGTCTGTCCCTCTTCTGCCCATCACAAGCAAGAATTTTTGCTGGGTGCTACTGAGATACCTAAAATAAGGACCCTGTCTCCAAAAGCTCCTAAGAACTAAAATTGAGGCATTTTTGGTCCTTCTTTTGTGATGGGATTACCGTTTTTTGAGGTGCTGCGCAGGTCTGCGTATGCGGTCTCCAAAGTGAGTGGCAGATGTGGAGTCCCTGGTAGGACGAATCCTGATAGCGTTGGGATGTTTGTGTATCTCCCCTCAAGCTCTTTGTAAAGTCTCATCTCTTTCCCCACTGTAATAACTTTTTTTTCCCTTTTTTATGCAAAAGTTTGATCGTGCTTCAGCTGCCAGGCTCCAGATGGTAATTAAGGAGCTGGATGAACGTCCTGGCTCTTTCCTGTGCTTAATTTTATCAGCAAGGGTTTGGAATAAAATGTATGTGTCATGAAACTCGTAATTTCCATGACTTACAGATTTAGCCAGCATCTCAGAATCTGGCAATAAGCACCCTTGAAAAAGCCAACAAAAACCCTGAATTGTTATAAGCCTGGGCTGATAGCCCAGATTTTCTTCTGTGCTTTCATTTATTGAAAGAAAAGGATCTGAAATAGTGTTTTTCATGCTGAAATAAAACAGTTCAGTGCTGAATATAGACATCTAGTTTTCAAAAGAGGTTGCCAGCCCTTGAAGTGAATCCTTGATTGAATTATATGGATTTTTCCAGTCTTTGTTAGATGTTTCCTTCTTTTGAAGGAAATACCCTTGATTGTTACACAGGTGTGAGCTCTATCCGTGGATGTCAGCGTGGGAAAAGCTGTCCTGTTCTTGAATTCAGAGGGTTTGATGATTCTGGCAGACGCTCCAGTATGCGCTAAAGCCAAAAAGATTATTCATCCACCTCGACAGCAGGGGGACAAAAAAAAAAAAAAAATTAAATTACAGGGCTATCAAAGTGAGCAGAAAATATTTGATGCCAAACAAAGGAGATGTGAGCGCAGCAGAGAGTTTCTCGGCACGGCATCTCGCTGTGCGCCCGCATCCAAGGTGGGACACGCTTCCGCTTCGTACGCTGTCATGGGGGATCTCCATCCAGCTTGTGGAGCGGAGCTGGGGTTATGAAAGTGTTGCATCGCTCGGTGCCTCAGGGAACGCGGGCTTTGCTACCAGTGCTGCTTCCCGTGGCCTCCAAGCGTGCAGGAATGGGCAGTCATGCCTCCTGGTGATGACTACAGTAGGGATCTGGAGTCCAGCTCCAGTGGGTCTGAATGGGCTGGTGCAACGTACCGCAGCCGTGGGATGAGGGAGGTCCTGGGGAAGGTGGGGAGTGTTGGGCTGCAGCACCGGCAATGTTAGAGGGCAAGCTGGGCTGTGGGGAGAGGTGGAGAGGTCCCGTATCCATGCGGTGGAAACACGGGGAGTCCATACATAAGGAAAATGCTGGAAAGATCAAGAGGGCCCCGGCCTGCGTGGCCCGAGAGGCAGCAAAATGCTTGAAAGTTGGAAGTGGCCAGAGCTGGGCACGGCACCCTGGTGGGAATCCAGGCAGGGAATGTGACCGGCGCTGTTGCACACTCCGGCAGAGGGCCCAGTCCTCCGCCTGGTTTTCATTTATTTGAGAAGAGGATTCTGAAATATGGCCAAGGAGTGCCGCAATAAAAGCAGTTAAATGATGATTTAAAAAAAAATAAAAATAAATAGTTGCTAGTCCTTCATTCCCAGTTGAATGACATGAAGCCTTGAGCTCACCCTGGAAATTTCCTTCTTTCGCAGCAGCCGTCACATCTCCATCACTTGGCACTTGTGCTTGCATGGGACCAGGCAGGAAAAAGCCTCTGGATCCTGTCCCCGAATTCAGTCAGGAAGCCGTGGTGATTCTGACATGTTGCTTTGTGCCTTGAAGAGTGGTTATTCAACCCGCCCAGCCTCAGGAAGAGCAGCTGCGATAGCGAGGGAAGCTGAAAATGTGGGACAGAGAGTAGGAAATGCAGCCACGAGCTCTGCTGCACTCTCATCCCGGCCCACCTCATGGGAGCATCCAACCCCACCAAGCACGGCTGTGGGTTGTCCCTGGATCAGCTTGCTGCCCTGCCACGTGTGAAGCGTTTTCGGCTCCCCTCCTAGCTCCTGCGGCCGGAACAACCGCTGGTAGGTTTGGGTTGTGGAACGGAGGGGCTGCCTACGTGTTGTGGGGCTGCGGTTGCTGATGGAGATGGCTCAGCTGTTTCTCTGTAAAATGAGCTGAAGAAAACCTTGGAGATCCAGCAGCGATGAGGTTTTTTTGCAATACCCAGGGGAACTTGGCAAATGCTGGGGGCTGGGGGTGCTCTGAAGCAATGCTTGAGACTATTTGTTTTCATTTCACGTTGGCTGGGCACGTTTCATGAGAACACAGTCTGGTTGTAGCACCCAATGCTGGAAGCTGAGACCCAGGCTCTGCCTTATAGGTCTGTACACATGTCCCTCTCCCACCTCATTTCCAGTTGTTTTTCCATCCTGGCTCGCTCAACAAGAGCAAATCAAGCCCCGGCGTCCCTTGTGCTGCTGTTCCTCTGCCACCTCCTGCCACTGTCCAAGAACCCACCACCAACAGCAAGAACATATCCTATGTCCGTCCCGCAGTTGGGACGGTGTGAAGTAGGCGTGTGCGGATGAGCACACCGGACCAGGATGCCGACAGCAAGAAGTCTGCACCGCCTGAAGCTCTGGTGACTACATCTCCCTTCCGAATCTCGCTTGGTCCCATCCTCCGAGCCCCTGAGAGAGTGTTTGACTTGTGTGTCCCCGCCGGTAGAATTTAAATGCATTGCTGAACACACAAACGTGAGGAGCGCTGTACTTCCCGTGACGGTTATTTCTTCAGCTCTCTTTAAGCTACGTTGGGCCGCCATCCTTCTCTTGCCCTCGCACAGAAACCTGAGGTGAAGTGCTAAGGCAAAAACTTTGAAATCTCGGCTGAGTCATCTCCATACGAGTCTCCCACAGGCAAAACCTTATCTTCATTTTGGGGTACACACAGGGAAACCCGTCAGCTTCCAGCACTGCGTTTGTTCTGCCCCATGTACGAAAACATGCATGAAACAACTCAGGTTTAACAGTTCGAGCTGGTTTTGAAGTGTTTAAAGAGGGCGGCGGGGGGGGGAAAGCTTTGTGTGTTGGACCAGGGGAAGAAGCCCTCTTGCATTTCTATGTTTGGGTGCCATGTAATGAGTTTTATTCCTACATGGTTTCTTTTTTTGGCTTTGTTTGTTTGTTTTCTGGGTTGTTTTTTTTTTTTTCCCTCCCTCCAGGCAAAGTCAGTAACCTCATCAAAGTTGATGCTTCCAGTGGCTTTGGTGCCGGACAACTCTCTGCATTACAGGGTGTTTGTGAGGAGGTCTAATTTGGAGCTACAGGATTACAAAGCCACGCTGAATGATTTGATCTTCTTGACTAGAAGACAGGGCAGGCTGAAATACAAGAGACGCCCTTCGGCACATCGGTTAGTGCAAAGCCTTAGAAAAAGGAAGTAACCAAAACAATCACTAAGCTGCCTGACCAGAAAAAAGAGCCCATTGCATTGAGCCACTTAGAAGTTTTGGAGTCTATAAACAAACTGAGAATAGACTGTAGGATTTAATTAGCTGAAACTCTTAAGAGAGCTTTCCCAGGAGTGGGGATTGTGACCCGGAGCCAAACAAGCACGGTGTGGAGGGGCAGAGGCGTGCAGTGCTCAGCACGGCGCTGCTTGGACATCGCTGGCTGCTGTCGCAGCGGCGCTCCAGCCCCATGCTCAGTGTCACCTGCACAGTGTCACCGCTGCCGTCACTTGTGTTGCAGCACCTGGAAGCAGAAGCTCTGTTGGCTGAAACACTGCTCCTCTGCTCCACTCCCGTGAGACCCCCCTGCAGCGCTGCCTCCAGCTCCGGGGGTCCCAACAGCAGAAGGACACGGAGCTGTTGGAGCGGGGCCAGAGGAGGCCCCGGAGATGCTGGGAGGGCTGGAGCCCCTCTGCTGGGAGGACAGGCTGGGAGAGCTGGGGGGGGTTCAGCCTGGGGGAGAGAAGGCTCCAGGGAGACCTTCCAGCCCCTGCCAGTGTCTGAAAGGGGCTCCAGGAAAGCTGGGGAGGGACTCTGGGTCAGGGAGTGGAGCCAGAGGACAAGGGGGAACGGGTTTAAACTGAAAGAGGGGAGATGTAGATGAGATGTTGGGAAGAAATTCCTGTCTGTGAGGGTGGTGAGCCCCTGGCCGGGGTTGCCCAGGGAAGCTGTGGCTGCCCCATCCCTGGAGGTTCAAGGCCAGGTTGGATGGGGCTTGGAGCAACCTGGTGTGGTGGGAGGTGTCCCTGCCCAGGGCAGGGGGTGGCATTGGATGGTCTGTAAGGTCCCTTCCAACTTAAACCATTCTGTGAGTCTGTGATAAAAATGTGGGCCCCACTCCAAAGACTGCTTCCAAGTTCCCTGTCGGCACTGCTTTTCAGGCCAGCGCAAACAAACGGATGAGATCCACGCTGTTACAGGACAGCATGCCTTATTTATCTCTCTGCTTGCCCCAGTCCTGAAATCTGTGGTTTCGTCAGCCTCCCAGCTGGCTGGTCCCGTTTTATCGCAGCCTCTCCTGCCAGCGCTGCCAGTCTTGCCATCGCAATGCCAGTCACGCGTTGGACAACTGCTTGCGAGTGGCTGCTGATGCAGAGAAACCTGGTGATGGATGCCAAGGTGTCTGTTCTCCCTTACAGTGGTCCCGGAGAGCGACTTGCACCATCCCCAGTGGGGAATCGCGTGATGCGCGGCAGCCCCGATGATCCTGGGCAGCGCTGGCTGCCGGCGCGGCCGTCCCCACGACCTCCGGGGAACGCCGGCTGCCTGCTCCGCTCCTCCTGTTGTCCCGTGGGCAAGTCGCTTGCGTACACGTGGCACCGTCTGGGGGCTGCAGTTCTGCTGCGTTTTAGCAGCGCAGGATGTTTTCCCTGGCCCTTTTGGGGCAGGACGTGCCATCGGGGCAGTGCCTGGGCAGGACTGAGCCGTGGCCAGCCCCAGCAAACAGGGAAAACTGGCAGCTCCTCCCAGTCACGGCACTGTGTCTCTTAACGAGAGGGTTCAGCTGCCTGTAAGGTAGGAGAAGGCAACACCCAATGATCTTGCGCAGAGTTAACAGCCTTGAGAGGTGCCTTCCTAAATCCAGATGCAGGATTGCCTGTAGGTGGCCTGATTTTCCAAATTACAGGGAGCTCAGCAGCTCGATTCACACTCTTAAGTGCTTTGGGGAGCCCGGCCCCTCCCGGAGCAGCCAAGGGCAAGGAACCTGCCTCTCATGCAAATATTCATTTCCCCCTGGCCCCAGGAGGAGAATAAAACCTTGCAGGCTCGTGAAAGGGTAAGGAACAGCCCCAATGAAGCAGCTGCCCTCCTTCCCCCAGGCTGCCTTGTTCACTGCCTGTTCATCTCCCAGAATCTCTTCTGATCTCGTAAATAATTTGCCTGATGCACCCCAAACCCCAGCAATTGCAGTGCGTTAGCACAGACGTACCGTTGCACCCGGACACGGACGGGAGAGGGAGTGCGTGCTGACTTGCCCTACTAATTTTGAGATGATACCCAAGGCATAACTTTATCAGAATCTGCCTGAAAGCTATTAAAAAATGTAATCAGTAACTACCCGTTTAACTGGAACAGAACTTTTTTCCTTTCTCTCTGCAACATTAGAGAGCTTGAAAATTCCTGTGTTCTGCTGGGAGCATACAATAGCATAACACAAGGGGAAGATTCATGTCCTTTTACTGACGAGGAATGGCTTGTAAATGTAACGTGCCACCACTGAAACATGTTTGTAGTCGGGAAGAAACCCTGTCTTGCAGCACTGGAGCCATTCTCTAAGGAAGCCCCAAAGTTTTTTGGGTTTTTTTTTCCTGTAAAAACAACCTAAAACATGCAAAGAAAGTTCTTTGGAGAGTAAAGCGTAAAGCAGATGCAGCGGGGCCGGAGGCTGCGTGTTCAGAGCCGGACGCTGACTCTGCTGCGTGTTAACGATCACGATTCGGGGTTCTGCGTGGAACAGCGTTGTGAGAGCCGCAAGGCAGAAAGAAAAGCGGCAGGCTGGAGGAGAAAGGAAAGCAGTAAGGACGGTCTCCAGCGCGCACTGCTCGCTGCACAGCTCTCCCCAACCCGCTCCCATCAAACGTACATAACGGATACTTACATCCCATTTGATAGCGCTGATCCTGCGTCCCCTCGGTACTGTTTCAGCAGCCAGCTGCCAAGTAGGCACATCTGGATGTCGTTAGCGTTAGACATTCCTCAGCCTTTAAGCGAAACCGAGGAAATCCTCGCGGAGCGAAGCAGCGCTCGCTCGCCTGCGCGCCGGGCCCTTGGCGTGCTGAAAGCCAGGGAAGTTTCCCCGCGCTCCCGTGCCTGCCGGGGAGGGGTGCGTGTGCCAGCGGGGTGGGGGACGAGAGGCCGGGCTCCCTCCTTGCACACAGTTGCTCACTGTAGCCTGGTGGAAGGAGCGACCGCACCAGGGGAAGGAGCTGGGTCCGCTTCCAAGCGCCGGACACGTGATCGGCAGGCTGGGGAGCGCAGATGGCCTCCAGCGCCGCGGGTCTGTCTGCGCACCCGCGCCCCGCGGGAGAGGGCAGGGACGGAGGTGTCGAGGGGACGGAATGCCGAGCCAGGTTGGGGACTTCCAGCAGTTCTGCTGTTTTGCCTGTTAAAAATAGCAAAATATAGCAAAAATACAGCAAAAAAGGCTATTTTTTTTTCACTGTAACTTTTTTCAACAGGAAATATACTAATTTTTCTCCTTTTTTTCCCAATTTGGCTTTTTTTTTTTTTTTTTACTCCCCTTCCGATTATTTGCTTCACTTCTGCGACGGGTCAGAATTCGAAATGGAGGTTGAGTTCAGCTCAGAAGGAAAATCCACTTGGGGGCTGTTTTCTCTTTTCCTAGTAGGGAAATGATGGGAGGAGGCGGGAGCTGAGCGGTGCGGAGGCTGAAGACGGATGCGAGGGTCCCTCCCAAACCTCCCAAAACACTGAACAAAAAAAAAAACAAACACCCCAAACCAAATCCCACCCACTTTTTTATCAATTTAATTTGAATTACTTCAAAACAAAACATTTTTATTTGGAGCCAAATCTAAATTGCCGTCGGCTCTGATCTGCCAGAGCGTTTCCTACCTCTGTGGCTCTGTTTGTCCCTGCAATGGAAAAAACGACCCTTATTCCTCTAACAGAGGCCAAGGGTATGGAGGGTGCCCGGACCGCGGCCCCTTTAGTATGCAAACTTTTCCATTTGCAGTGAACTTGTGATAAAACCAGGTTTTGATCTACTCTGTTGTTTTCACAAACACCCAGCTGCTGTTTAAACACAATGTTAAAAAATGCTTTTTTGTAAGTTTCTGTGCTTTTTTTGCTGTATTTTTAATTTCAGCTCAAACATTTTGCCTTATTGAACCCAATGTCACTGTGAAAAGCTGTTATATGGACAGGTTCCCGATGAGCAACCCTCAGGCCCTGCATTGGGGTGCTCCGGGCTGGGAAAGCTGTTTCCTCATGATCTGCAGCTGTCTGAAAGGCAGCAGTTCCTCCCTGAATAGCACAGCCCATCAAAAACCTCAGCCATAAACATACTCAGCTTCACGCTTTCCCTCTGCCGACCCAAGTTAGCTCGATCCTTCGCCGCAGCGGCAGTCCCAGGCTATTTTTCACTCCTCCTCCCCAAGGAGGCGGATGACGGTCACAGGTGAACAGCAGACCGGTGTGTCCGCCTTTTCCCAGAGTGGCTGGCTGTGGAGACAGGGGGCTGCTCCCTGAAACCATTGGGGACTTGCAGCGGGTATTTGAGTAGGTTTTTGGGACCTACTGCCCTTTTTGCCCCACTCCCATGGGTGAGAGTGAAAACGGAGGCTTTCATGGCTGTCTGGTGGTGCCTTGGTGGCTGCTGTGGCTTGGGGAACTGTGCAGGGAGCTTGGGAGGTAGAGGAGTTTTCTCCACTGGTGCTTCTTTGTGTTCAGTTTTGGGCGCCGCAGTGTAGGAGGGACATTGGGGGGCTGGAGCGTGTCCGGAGAAGGGCAACGGAGCTGGTGAGGGGTCTGGAGAACAAGTCTCCTGAGGAGTGGCTGAGGGACCTGAGCCTGGAGTAGAGGAGGCTGAGGGGAGACCTTCTCTCTCTCTACAACTGCCTGAGAGGAGGGTGTAGCGGGGTGTGTGTGTGTGTGTCAGTCTCTTCTCCCAAGGAACAAGTGATAGGATGAGAGGAAACGGCCTCAAGTTGCACCAGGGGAGGTTTAAGATGGATCTTAGGGCAAATGTCTTCATGGAAAGGGTTGTCAAGCACTGGCAGAGGCTGCCCAGGGCAGTGGTGGAGTCGCCATCCCTTGAGGTGTTTCCCAGCCAGGCAGACGTGGAGCTGAGGGACATGGGTTAGGGGTGGGTTGGGCAGCGCTGGGTTGATGGTTGGACTCGATGATCTTAAAGGTCCCTTCTAATCTAGGGGATTCCAGGATTCTACTTGGTTGCTCTCACCTGTACCTTGTTCCCTGGGCACTGATGCATTCATTCACGTCGCTGCCAGTAAAGGTGTCCTTGGTCTGTCCCACGGCGTGTCACTCTGTCCTACAAGACTGGGTCAATCATCTTGTTGACCCTCATCAGCGGGTCAGCCTTGTTGGCCGTGGGCTTTAAGTGAGCCATGTGCCAAACATCCTTCCACCCGCTGCAGGGCAGAGCCCCGCTCCCCATCACTGTACTCCCGCAGGCATCGAGCCACGCGGTCGGGAATACAGCTTTGTGGTAAATGAAGGGCTGATCTTGTGATTTTTCAAGTACTGTCGGAGATTTAAGCGAATCAGGGTGAAATACTGCTCTGCTCAAGTTCCTGGCAAAAGGAATTTCCCCGGGTTCAGCTGTCAGGTCAGCCAGTGGCTTCCTGTGCAAAGCCGCCGGAGAAGATTTAATGTCCAAGCTCCTTGGCTCCCCACCTACGGAGCAGGCAGCTGTGGGAGAGAGCTCACTAACTGCGAGGCGCTCCGGATCACAGCGATGCTGTGGCCTCAGAGGACTCCCAGAAAGAACGGAAGTGCCAGAAAAACGGCACTGAAAGAAACACAGGGAGCCCTGCCAGGTGCCAGCTTTGGGACAAACCTCCCCTTCTGGCTGTGTTTGCTAAAAAAAGCTCATAAAAGCAGTAACTGAACAAATGTGGTGGCTTAGCTTGGTTTTGACTTGAAATCAGAGCTGTTAACCTGCAGGTGGGGCACCAGCCTTGGCGTGGCAGGAGAAACGTGATGTTGGGCAGGACCCCACTGTGCACCCAGACGCTTTGGCTGGATGCTCCTCTGAGAGCTGGGGATGGCCAACGTGGCCAGAACTTCAGTGAAACCCTTTCTTACTGCTGCATTAAGCGTTTAATGAAAGTCTCTGAGGCGCTTTTCATCAAAAGTATATATTTATTTCTAAAAATGAATGGGGGGAAAAAAATAGACCAAAGTGCTTTTTTTCTATAAAAGACAATTCCTTGGGGGTCGAACGTCCTGGACCTGAGTATACGTGGCGTTGCAGCCCGTAGCTGTAGGTGGCTGATCCAGATACGATGCTGAGTATCACGGAAATTTGGAATTAGGTGGTCAGCCAGGGATTTTTCCACTAATGACTAAGGGATTTGACCTTAGTCACATCTCCTACGGATTTCAGTTAGGGATACATGGCCAAATTCCTTCTGTGGCTTTAAAATTCAATCCAGAGAAGAAAAAAAAAAGTTTTTTTATTAATTGCCTCACTGTTTGAGCCCATCTCTGTACGAAAGGCAAACTGCCAGACCCTTGTTCAGTGTAAAGCAGTGTATCCCACCCATTTCACATACACACTCCAGTATGGGCATTAGACTGAAGAAACCCTCTTGACTCCCAATTCTAGCATCTCCTTGGTTTCAGGTGTACAATACCAGAGGTTCACGGCTATACCAGGATTTTCCGTTAAATTAAATCAGCAGCTTAAGTGAATTCGAGGCCCTCATTGCTGTAAAAGTGCTCACTTTTGTTTTCAGCTGCCAGGGGGTGACTCAGAAAATGGCTCTAAGGTACCTTTTGAAACCGCAGAGGGCAGGCGACACGGTGACCCAGGCAGCAGGACGGCTTCTCAATGCTGCAGCGGATTTTGAAATGAAGGGCAAAGATTAAGAGGTAAGGAAAAACCCCACCACTCCCTCACACTGGGAAAACACCTTTGTCTGGAGCAGCGTCGGCACCAAGCACCTAAGCCTTCTCTGGACAAGGAGTTTCCCTCAGCTCTAAGCCTACGTGTTTTCCGTATCCTGACAGCGGTGCAAAGTATATTCTGTTTTCTGCCTCAGCTTCCCCTGGATTTTGAAATGGATACAGTTCTGAGACTTCCCAGCTATGAAACTCCAACAAACTGTTTTACTTCTGGAAGGTCTCATTTTTTCATAAAGCTCTGTAACCTGCAGTGCTGTGACATTAGCACCCCATTTTGCATCAAAAATAATCCAGACGTCCATCCCTTCAAGGGTAGGGCTGAAGCTGCAAATGGAAACCTGGGAAGTGTTGCTGTGGGCTATTGACATTCATTTTTAATTTGACCTGCTTTGAAAATCCGGAAGAAAATTTTACGATTTCTTTAAGGTCGAGCTCGGGAATTTCTAAGCGCTTTTGATCAATAATGCTGAAACCTTTCCTTATTTTTGAGTCAAGTACTGTTTTCTCCTGACAGGCTGCTCCACCGTAAGCAGCTGTGGCACGTGAGAACTGGAGCTGCGGGAAGAGAGCACCTTCCCTCTCTGCTGTGATGGTGCATCGTCGTCTCCAGCAGGTGAATGAGTCTATGGTGTATTTTTAACAAGCATCTAAGAGGGTTAATGTCAGCCTTTCACTGACTCTGCCCTCCAGGACAGTTTGATATTTTCCTTCGTGACCGTTTTGTATCAGGGTGTACTCTCAGGTTTATTCCTATCAGATGCCTCACTCCAAAATGTATCTGGTGAGCATTTTAACTTCCCCTCGCCTCTTTGTTATTACCCATTTGAACACTGTAGCTCAGCTATGCCAAAACAAATCATTCGAATTCTCCTTTGGACGGATCTTTTATTCTTCCTGGCAGACTGAAAGGAGCCTCCTTCAAATCTGAAACATTGCTAAAACTACAAAAACAATCTGTACCACAAAAAAGCCCTCTTGGATCCCTTCCTGTAAGCGCATTTGGGCTTGGTTTCTGCGGTTTGTTTTGTACTCTATTTAATTTTTTTTTATATGCAACTGATTAGCATCTTTATTTGCTTTTAATATCGTGCGCTCGTTTGCTACACGTTTGATTCTGAAACACCACCACGCCCCCCCCGAGACATTTTTTTTCTTCTTTTTTTTCCAGATATATCTCGATACATAGGGAAGAGCTGTCATGGGATAAGGCCAAATTCGCCAGCAGCAGCGCTGCCCATGGCTTATCTCACATACTAGACGTTAGCTAATCGGTATAAATAGTAGTAAGGGAGTGTCGCTTGCATGTCTGGCATCCGAGCAGGTGCAGTATGTGTGCAACTAACTTCGCACAGGCAAGGAAGAAAGCACGAGTGTGCTCCTCTTCCGACGGCGTGGCAGCCGGCCACTCACCGCAGGTGCTTATTACAGCCCTTGGTCTAGCAACTAGCACCGAGCTTGCGGTTTATCAGCAGGAACCCCCAACATCCAGCCCTTTCTTCAGTTCCACTCGCTGCGTTACTACCCGAGGTAAAGACACGCCTCTAACGTCTTCAACAAATCCCTGCTCATGTGTTTGTTTTTTTTTTCTCGGAGTGCTTCTTCCTTCCCTGTGTGATGCAAGTTCCCTTGTCTCTGCACACTGGTGTAAAACCGCTGTAAAACCTTCTGGGTAAAACAGAAGGAAATACTGAGTCAAGCCCCAGCCAAGTGCCAACTCAACGCCAATGACATCATGTACCCACAATCCAATTGATCCGTTTCATTCTAAGGCGTCTGTGAAAACTGTCTCTGTGATTGTGCCAGATAATACTGAAAAAAACCCCTCTGCTCTTTTAGCAGAAAGGAGTCCGCTTGAGACCAGAATCGCATTTTCATTGCGTCTAGTGATGATGGTGATGACCAGTCATGGAAAAGAAGGTATGAAACAGCCACTGCTACGGTCCCAAACCATGCCGTGTGCTCACAGCGGTTCCACCACAAAATATCACTGGAAAACCCTTCTCTTTCGAGTCTCTGCAATGAAGGCACCTGTGAATGCTGTTAAGGATGATGATATTCCAGAAAGGTTGCCAGGAGCTCCAGCACTTAATGGCACTTGAGAGAGGGAATCTGTGAGTAAGAGGAAACACGCCAACTGCCGGCAGAGGAATAAAATGCACAAGGTTTGCATTAAGAAAAAAAGCATTCATGCTTAGTCCTCTGTAATACAGTAATAAGAGCAAAGAAGTTTTTTGGACTTGGAGTAGATGCTGAATAATAATCCCTGCTCATCCTGAGCATTAAGAGACGCTACAAAAGCTTGCTGCTCTCCCTACTCAGTGGCTGCCTTATCTGAAAGTCATGCGCATGAAGAGCTAGCCTGAGAGCTTAGAAATATTCATTACAAACGAGACAGCAGGCTGTGCATATGACTTTGTCTTCTAAAAAAATCATTTTTGCCAAATCAAGAGCAAACCCTCTTGCTGTTAAAGTAATTTTCAAGTTTCTGATGGTTTGGGTTTTTTTTTTTTTTTCTTCAAAAATACCATTTGCCAGGTGTGTTGCTACCAGAGTTCCCCAGCTGGGATCTGGCAGGAAAGCTAAATACTTTGAGGTACAGTTCCACAGCAGCCTAAACTAACTAACATCAGCATTGCTGTGCTGGTCCCAAAAGCAAGACTGCCAGAGAGATGACTGCTTCCTTTTGGGAAGAGCGCTGGTACTCCTGTAAGGGAGAGGGTAGGACATGGAGCAGGAATGGAGGAGGTGAGACTGCAACAGCACTGACACAGAATGGCTTAATAAAATGCTGTGGGGCCACAGTCTTTGTAGAGATGTTGCCTGTGTGAAGTCCTGCTTCCTTTGAAGCTAAAAGCAAGATGGAAACACATTCACACCCTGAAAACTTTCTCCCCATCTCTGACCCCCTCCATTTTTTTTCCGTACTGTGTATGTGACCTTGGGGATTCAAAATCTGCAGAATAAAAGCCAGATTCCTCAGGTTCATGCAGGGGAATACAATGCTTAGCACATCTGAGGCACACAGACCCCAAGTGGGTACAAGCTGGCCACCTAAATCCTCCTGATCCGGGTCTTCAGTTAGCTGACCCTCACAGCACGCATTTCAGCTGATCCTAAGGGAGCGGCACCAGCCCTGGGAGTCAGATCTGAGCCCACGCCTGACTCCCACGTTGCGTCCCTCCTTACTGAATTACAGCTTTCTCTCCAGGAAGGATTAAGATGTGAGTTGTGGCCATCAGGACTCGCACGTCTAGAAGCTGGGCTGACCATGACTGCCAGCGGGCCGACGCTTGCGTGCACACACGGGCTTTATGTGCGCCGGCCCAGCCACCCTCTGCACCTCAAATCACTTCCAAGGCCCACTGGCTATTCCCACGGATGCGGAGGGCAAAGAGGGATAGAATTAATGAAAAGGAGTAAGTGAAAACATATCAGGAAAGCATAGGGAATATGTCAAAGGTAATCGAGCTGCTGTTGTGCTTCACGGGACCCATGTCACGCTAGATACTTGTTCCTCTGTGCTTTGTTAGGGGCAAAGGTGCAAACTCTGCTTTGTTACAGACCGCATCAACCACACCAGGAGAGAGTCGGCTTTTCCCACAGGAACGGAACGCACGAGTCAGCTCTGGGGTTTGGGTGCTTTGTGCTTTAAGCCTTTTTTTTTTTTTTTTTTTTAACCCTTACAATCAGGGTAGGTAAATCCAGGCACAGCAGCTGATGCCCAATTGTCACACAGTGACAACACCGCCGGGGAAAGGCTCTGTGCAAATCCCGACTCTTGCGAGACGTGACGGCCGGAGCTATCCTCTCCGGGGAACTCTGCAGGCCGAGGACAGGTAGTTGGGAAGTGAGCGAAGGCACTAGCAGTCAGAGGCGATTGCTCAGCTCTGTAGGCTGGGATCAGGATGGCATTTGGGGAATCACACCACAGAGCAGCGGTACACATCCGCGCTCCACGGGTAACTTGCTGACTGGGAGACTATTTTCCTTCCAGCACTGCGTTTGGCTTTTCACAGATGCAGGGCTCCCTCAGGGTTGGTGGCAAAGAGCGAAGCGCGATGTAGTCAATGTATTATTTGTCCGCTGTGGTCCAGAAAAAGTTGGGAGTTGTTCTCTGAATTTGCGTTTGTCCGTATTGCTTTTTCAGTGCCTGAAATTTGTTCTACAGCAGCTATCTTGTGCCCTGCGGAAGATTATGACTGTCCCAGGTGAAAGGGAAACCTTCAGGTGGCGCAAGGTGGGAAGGAACTGTACTAGAGTAGGGCAGGACAGATGCACTTGCCACAGATGTTCCTCATTTGAAGAACGAAGAAGGAAAACAATATAAAATTGACTTTTCCTTAATTTCCCCTCTGTCTTCGCTTGATGTCATTCCTGAGGGCATGAATGTCTTACATATAAAAAATATATTGCAGCTCTCCAGGTGATGGCCCTGGGCCACAGCCTGAGAAACAGTGGCGTGGTCTGCTTCCCAGAGAGATCCTCTGGGATGCCTTGCTTGCTCTTCTTTTCTCCCCGACGTCCCCCTAGGGCTCTCTAACTGTCTGGCTGCTTCCCTGTGACACTTCAGTCCTGGAGGAAGTCGGGCTGAAAGCCTCTCTCACCAGTTCACGGGAAGGTAACATTGATTTCTGGAAACAGAATGAAATAAGGAACGTCAGAGGTCCATGCTGGCTTGTGCGAGCGCAGACCCTCTTTCCTGGGCATTCCCATCTACATGGAAACCTGCAGTGATTTTCAGGACTTTACATTCCCAGATACTGGCAGCAGTCTCATACACTAGCTAAAGCAAGAAAGCTCTTAGCAATGCCACTGCCCCTCGGGCTCTAGGAGCAGTCCTCGTTGGAATGGAGGCCCAACAGCTCCTCAGCCAAGCTGATGAGACCATTTTCTTCCAGGGCTGAGATGAGCCGCGCTATTGTGGCCTTCTTCCCCTCCGACTGGATAAATCTGAGAAGCAGCTGATAGGCTTGTTCATATAGTCCCTCTCGGTCATATTCAAGGGCCAGGTTATCGATGACAGGATCGCGCAGGGCCCGGCAGTTCTTCTGCAAAGAGCGACCCACTTGCTTCCATTTCTTGGACACGAGCTTGGCGAATTTCTGGTGGTCGTCCGGTGTGAGCGTTCTGTTGGCTGAAAGGGACAGAGGGGAGGTAAAACAGAGGGGTTTCGTGGCTGATGTGATGCAGCTTGGACCAGTCCAAGGTTTGTTCAGTATTCTGTGGAGCAGGGAATCTGTTCGGTGCCCACAGCACGTTATTAAACTGCTGTGGAGCTGCTCTGCTTGTCCTCTGGTGTTTTAACACCAGTGCAGCACTGTGAGTTTGGAGCAGAAGTGCAAAAGCAGTGAAGCTAAAGGCACTGCCCCACCGTTGGGCTGGGGGTCCCGCGCACGGCTCTGTGTGCTCTGACAGCATTCCTCCACCGCCGGAGAGGGAAAAGCAGCTGGAGTAAGCCTCACCGCCTCGTGTCTCCCTGCTCTCTGTGTACGAGCTGGACACGTCCGCTCTCCGCTTAGTCTGCCGTCCCCCAGGGCAGTGCTGGCGCCTCGGGTGACAAACTGCAGCACGTGGTGACACACTTACCGGCTTGCAGCCATCTGCCCTGGCACACCGGAGCTCCCTGCCTTGCTCAGGCCATTTCCTTACTGAAATCCTCCCACAACAGCAGAGTATCTGCGCTTGCCCCCACCCTGCAAGCTTGGCAATGTCTATTTTCCTAATTTTCTTCTTTTCCCCTTCCCCAGGATGGGACTGTCTGGTGGTTTGCCAGAGCTCATTTTGTTTTCTGATGTTTTCTTTATTTGTTTCAGCCTTTCAAAAGCAACTCGGCAAGGCCTTCCGGACCAAGTCCCCTGCTCCCTACCGAGGCATCCTCAAACCACTGACACGCAGACAGGAGCTCTCTCCTTGGCTGGTTAGCGCTGGAGAGCACACGCACAGCTTAAGCACGCTCAGAAACGATCTAGCTGATCTCAGCCTCAAATTGCTACGTGAGACTATCCGAAAGCTCTCTGTAGGGGACAGACCCCAGGGAAAGCCGATGTACTGCCGAGAGTCGGGACAAATCAGTCCTGGCTGAAAGCAGGGCTGATGGCGTCCGTAGTAACCTTCCCGGCCGGATCCAACCTACGCTGTGAAGACCGAGGGCTCTCTTGGTCAGTTCTAGCTACTCACCGAACTGTTGTCCCTGAAAGATGAAGGTGACTTGTGGGGACAAGGAGCTGCCTTGAGAAGGACAAGGTAGAGATGGGGAGTTCGGAGACACCATATTGTTGTTGATGCTCTGGTGAACAAACAGGCTCTTGAGGCATTCCTCCAGCTCCGTGATTTCCTCATCCCGCAGGCGGTCGGGCTGTAAGGCAAACAGCAGCAGTGATTGGCGCCAGGTTCACCGTCTCACAAAGCCGTAGATGCTGAGCTGGAACGTGCAGCTTAAGATGATGGTGTGGAGAGAGGAGCAATGAGATAGCTGTAGCCTAAGTTGTAAACTGACCTACTGAGATAGCCTAATGGAGTTCTGGCTGTAAACATGTGAATTTGAATCTGTAACGTGTTATGAAATAGGCAGTCTCCCCCTCCTGGGTTTCTCCCTTGCAGCAGTGAGCGCTTATGAGCTGCACAAACCTGCTACGGGTTTATTTTCAGCAGCCCTCTGCAAGAATCAGGGTGCAGCCCAGGCAGCGTGGCTTCTCCAACTCCCTGCACCCAAGGGTCAGGCGCACAGAACAGGGTGACCTGATCCCACAGCTCCTGGCCACCAAAGCAGGCAGGTCCTGCTAACCTCCTCCTCTCACTCTGCCCCTCCATTAACCTAAGTTTTGTTGTTCCTGATCCTCTCCAAGCCAATTGAGGCCCACTGAGCCAAGAGAAAATTAGCCTAAGCTCCAACAAGCAGGTAATGAGAAAAGGAGTAAAGAAGGCAAAACACACAGAAGAGTCAAACCCGGCGAGTGCGGTGACTCAGTCTAGCGTTGAGCTCACGTACGGCAGGTACGCAGCACTGCCCTTGGCCACCGACGGCTGTGCCGTAGCGTCATCCTTCTGACTGAGGTCAGACCCAGTCACTTTTGGGGAACTGAAAAAAAGCCCATCTCTTTTGTCCCATCAGCTAGTTCAGCAGAGGGAGGGAACAGCAAGCAGAAGTTGACAGGGTATGGGACTATCGCATGTTGTTTGGTCCAGGGCTGAAAAGTTTGCATTTCATTCTCTGTGCTTAAAGAAAAGCAACCTGGCAAAACATGCTCTTGTGCCTAATCTTCCCGAGCAGATGGTGGCTACCTATTTCTCAGGACCATCTTGAAGGAACCAGAACTATAAGGTATTGCTAGTTCCAGGTGGGGAAAAAAAAAGAGGAGAGGAAAAAGGCAATGAGTGTCATCATGGAATCACAGAATCACTTGGGTTGGAAGAGACCTTCAAGATCATCGAGTCCAACCATAAACCTATGCCAAAACCACCCCTAACCCATGTCCCTCAGCACCACGTCCACCCGTCTTTTAAATACCTCCAGGGACAGCGATTCCACCACCTCCCCGGGCAGCCTGTTCCAATGCCTGGTAACCCTTTCAGTAAAGAAGTTTTTCCTAATATCCAACCTAAACCTCCCCTGGCACAACTTGAGGCCATTTCCTCTTGTCCTGTCGCTTGTTACTTGGGAGAAGAGATTGAGATCATGTCAAGTGCCTCGCTTTTGCTGGTGGGATGACAAGATGTCGCTGTTCTTGCTAGCAGGATTAGAGTGCCAGTGCCAAAGCATGTGATGAGCTAGACGCTACATATCGCCCCTGCGAGAAGAGACTTTGCCTTCAGAAAGGGCAGCCCGCTCCTGCTGGCAGCGGATGCTGCGTGTCCCCACCCTGTCACAAGCTGTCGGGGTGACATGCAGATTGTTTGCACTCGCACTCACTTCTAGGTGCAGGTACCACTGCTGCTGTCGGAGGAGGAGGAGGAGGCGGTGTGCGAGGCGGGGGAGGAAGGTGCTGAGCAGCGATGGTTCCACACAGGACTGGTGGCCCCTCTGCCTGCTTCACAGGTGTATCGAGGCACACCTGCCTGCGCTCTCAACCGCACCTTCTGTAATTCCTCGTCTCAGCGGCGATAGCAGCCACGCTAATTGTTATACACAGGAACCACCGTGACTTAGCAGTCTGTAGGCTGTTTTAGGTAACTCTGTTGCCCTTACAGAAACACGCACGGCTCTTTTCTGGGGAAGGGCAGAGCTGTTTCTCCATATGACGTGCGAACTGAAGGACGGAGAAGTCAACAACCCAGCACGCTGCAGCAGAGCAAGATTTGCACCCACCTTCCCGAGTCCTCTGCTACCGCTTCACATTGCCTGGCCTCCCTCCCTCTCCCGCTCACCTTTTCTCTGTAGATGCACTCCAGGCAGCGATCCTCATCCTTCAGCATGTTGTCGAGGTGCTCATTGCCAGCCTTCAGCTCCATTTCAAGAGGCACGGTGGTCATGGCCAAGGAGAGCTGGAGGTGATTCTGGAGGGACTCCTGGAGCGCTCCTTCCCGGTAACTCTGCAGGAACCGGCGGCAGTTCTCCTGCTTGCAGAACTTGAGCTGGATTATCAGGTGCGGGTGGCTGCAGTGCACTTTGAGCATGTCCACACCGTTCACGCTGCCGGTGGAGTCTGGCAGGGAGAAGCGAGCAGAGTCACTATCCAGGCATGAGACAGACAACCCAGACCCACTCCCAGCCACCACCAAGCCCGCAATGGAGTAGCTTTTGAATTCTCTTCTCTCTGCGATAAAGTCCTCTGGGAAGAAAAACCTGTATGTAAAACCAAGAGGAAAGGATTAAGTTTTTCCTGCCCTGCTGAAGTATGGTGTCCAGCCGAAGCTGTACGGTACTACACCCCAGGTAATTATCTCAACGCTGTTTATTAGGGGAGGTTTTAAGTTTGAGATTCCATTTCCAGGACAGAAATGCTTACACTAAACTGGTAGCACAGGAAAGTGCATAGTTCAGCTCGGTGCTCAGTCAGACCTCAGTCCTTGTGACTGAAGTTTTATGCAGTGATGAAGGTCCTGGAAAAAGACCCAGCATTTCCTCTCCGCCCTATGCCCAGAGGTAACTTTTGGCTGGCTCTGAGCCTTCAATACATCTCACAAATGGTGAATGCTAGACCCAGCCACAGGAATTAGGCTGCGTGAGACCGGCCTTGGCTTGTTAAGCTCTTTTGCATGGAGTATTAATTCACGGTAAAATCTAAGCAAGGAGAAACCAGGGATGTACCCTCTAACATTTAGTGTGGGAGGAACGGGAGTGACATGGACAACAGAAATTGTCCAGGCCTTTGTTCTTCCTTCTCCCAGCAAAATTTAATTTTGATTAGCTGTGCACGTTGACCTTGCCTCCGCAGGGGTTTTATATGCTGATGATGGCAGTTTAGAGTATGTGTTTTTCTGGGTTTTTTGCAGCAGAGGCTGGTGGGAGGCTGGCTGTACTGCTCCCAGACCCGAACTAACCTCCTGGCCTGTCCTTGTCCAGGGCTGTACGGAGGTACCAGCTCAGACTTGGCAATACATGAGGTTTTTCTAAACCACGCCTTGTGCCATACTTAGACGTGTCTGGAGGACAATGCCAAGGCAAAGCAGTCTCGTGTGCTCAACATTAGGCAGCACACGTGACCGACATTTAAAAGTATGTGATCTAACAGTGGCCTTACAGGGTTTACTCAGTCCTGCATGCATGAAAAAGTCTAGTTTGGACCAGATGCGTGACTGGGACATGGGGCTAAGCACCTAGGAGAGGCATTTTAATTCACTGTTGCTGCCCAGAAATGTCTTTAGATTGCTTCCTTCATACTTTGCTTTTCGTGAGTGCTGGTTAAAGAAAAGCTTCCATAAGAGGGTAAGAGGGCTGGGGAGGGAAAAGCTGCACAGACATGGAAACCTTTATGAGTGATGTACAAGACAGCTTAAAGCTACCTCAAAAGTGAGGACTTGGCACACGTTTCTCCATAAAACTTCAGACAGCTTCAGATTTCATGCCCTTTTTAGGTCTGAATAAGCATGGCAGGATTTAGGGGTTTTGTGGGCTTTCCTTTAAATGTGTGAGCAGATTCACATTCCAGTGACAGAAGGCAGCCATAAATCGAGCCTAACTGGACCACTGTGGCAGGCTTCCTGCCGCTTCCCATCTTTGGATCAAGCTGCAAGATGAGCAGGCCTGTACTGGATAAACTAGCTGACTTGGCTAGACTTGTGATTGCCACAAGAAATTACAGAATAGTTACACAAGCTCAATTAAATAGCATAGGCTCAGCTGTATGAGAGGTAAAGAATGCCACGAGAGTCATTCTATGTAAGTTTGATAAACTCTTTAAATTATTCCTTTTTTCTCTTCTCATTCTGCAGTCAGCTTGGTCCAAGGCTGGATAGAGAAACATAGTTTTATGGCCATTTGCACGTCAAGTCCTTTTGTGATGTAAATAGGGTTACATGCAGTTGAAGCTAATGTAATCGTGCCTGTTTATATCAGAAAAGAACTTATACTGGCTATCACTAATTTAAAAAATCAGCTCCTCAAAGCAGAAGTCACGTTTCTGTGGTGATATAAAGACAGAAATGAAATCTTCTTTCACAGCAACTGCAATCTGTTCCCCTCTTACATAAATGGGTTTAAACAAACATTCATAAAGCAGGATAACTCACGGGATAGTTCAAGTTGGAAGGAAGCCCAGGAAGTCTCTAGCCCAACCTCCCATATGAAGCAGGGTCAGCTCTGAGGTCTGACCAAGTTGCTCGGGGCTTTATCCAGTCCCATTTTGAAAAACTCCAAGGATGGAGAATACGCAGTTGCTCTGAGCAACTGCTTGACTGTCCTCGTGGGGAAAATGTTTGTCCTCGTATCTGGTGTCCATCTCTCTTGTTTCAATTTGTGCCTGTTGCCTCCCAATCCCCATGCACTGCTGTGACGAGAGCGTGGCTGCCTCCCCCGCCGTCCGTAGGTAGCGGGAGGCTGTTGGAAGGTCCCCTAAAGCCTTCTCTTCCCCAGGCTGAACAGGTCCAACTCCCTCAGCCTCTCCCCCCAGGACAAGTGCTCCAGCCCCCAACCATCTTGGCGGACCTCTGCTGAACTTGCTCCGCTTTCCTGTCTTTCCTAAATAGGGTGAGCACCAGCTTTCCTCACCCATGAGTGTGAGATTAAAGAGAGGCACGGCGTTGCGTGAAGAGATGAGACAGCGTGCCAAGGTATCGGAGAGGACGGGTACCTGCTAACGCCAGCTTCAGCGCCTTGAACACACTCGGTTTCTTCTGGGAGCTCTCGTAGAGAGACGGCAGAACGATGGTCTTGCACGTCGACTGGAGGAAGAGATAAGCGCTGCCGATCCACGGAGCGGAGCTGCCTGCCATCTTCAGCACCCTACGGAATCACACAGGTGAGCTGAGAGACCATAGGGAAAACGGCCTGATGCCGGGTGAGCGCTTACCGCAAACACTAAGCACAAGCGTGACAGGATTGTGGGGATTTACCCGTATTTCCTAGAGGAGGTAGTGATGTCATTAAAGCAAACATAACCTTTGTGGAGTTTACTGTAATTCTGTAAAGCACAGCGCAGTGGGACACGGTGTCCCAAAGACTCAGCAGGTCACAAAACCCTGCTTTCCTTTTCCGCTGGAATCCGTTCATTTTATAGTTCAAAGAGACTCTGAAGCAAAGAGTTTCCATCCTCGTGCCTCTGACAGCCCTGCCAAGCTGGCAAAGTCTAAAGACACAACGCTGGGGCGCTGCAGGGAGCACCCAGCACTTCTGGTTCTGGCACGTTCATATGGATTGAAGCCCTATTGCAGGCAGAGGCGTCTTGCCCGAGGTCCCGGTCCCCTGGTTGTCCTCACTAGCGGGTAGGTTACGGAGCCCAGGGCTCATGGAGCAGGACACTCAGGGCTATCCCTCCGCTTTGTGTACTAGCTCATTTATTATTCTTCTCCCACCGTTTGCCTCTTGCAGCAATGCACCTGGAAGACGGCACATCCACCTCTCCGTTCCCAACACGCCCGTTCCTCGCTGGCCAGCTAACGCAACGCCTGCATCTACCGCAGCTGCACCCAGCCTGTCTCCCAAGGCAAAGGCGAACCAAACCACCTCCCAGGCTACGGACCCTCGGAAGGGAAAAGCTGTGCTCAACTGGGCAACGCCAGTCTGAGGCTGTGGTGCCTGGAGAGAGCCCAGGAGACAGGCACGGCCACCTCTCCTTTCCGGTGCGTGCACAAACTGTCCGAGTGTTGTCTGTGAGCTGGTCACCGCAAGATCCCTGGAACTGCTCCCACAGGGAGCGGTGCTCAGAGCCAGCCTCTCCATCACATCACATCACAGTGACGACTGGGGGCTTTTGGCTCCAGCCCAAGTCCTGCCCCTCGTCTAGACTACTTGCTTGCACCTCTCTGACCCCACGGGCCACTTCCCTGCGGGCATCCTTTCCTTCCTTCTTTCTGCCCCGTTGCTCAATCCCAGCAGCCTTCCCTCGTCGTGGCCGGACAGCAGAACTGCTGGCCACGACTGCGTCGTTCTCTTCAGATGTCCTGTAGATTGTGGGCGTGAAGGTCTTTTGTCACCAGGGGCTGTCAGACCAGGAAGGATGACCTCCCATGGACAGGCTTGTCCTCCAAGGTGGTAGCTGGGACTGGGAGCCATCCCCATCCCTTGCCACATAGCCACCAGGGCACTGGGATGTATGGCCCACCCCGTCTCCTTCCTATAACCTTGAGCTGTGCCCAGCACGGGAGCCTTTCACTTGTTCAGAGAATACAGGAAACAACAAGCGAATTGTGAAATTCACTCTGAACTTCAGGAGTTCAAAGAGTGCCTGCGGGATGCAGGAGCGCGTGTTTCCAGGCCATGGGCTCCCACATCACACGGGCCTTTTTAGAAAAGCATCTCATAAAGAAAAAGGAGGAGGATGCGCTGCTGCTGCTGCCCGGGTCCGGTCTGAGCCTCCCAACACCAGGAAGTTTGGGATCAGGGCACACCCATCTCTTACCGTCTCGCAGAAGGAGGGTAACAGAAAACTTTGAGTAACACCTTAGAAAACTACAGGCGTGGAACGTCTAAAAGCTTTAACCCACAGAACAATTTATCTTCGGCGGCGCAAACGCCCGCGAGCTGCTCCCTGCTGGCGTGGGGGCACGTGAAGCACCAGCTCATCCATCTTATCTTGCTCCCACAGCCTGGACCCCTCCGCCCCTTCCCCGCACCCACCGGCCTCTTCCTCCTCACCCACCGCCCGGTTCCGCTCGGCGATGCTGGGAGAGCCTGGAGAACACCCTCGGCTGCCAAAAATTCGGGTAAGGAGCCCTTTGCTGCAGCTCCCGGGCCCTTCTGCTGCCCCATCCCAGTCCCCACGCGGCACTGGGGACCCCTCGCCATCCAGCCGGGGCGGGGGGGCTCCACCAAACCCCAACCCCAGGCAGTAATTAATTGCCGTTATTGCCTTTTTTCGCCGATATATGGCAGGCGTCAGGCCAGTGCTGTAGAAGACTACGGGGCAGGGGGGGTGTCTTTATTTTAAGGAAAAAAAAACCCAAAAAACAGCGAGTCGGGGGGGGGCACCAGCACGGCCGGGCGCTGCCACCGCGTTGTCCCCGCTGTCCCCAGGTCCGCGGCCG
>VZSF01008152.1:285099-338491 GCA_013398295.1 Chionis minor | reverse complement strand
CTCTTCCCTACCCCGTGGAAATCCAAGGGGTTATCCCCGCTTTCCGCCAACATCTTCCTTGTTTCACTGTTCGGGGGGTTGTGCTGGGAGCCCCGAGAAGCGGCCCCGAGAGCCGGGCTGCGGCGAGGGTCTGGGCGGCGCCTGCCGGGCCTTGACGCCTCCGTCTCTCCGGGCCGCCGGTGGCTCCGGCAGCGGCTCCGGCCGCCGGTGCGGGTGAGGACGCGCCAGGAGCTCAGAAACGGCTCCGTGCGGGTGGCCGAAGAGCCGCCCCGCCGGCTGGCACCGGGCGCGTGTCCCATCCCTCGGGGAATTGCCGGAACCCTCTGCCCTCTGGCATAGCTTGTGGCTGGCGGCACCGGGCGGCTTGGTGGGTCGCCCGCGTTCCCACCCCCAGCCCACGCCACTAACGAGAGCGAAGGGCGAAAATGAAGATTGGTTGGGTTAGTAATTACTGAGCAGCGGAGGGAGTTCGGCTCTCGCGCTCGCCCTTCCCTGGAGCTCATTTTGAAAAAGTGTCCCAGGATAATTTAACTGCGGAAGGCTCTGCAGCGGCGTCCAGGGGCCTCCATTTGCTCAGGATGGGAGAGGGATTAACGATGTGGAGTTTTCCTTCCCCAGGCAAATCCAGCAGGCTTGATGGAACGCTGCCATCCAAGAGTCCAGAGGGTGAAGGAGGAAAGCTCCCAAAGGAAACAAGCGGGGAGTCCGGCAGCATCTGTGAGAGCAGCCCTGACGGAGGGGACCTCTGGGACTCGGCTTGGCGGAATCAGAGCAGCATGACAGGGACACCTGGGCTGGCCCTCGCATCTCCTGCAGGAGAAGGTGAGACGATGGTGTCCGTACAGCTGATGAATTCTGCTGGGCGTTTGGTCCTTCCTGCGGTGACACCTGAACAGTCTCCCACCTCTTTCCAAGCCAGGCTAGGCTGTTTGCTCGGAAGGGATCTGAAGGGACAGAGAGAGAGACAGCAAAGCGGCTTTTCCCCCGAGTCCATGAGAGGTTCTCTGGCCAGCAAAGCAAGGGTCTGGATTTGGGCTCTCCAGCGCTCAACCTCAGGTAGGAGCCTCCTGCCCAGGCTGCGTTTGTCTTGCGTGGGTGTCCTCCTGGGCACGGAGGGGTAACAGGAGCTCCCGTGTTTGTCCCCAGCTGGCGAGACGCTGGCGTGGGCCTGGGGCCAGGTTTTGTGCCCACGTGCTAGCTGCCGTCACTCTGGCTTCCCTGCAACCCCCCCGGGGAACCGAACCTCAAATCAAAGTGGAAAGCGTTATAAAAGGGGTTTTTTATATGTATATACGCACTTGCATATATTGAAAATACATATATATTTAATGCTCTTACAATAACGGTATTTTAACAATACAAGCGGATTTGCTAAAGGAAAAACATAACGGAAATAAATCCCTGGAGGGGTTAATCCGGGCTGGCTGTCCTGGGTGCTCTCCTTTACAGGGGTAGGGGCCTGGTGGTGCCAGCGCTTCTGGAAACCAGGCATTTACTTGCCGACAGTTTAAGCAGCAGCCCACGAGTTCATGCGTTTAAGGGTTAAGGGGATTAAACAAGCCCAGACATCCCAACCTTCCCCTTCAAAAGTCAAGGCTGAAGTGCCGGCAGAGGAGCCAGAGGGTGAGTTGCTGCAGGGACCGTCACCCCTCTCACCCACCCGTGTCCCGTAAACATTTCTCCTCAGAGCTCATCCGTTTGCTGTATGTTGAGGGGGTAAAAAAGGGGAAAGGGTAGCTGAGAGCCAAGTTTCTCTTCCTCTAACCCTTGCTGAGTGCGTGCTTTCAGGGAGCATCCTGTGTGGTGAAATCGGCTCAGCTGGGCTCAGCCAGCGTGGGATTTGGGTGTCGGGATCCAATGGCATCCCTGTAGCGCGGGAAGGATCAGCGCTGGCGCCCTGCAGGGAAGCAAGGCGTTGGCTCTCGGGGGGACGGGACGGGTGCCAAAGGAGGAGGAAGACAGGGCTATTAATCTGTGCGTTCCCATAAAGGATAGCGCAGCATCCCGGCTCCCACCCCGTGGGCAGGAAAAGGTGCCTCTCTCTCAGCTGGCTATTTTCAGCATCTCCTCCTCCGCTCCTCCCTCCAGGACGCAGCGGGTGCCGGGAGCCACAGGCGGGGAGCGCAGAGGAAGAGGGGCTGTGCTCCGAGAGGTACGCTGCGCCCCATCCCAGCCTTCCTGGGAGGGGACGCCATGGCGGGGGGCTTTCCCATGCCGCTGGGGTGGCAGGGAGAGCAGTGGCCGGGCCCGGGCGCCTTGGGCCTCTCGGCTGAGAGCAGCACCGCCTGTTCCTGTTGGGGCCGCCGGCCGCTCGCTCCCAGCCAGCCTCCGCCTTGGGGCCCGCCGTGCAGAGAGCTGACGAAGCCTCCTGATCTGCTTTCATGAAGATCCGTGATGGCTCCCACCATCCAGTCCGATCCCAGCTCTCCTCACTGGGGCAGGCGCCCAAGGTGGACCCGAGCCAACCCGCGGCATTCACAGACCACGATCCCAGCTCCTCGCTGACTCAAAGCCATTTGTTACTTAAAGTAACACCAATGATTTTTTGCCTTTCTGCCCGCCTTCCTCCTCTCAGGCTGTATTTTTAAGCTTTTCCAAGCAATCACCACAGCTAGGAATGCGCTCTTGCTTTCTACGAGATTCAAAGTCCTTTCCAGCCGACTCTTAAGCGCTCGGGCTGTAAGAAAAAATATCATAATGAAAATGAAAGGAGCTGAACACGCGAGATTTCCTGTAGGGCAAGGAGCAGTTCAACATGTTTTTTTGGCAAACGCGTATTAGAGACAGTATTAAAAGCAGCTAAAAGTAGAAAAGCAGGGTCCAGGCTGTCAAGGTGATTCTCAGAGAAAATGAGAGAAGAGAGTGAGTTCCCAGGAAGGAAGCAGGACGGCATCGCTTGGCTGTTCGAGCTCGGTGGTGGGTGGAAAGGGGGTTGTCGTTGATAGGATGGTAGATAAGATAGTGTAGCTACTGCCACCTCGCACTCAAAATAATGAGTCACTCTTCAAAGCAGCATATTCTAGAAAAACGTGCAATTCTGTTCCCCTCTGCATTACGCTTTTTGCATCACTGCTCCGCACTTGCTTCGTGTTTTTCAACTCTTTCCCTGCTTCGAGGGTCTCTAGAAGTGCAGGCTTTCATTTAAATGAAACCTGCGGTGCTGAGGAAATGCTGCAACTCCAGGACCTGGGGCTTCCAGAGCAAGAGGGCGTGCTGTGAAATTCGGAGGGAGACTTGGCCCCCGCCCCAGTGCTGGCCTAGGAAGGGGAACATTTGCGTTGAAAAATCCCTCGCTTGAGAGGCTTGAAAAAATACATCATGTTGGTAGTTTTATTTGTGCAGAAATCCAGAAGATGGATAAAACGCATCTTTTTGGAAGACGATGAGTGAAAACGTTAGGTAATGGTCTGTTCCTGTGAGCCTTAGCCTTCTTCCCAGGCATTTATTCTTATTCTCATAGCTCACGTGAAAGGTTAATCAAAACACACTCTTCCATTTCTAGGTCAGACATGAACAAATGCGATTTCTGAGAACTGGAATCACAGTAATAAAAGATTTTTTTTTTCAAACTGTCACATCTCATCACAGGCAAGGATCGCTGTAATTAAGCTACTGGTTTCTACCATTGGCCTACTGTTTCACTATCAGTAAAAAATGGGTACGTGTGGCTGTTTTTCTCTGCAGAGCTTCTGCTTGCAAAGAGGTTTGTTGTTTCCCCCCCCCAACACACACAGTTTGAGAAATCTGTCTCAGCTTTTTGAATACCAGTGCAGCAGTACTAGAAAATTCCCTTGCATTTTTATTACTCAGAGTAGCAAAACCTCACTGCAGGGAAAAAGGCGCTTTTTTTCCCCAAAGCTTTATGACATCTTTAACTCTTGAGAAGTATCACCCAGCTTCTTAGGATTGGTTGGAATAACCTGTGCAAAACAATTGACCAACAGCTTTTCCTCACTTTTGTGTTCAATTTCAAAATTCAGTGAAATTTCAAGTTTGAAAAAAAATTTTGCCCTCCTCTGTGATCCAGTTGCATTGGTTTGGTTTGTTAAATAAATTCTAATGTGTGTGCGTCTCTTTCTCTCNAGGGGGGGTGTCTTTATTTTAAGGAAAAAAAAACCCAAAAAACAGCGAGTCGGGGGCGGCCACCAGCACGGCCGGGCGCTGCCACCGCGTTGTCCCCGCTGTCCCCAGNGGCCACGCCCGCGGGGGGGGGAGTGGGGGGGGACACGGGACGGGACACAGCCGGGAGAGCGCTCCGCCGGCCCGGCCCCCGCCGCCCCGGGAGGGCCCGGCCCCGCAGACCCCTCCGCTTCCTCCCCCTTCCCCATCCTCCGGCGGCTCCGGGCTGTTTGTTTGTTTTGTTTTTCTGAACAGGGACTGTTGAGAATTAATTGCAGTCTTGGAAGTTTCCCCCATTTTTAAACCTGACTGAGTCGACAAAATGCCTGCTCCGGTTCCAGAACTGTGGAACTGCATCCCAGAAGAAATCCTCATCCAGATTTTCTATTACCTTTCCCTTCGAGATAGATACACGGTCTTCCAGGTGTGCCGACAGTGGGCAACAGCTGTTTCTTCCAGCTCTGTTTGGCATTTCACGGAGATCAGGTGAGAGGAATGCGTTTCTAACATCCACCCATCTTTGCAGGCGTAACCAGATGGTGGTTTCCAGTGCACGTCAAGCATTTAACACCACTCTGCTGTGACATTATTGGCGTTAATTGTGACTTCTGTGCGTGATGATATTGTCTTGCATGACTAGTGCCCCTTCATATGATAGAGAAAATGGTGTTACATGCTGGGTTTTTTCAGGTGCTGCTGCTGATCTGGGTTTTGTGGGAAATGCTACGTTCTTAGGTACGTTGTTCTAAGTCGCCATTTGAAAGTGGCAAGAGACAAAGTTACTGAATAATTGCCTTTGTCGTGACACTGACTTCTCTGATGGGTCTTTCTGGGGACTGACTCTTCTCACCCCCTGACTCCTTGAGTGTTTGGCCTCACAGAGTGTCTCCAGGCATCAAGTGAGAAGAAACATCTAGGGTGCCCGTTGATGTCTGCCCAAACACTAGTAAAAGAGCGTGTCTGTTCTCCGCTTGCTCAGCTCAGCGTTCACCATGACTAAGAGTTTGTTTTCCCCCTCCAGCTGTGATTCAGAGGATGAGGAAGGCATGCTGCAGAGCCTGTTCCAGTTCCTCAGCCAAATCCGACACCTGAAGATCGTGTTTGACCAGTCCAAGGAGGTCAACCGGAAGAACGTGACGCGCATCTTGGATGCTGTGGCAAAACAGAACCACAAACTGCAGCAGCTGTGCATTGTGTGCCACGGGGAGAACCCCTACTTCTACTCTGGCCAGGACATCCTACAGAGCATCCGGAATATATGTGACACTAAAAGCCAGATAGATCTGCAGCATATTGATTTTCGAAAAATGCCCTTCACTCTCGATGACGAGCTTGTTGAGCTCTTAGCTGCCACCAACCCAAACTTGCACAGTTTGTTCATCAACAACCGCACCCTGGTGTGCAACGTGGCACCAGGCACCATTAGGAAAGTTCTCAGAGCGTGTCCCAAACTCTCAGCTTTGGGGGTTTATTACGCCAGTTTGTCTGACGACGTATTTCAGGAACTGCTCGAGCCCGAAAGAGCAGCTTTCACCTATTTAGACATTTTCTGCGAGCGCCTGGACAAGTATATACCAGTCATCTCAGAAGAGCTCTGGGCTGCTGTAAGTCAAAAGCATCCTCAACTCTGTGTAGACCTGGAGCTTGATCACACGGTCCCTGCCTGCAAAATCCCAGGGATCCTAAAGCTGAACATACCTGTGAGCAGACTCCAGCTTAATACCTATAATTACATGGTAAATCAGATTAGGTTTGTCAGCCAGAGCTACAGCGGTACTTTAAAGAAGCTGATGTTGCAAACCACGTCCTCAGAGGACCTAAATTCCTCGCTAGTCGATCTGGCCAGGCGGTGCCGAAATCTGTTGGAGATCCACTGCTACTGTGTGGTCAGCCAGGAGGTGGTGGAAGCGTTCCTCACGCACTGTCCCAGCCTGAAACGATACACTCTGAAGGTCACCAAGGAACGGCACCCCTGGAAACCGGTGACAGTTCAGTGACCAGCTCCTGCTGACTTCCTGGGGAAACTGGGGGGGCCTCCGCAGGAGGAGAGGGAAAGAAGATTTGGGGCTGTAATCACACAATGCTGCAAAGTGCCCTCTGTGCTGCTGAAAACGTGCTGTTTGACCAGCGCTGGCTGTTACATACGATGCACACCTGTTCTGCAGACCAAGCATTTACACTCAAATGTGACAGAGAAAGGGTTATACAGAGAAACAGAATTGCCCCTTTCCCTGGCCCCCCCCCCGCCCCGTTTTTTTTCTTCTTTTTTCTTCTCTGCTTCTTTATTTAGCAGGAATGCCAAGTTTACCCTTGGTGGGTTTTTACAGAGGACCTCAGCAAAATGTAATTTTGATTTTGCACTCTAAAAGAATCTCAAAGTCAAGCGCATTGTGCCGGGTGCCCAGCAGCTACTTAACTTGCCAGTTAAGGATGTGGCAGCTTCAATGCAGCCCTTTTCCACCCAGTTGGTCCTTAGCCACGCAGATCCAGTGAGCTCCAGCAACGAACTGTGGTCGTCTGATGGAAAATCCACTCTTAACTTTGGTGATTCCGCTTTTGGCATTTCGGCAACGGTGACCTCACCAGTTACGCACTTGTCAGGTAACGTCCAGCTCGGAGGAGTACCACAGGAGCTGAATTATGGTAGAAAATGCAAGCAGGAGAAAAAGCACCGAAGGAAAGACATTGGCAAGGTAGTAATAAAAGGCACATGGCCTGCAAATCTCCGTGTCCATCTTGTCTTTCTTTTGCTCAGGAATGCAGATTTCCAGGTTACAATTTTTGCAGAGGCCTTTGCTTTTGTTACGTTGTTAATGTTTCTTAGGAGAATTAATTGGGTTGACAGTTTTTGCATGTGGTATCTGCATTCGGATCCGAGTTACCTTGCGTCTGAATTAGAAGATGTGTGCGTTGGGCTGTAGTACCCAAGATTTTGGTGAATGTTATTTGAAGAGTGGTTTCCCAGTTGAAATGGTCCTGGCATAAAGCTACAATGCGAGCACCTATTTAGAGCTATCTGAAGCATTTATTATAATAACAATAATAATAATAATAATAGCAGCATATTGTCATCTGTCATGGATGGAAATACTTGACAAGGTTATGATTTAGCAGTGATCCAAAACTTATTAATTATCTGAGAGATCAGGAGGTTGAATTTTAGCGGCACCTAGTCCTTAACCGATTGAAAGATTTACAAAGCAATTTAACAAAATAATTGAACAGTGACTTAATTACAGATTTGAAGATGACAAGATTCATGCTAACTTACTATAAGGTGTCCCAAATCAACATATACACATATGAGCAAAAGCATGTATCTCAAATTAATACCTATACATCTAAGAAAAAGCATATAAGCACACACGCACCCCCTGTGGGTCTCTGATTGCTGGAATCAAAATCTCTTATTAGCGGGTGGCTCTAAGGAGCCGATGGGTACCTCTTTTAACTCCTACACGTGCACAGACAAACGGAAGAACATCCCCATCCATAAAGCTAATGTGTATATTATAAACATATAGGTGGAGAGGTGGATGAGAAAAAAAAAAAAGTAGATGTAGTTAAAAACTTCCCTTTTCCTGAGTTTAGAGTAAATACGTTGCCTTGGTGTTCCTCAAGGGACAGTAATTGAGACCCGAGAGGGGTTGACTCGCCTTGCCCCTTCCCATCCTGGAGGTGTCCCAGCGCAGGGGGGGTGCTGGCCACAGCCCACTGCCATCCGCAAGGGCTCCAAGGCTCTTACTAGAATCGCTGCTTCTAGGAGCTGAGATCATTGACTCTTGTCAGGTACTTTTCCACTCCAGCCCAGCTCGGACAATGGGAAGTTCTGATATTTTCCACCCTTTACGCAAGCCCAGAACTTGCTGCATCTTGGAGTCCTGGTGTGGCCCCCTCTGTGGCCACAATCCGTATGTTGTCAGGGGTGATGGATTAGAGAGTTACTCTTTTCAAATGGTAGGAGCCAGGCACGCGAAGGGGTTGCCGTAGTGTTGTGANATAGGTGGAGAGGTGGATGAGAAAAAAAAAAAAGTAGATGTAGTTAAAAACTTCCCTTTTCCTGAGTTTAGAGTAAATACGTTGCCTTGGTGTTCCTCAAGGGACAGTAATTGAGACCCGAGAGGGGTTGACTCGCCTTGCCCCTTCCCATCCTGGAGGTGTCCCAGCGCAGGGGGGGTGCTGGCCACAGCCCACTGCCATCCGCAAGGGCTCCAAGGCTCTTACTAGAATCGCTGCTTCTAGGAGCTGAGATCATTGACTCTTGTCAGGTACTTTTCCACTCCAGCCCAGCTCGGACAATGGGAAGTTCTGATATTTTCCACCCTTTACGCAAGCCCAGAACTTGCTGCATCTTGGAGTCCTGGTGTGGCCCCCTCTGTGGCCACAATCCGTATGTTGTCAGGGGTGATGGATTAGAGAGTTACTCTTTTCAAATGGTAGGAGCCAGGCACGCGAAGGGGTTGCCGTAGTGTTGTGATCTCTTGCTCTCCACCTTCCCTTCCTTTCACGTCGGACTGTTACGTGACGTTCTGGTCCGTTGTATTATTATTATCTGGCCCAGATTGGGAGGAAATCGTGCTGAGTGGCCTAAAGGAGGTGGGAAGCTGGAGGAGGTGGGGGGGGGCATTGCACCACCACAACGTTTAGGACATGAAAATTCCAAAATCGCATTTTGGGTGAAGCTGGCATCGCTGTGCCTGGGCGTCCTGCGGGCGCTCCGGTGACTTGCTAACCTCCCGGCGCAAGGTGCGCAGCACGTGCCGCCTTTGCGTGAGGCCGCGTGTTTATTCCCAGCGCTGCGAGATCGGCTGCAGTGCATTTTCATTCTGTGTATTGTTCTCCAGGGCTGGTGATGCCATCGCATTGTGCTGAGTTTTTAAGAGTGCGAGCGGCACTGCTGATGCGGACTCCCTGGGAGCCTACTTTCCACCGGGACGGGATAAAATTCAGGGCTTCGTTCCGCGTCGGACGCGTGCACGGAGGCAGGCACGCCGAGCGCCATGGGGTTAGTGTAGCTGGGGCACTGAAAAGGAAAAAAAAACCAAAAACAACAAAACCCCAAAGCTATGCAGGATTCCCCCGGCTCTCTGGTGATGGATGGCTACTCCAGCAATGTGCCAGCCTTCCTAACCAAACTCTGGACGCTGGTGGAAGATCCTGAAACGAACCATCTCATCTGCTGGAGCAGTGTAAGTACGGCGAGTACGGGGCGGCGCGGGGTGCCTGCAGCACCAGGAGAAACCGAGCTGGGAGGCCCAAATGAGACCGCAACATCTTCCCTTTGCTTTGCAAGTGCTGGCTGGCTAATTGGGGGAGTGAAAAGGACTGCGAGTTTGTAAGGGGACCTTTTGCATATACTTGATATTATTTATTTGCAGTATTGTGGCTTTTCAACGGGACAACTGGCTCAAGAGTATGTTAATAGTATTTACCTATTTTACTTGAACCGTCTTAAAGGGTGTCTATTGAATCCTCTAAAAATCCCAACTCTTTTAAGAGAGAGATTTTCACCTTGCTTCAAGGTGTATTTTAGATATTAGGAAGAAGTTCTTTAGATATTAGGAAGAAGTTCTTTACTGTGAGGGTGGTGAGGCACTGGAACAGGTTACCCAGGGAAGTTGTGGAGGCCCCATCCCTGGAAGTGTTTAAGGCCAGGCTGCATGGGGCTTTGAGCAACCTGCTGTAGTCAGAGGTGTCCCTGCCCATGGCAGGGGGGTTGGAACTTGATCATTAAGGTCCCTTCCAACTCTAACCATTCTATGATTCTATGATTCAAGTCTGCACTTCCCTAAAATTTTCTAGAAAAGGAGCAAAGCCCTTAAATAATTCCACTCCTGTTTTGTGTTATTTCACATGTGTTTCTTACCAGCCTTTCACAAATGCCCTGGGAGAAGGGAGCAGCTAAACAGCATTCAGACCTGAGGCTGAAACCTATAATTTAAACAGATCTCAGACTGGCACCCTAAATTGCCCACTATTTTGGAAGAGCTTCACTTGATGTTTCAGCTGGTCTGTGCGATGATCACAGTGATGTGTGTATGTATTGTCTGTGCGGCTTCCTAGGGATAGATTGCTTTGCTTTGCTTTGGCTTCTTAGTTGTCACCGAGGCGTTAATGTACTAGGCGCAATCAGAGAATTAAAATGATTTATTCGTCCCCCTAGAACAGTGGTATTTTGATGTCACGCTGGGCTTTTGACCTGATTTAGACTTGCTGCAAATAATGTTGTGATTTGTCTTCAGTAGGGATTTACCGGGTAAGTTGTGGGCATAAACTTGTTCTCTGAAATCAAGAATCTGTAACAGCAGATTTTAAGGGAAAAGAAGTTTCTAGCAGCCTTTCTGTCATGTATTTGCATCCAGTAGAGTTTTCATTCAAAACTTGAGATGGGGTTTGAGCCACTTTGTTCTCCGAGGCAGTGGTTGCTTCCTGGTGTTGGTATTACACGGCCATACCTCTCCCAGGCACTGAGTTTCGGTATCCTGTGTTTTAAATAAGGACTTTCAAACTAAGAAGGATTTTCTGACACGTATAAATAGTCTCCTCTCTGTTACACTTGTAACGCTGTTATTTTTGACTGACTACCCTTACCATGCTCTGCTTTCCTGCAGCCTAACATAGGCTGTAGCTACATTCTTGGCAGGTTTCAGTAAGGCTTTTAGATGTCTCAGTTTTCCATGTTGCATCCTCCTCTTCTACCCATCAGTGTTGTTGGAGCTGAGAAATTTATATGCACGCCTAAGATTTCTGGATGTGATCAGAACTCCTAGAAAACAGGACCTGTAAGGACCTATGAACTGTTTCTTAGCATGAAGGAGAAGAGCTGGAGGGGAAGCCTGCTGGTGCTTTATATATACGCTAAAGGCTGTTGTAAGGTGGCAAGGAAAAATCTGCTGTCTGTGTGCATGGTAGATTGGATGAGAAGTAATTAAATGAATTTTTGAAATGGAAGGTGCAGTTAGGAAGAGCTAACGAGTTCCTGGAGCAGCTTGCCTGGGCTGGGCACAGGTTGTCTGTCATCGTGGGTCTGGGAAAAGAAGTTAAGATGAGCATCTGCTGGGACTGACATGCTGCAGAGTCAATTTTGCCTTGGGCAGAGACAACTTTCAAAGCTTCTCCCAGCTTGTGCTCCCACGGTGCAAGACAAGCAAGGCACAGCTGCTCTATGGGAACAAGCAGGCACATGCACGGTTCATTGGTGAACTCCAGAGTCTTGCGTGTCCGTAGGAACCTTTTTGGGCACACCAGCTGCTGAGAACATTGCAGCCCTGAATTCAAAGGAATGACCTCTCAAGAGAGGCCATAAGGAGATGTGCAGGTACATGAAACCCTTGTGTTTCTCAGTTTCCATCACCGTGTCCAGCCTGGGACGCACAGCTGTATCCCAGAGAGAAGCACAAGGGAAGTGGGGTAATCAGGCTCTGTCCCCAGAAATAGCCTTTGTGGTGCTGGGAAACCCTGGTCCCTGCTCCCATGTCTGCGAGAGACGTGAGACCCTCAGGCTGCGAGGGTAATTCCAGCACAGCTCAAGCTCCTCAGTGCCGGATCAGCCTCTGCACGGGGTAAGGAACGATGGGAGAGACCCTGGCGGTGGTGCAGGGGCAAACAGTCATGTTTGCAGCGGAGAACGAGGAGCAAGGAGTACAGCTGAGCCAAAGCCGCGCGTTTGTGGGCGTGCAGGGTTAATTGTTAGAGCCGGCAAATGAGCCTGAGCACAGAGGGAACTGGCAGCGTTTGGTGATGGAAGCCTCCTGGCAGCAGGGCTTGCCAGCTGGCTGTTTTCCGGTGGCCATGGGCCAGCTGCAGGCGCACACCGGCCCCTCTTTAGCCCCTGAGCTTTTTCGTGGTCCCGATTACACTCCCTGTTTCAGAAACTTCCAGGCAGCCCGGAGTGCCCCCATGCAGCTACGGCCCCCGTGCTGGGTGCGTGGCGGGACCCACGCGTCGCCGGGTGCTCGCTCTTACGAAACACTGTCCTCCTCTGTCAAAAATCAGTCCGCTGTGAAATAACACGCACGCCTCCTGCCCCCCCCGAGCTGACACAGGGTCAGCTGCCGGTAATAATGCTGCCGGTGATAACGCTGAACGCAGCAGGAGGATGACGGTGGCTGTGCTGGTCTCAGACCCCTCCCTGCCAACGCCGTGTAGAGCCTGGTGTCTTTAGCTAACCGTCCCGTGAAATTCGGCTGTGGCTGAGTTGGTAAGTCCCTAATACCTGCTGAGGTCTTTGCAGTGGCGTAAGTCTCTGCGCCTCACCTGTCCCTCTGTAAAGCACAGCTGGATGGTTCCCCAGGTAGCTCCTTGCAGCTCTTTCTTTCTCCACAAGCAAAGCTGCTGGGAGCCCTGAGGTACCATTCTCTACAAGTTTGCAAAAATGCCACTTCTGCCTCAAACCCCACGGCTGAAATCACTGAGTCTTCATTCCTCCAGATTCCCTCTCCGGAGCAGAGATAGGATTTAAGGTGGTCCCTCTATCCCCATATCCTAGAGACAGGCTGAGCCCTGTTGAGGTTGGGGGTTTAGAAAACATCGTTCCTAAGTGTTGGTCACAGATGAAAATTAATTGCCGGTTCTTCTGTCCCTTAAAAAGGCTGCAGGAATTGCTGTTTGCAAAAGGTTTCAAGGCAGCTTCGGTGCGTTGTGTCTCACAAGCCCCCTCTGTACCGGCGGTACTGTCAGCAGGTAGAAGGCCGGGCAGGGGAAGCACATGGCCCGCAGTGTGTCCGCCTCTGCCGGCCATCCCAGGCACCTTGCGTCATTCCACAGTCCCGGATCCTGGCAACGCAACCCCAGAAACGGGTGTTTTATCTGGTTAACATGCACGTCGCTGGCTTGGACTGTAAAGCATGACTGTTAACGTTTTTGTGGGTTGCCCTTGTAGCTGTGTACTTTAGGAAAAAAATAATCAAGAGAAGGTGTGGAGAGCTTCTGGATCAGTGTGGTGTCTCCAGAAATGGTTTGCTTTGCTGTGTTTCTTGTGCCAGGTCTCCAGGCAGCGCTCCCTCCGGGACTGCTGTGCTCTGGAGCAGATCAGTTGGAGTTAGACCTATACAAGCAGGGTTATAGCAGCAATTCCCACTTTCCAAGACCTTCTTCAGACACCAGAGTCCTTCTGTGAGGTCCATGCAAGGGCGGATAGTCACGGGCTACCAGCAATTTCTGTGTAAAAGTCTGCAGTTTCTTCCTCCCATCCACGGTTGTGGACTAAGCAGTGGCAAAGCTTAGTAGAAAAAGATGAAAGCTGCAGTCATAGAGGACGGACTGTTCCCGGAGGGAATTCAGCACATTCCTTATTGATGGCTGTTGTCTCTTCTCAGCTTCAACGGGGCAATTCAGAGAGCGTGACTTCCCTCACTGCAGGACTCAAGGGAATCGCCTCCTGAGCCCCCCTCGTGGTCAGGGATGCTCCTCTGACCTTGCCTTTGTCCTTGTCTCCCTTGCAGAATGGCACCAGCTTCCACGTCTTCGACCAAGGACGCTTTGCCAAAGAGGTGCTGCCCAAGTACTTCAAACACAACAACATGGCCAGTTTCGTCCGGCAGCTGAACATGTGTATGTTCAACCTCCAGAGCCTGGGCCACGTGGGCCCAACAGACATGGGGGGGGAGCGACAGAGAGCGCGGGTGGGACAGGAGAACCGCTCATAGAATAGCTGAGGTCTGGCATATCCGTGTTATTGTGGCATTATTGATTTTGCCAAAGGGGATTTGGCTCTGGGATCCCAGGAGAGTGATTTCCTTGCATCCCCTTAGGTCCCAGCATGAAATTTCTGTTGGGTTACATGGTAAGATGTGAGCTAAGAAACTTCAGCTACCAGGTTTTCTGCTTCTCTTGCATCAGTTTGATGACCTGTTACGATTTCTTTCGCATTATATTCTATATGGGGCTTTTTCCAGCAGCCTGATGCTGTGACACCTCCCCCAGAAACTGCTGCTTTTGAGGGCAGAGCCTGGAGATTATCCACTTCACCAGCCATATCCCTGAACTAATCACGGACAGGGCTTCTCCATGCAGACCTTGCCTTGCTTTTCAGATGTTTTCACCACTTCGTGGAGGTTTAGGTGTAGTTTTTAGCCACATCTAGACCCCGATTGTACTAAAACATGGTAGTTTTGGGAAGTTTTTCAATGACTAATTCACAAAGTTCCTCAGTAAAGTTTTAGCTTTGCTATTTAATGGTGCGGTAGCACCATTGTAAATTTTAGGCCGGTCTTTAGGTACAGTTTAGAAACCTTTCTAGGACTTGGGAGAAGTGCTAAAAGTAGATTTCCGAATGCGCGTGTGACCCTCTTTTGTCCCCAAAAAGTGTCACACGATGCTGGTCTTTGCCTTTGAAAAACCTTCCCTGAAACTCTTTGGCTTGCAAATCAAACCAGAGATTTCCTAAGAGCTGGCATTTTCCGCCCCTGGCAGGCCAACATGCCCAAGGCATCGTCGGCGAGGCTTTCATGGTGCGGGCCAGCGGGATGCATGGGGCCAGCAGGATGCACAGGGCTCTCCCTCAAGCTGGATTTCTGGTGGATAACGGCCCCAAAGCGCGCCCAGACACGAGGAGAGGGCACGGCTATGGCCTTGAGCCGCGGGAGCCCCTCCAAAAAAGTGGGGGGAGTGAAGGGAAACATCCTCAAAAGCAATGGGGCGGGAGGCGCCGGGTCTGCGGGACCCTCACCCGCGGCCTCTCCCCACAGATGGCTTCAGGAAGGTGGTGAACATCGAGCAGGGGGGGCTCGTCAAGCCCGAGCGGGACGACACCGAGTTCCAGCACCTCTGCTTCCTGCAGGGACACGAGCACCTCCTGGAGCACATCAAGAGGAAGGTGAGGTGGGGACACACTGGCAGGAACCCCCTCGGGAGTCCCCCACCCCGGGGGTGGGAAAGCTGAGGCAGAACCTTCCAGAAGGTTCCACGCCGCCGCTGTGGAGAGGCTTGGCCAAAACATCCCTCAATGAGACGCCCCACCACTTAGCTGTGTGGAGGCGTGGCTCCCTTGCTTTACTTTCAGCCTCTCGTCTCTTCATTTAAGGGGTTAAATTTAATTTGCTTGTTAATTTGTTAATTTTTCCTCCTGCGAGGAGGAGAGCCAGGAATACTTGTTTCCCATCCCGAGTGGCAAACACCTCGTTTCTCCCAGAGCAGGACCCCTTCCGTGTCCGCCGCCCTGACCCGTTCTAACCCTCCCACGTCCCTTTTTTTGGGGTGCGGATTGACCAGGACAGCACTCCGTGGTCACTGCAACAGCCTACTGCGGCTGCTGCATTCCCTCTCTTGGTAACTCCCCCAAAATTCTTGTTTGCTTTCCGATCGCGGTCCGCTGTGCTGTAGACAGCTGAGCAGAACGCCAAGGTCACCCAGTGGTCTGGTTCCTGTCCCCTCCACGCACATGTAGGCTTGGGGTGGGGGTCCTTGGCATGGACCTCGGCATTTTGTGCTCCGTCGCTCGGTACCACGAGACCCTCGTGTAGCGCCGCACAGCTGGGCTTCCTTCGCAGCGCCCTGCTTTTCGGTCATTACCCGCTTTTCTAGCTAAATACAGCGTAACTCCTACTGGGTCTTCCAGCGGTCATCTCCAGTTGTTACGGAAGCAATAACCTATGCCTGCCTTCTGTTTGCTGTCTTTTGAGCTCTTATTGATGCCCAAAAAGGGCTGTTCTCTTACTGAATTAGCCTATTGACTTCAGAAAAGGGACTTCAGCAAAAGCCTTCTGGAAATCGAAGTGTAATGTATCAATTTAAAGCAGTTCCTCAGGCTCATTACTGTAAAACATGAGGCTGGATTTGGTCTCTCTGTAGTTAAAGTAGAAAGAATTAATCAAATAGCCTAATTCAATCATGCCCTGTTCCTCAAAATACCTCTTTCTCCCCCCCACCCCCCAAGCTGATTTGAACTAAGTCCCCACCCCAGTGGAGAATGTGCTGCTACCAACAGACCCTCTGTACAAAAGGATTTTCCCTGCTCTTTGCTCTGTTTTTCTCCTTTTGGCCCTTGCAGTAGTAGCCTAGTTCAGACTCTTGTACATGCATCGCCTGTCCCAGTATTTCGGCACGTCAGAGCCCGGCGCCCGAGCCACAGCGATGGCTCTGTCTGTCCCTGCCCTTCTTGTGTTGGTAAAATCCATCTTTGATTTTATTTTTTTTTTTTTCTTCCTCAGGTGTCAGTAGTGAAAAGCGAGGAGACCAAGATGCGCCAGGAGGACCTCAGCAGGTTGCTATACGAGGTACAGATCCTGAGGAGTCAGCAGGAGAACATGGAGTGTCAAGTGCAGGACATGAAGCAGTGAGTTGAACCCTACTCAGGCTGCTTCTAACGGGCGTTTGCTTCTCGAGAGCTGCTGATCTCGGGGAATGTTTGAAAGGAGGAACCTTACACACCTCCCTCCCAAGGAGCACATGCCAAGCCAGGGACTGACCACAGGGACTGGATCTGTTGATGATAACATGTAGGATTTCTATGCAGACCCCACGATCTACAAAATGAATTAATACTCAGCCTCTCTGTCTTCTGTGAAAGGTGGACAAGTTCTCTTCATCTAGATTTTCCCTTCGGAGATGAGGAAAGCACAGAGGGGGCCATGCAGGAACTATGTGTTCCTGGAGACTTAGCTCAGGTACCATGGGAAAGATGGTGAAAAGAGATGGAATTCTTTCTCACACCTAGAAGAGACTTTAGCAGAAATGCGGTGGTGCCCACTCCAGCTATCAAAAAAATAATAAAAAAGAAATATCTCTGTCATCCTCCACCTCCAAAATATATGACTGGCCTAAAGTATATACGAACGCAGGAACTGCTGTGGTGGTTAGTCCAATCTCTCTGAAGACTGTGTCTTCTGACATGGCCAAAATTGTTGTATAAGAGTAAAGCAAGCAAATGCAGTGCTTCTTGCATGTGGCTGCCTGGCCTCCCGCTGTCTGAGACACTGGGATTTTCTGAGTCAGACACAGTCACTACAAATATAATAAACGGATACAGTTTTATAAATCATGTACTTAAAGAGGTTTTTCTTTGCCTCCGGGATTTTAATCCTTACAGAGAACTTTGTTTAAAAAGCATTTGAATAATCAAAAAGATCCAACCCCCTTCTTTAATAATGAAAACTGATACTCGTACATCACCAGATGACACTGGTATCCTGAGCCTTGAGACAACACCACATACTGTGAAAATTCATTCCAGCCCAGCACCTTAAATATTTTTATCCTACCTCAATTTTTAATGACTCCCACACTTACCACACTCATGAAATCTCACCATGAAATCCAGGTACAGTGGCAATGAAAGAGTTTGTAGGCTTTTATCTTATTTAATTTTTAAGGAATTGCAGTATCGATGATTCGGCCTTGCTTTTAGTTTATTCTCCCTTTGGATTTGCTTGCTCCCTTTCTCAGTCTGGCACAAGGCAAAATTACATTCAACTGATGTAAGTTAATACAATTTTCATAAACTAAGACAGCCCAGCAATCCCAGGCTGAAACCACGTTAAGAAATTTAGACTGCTGAAGAACCATTGGGACGTAACTCCGGTACAAGCTGTCAGACTAAGTAAAGCTGCTTTGCTGAAAATCCTGTCGGTACCAGTACGGAAAGTTCCCTGCAGAGATTCTGGCTGTAGAAGCTGCTGTGTCAGGGCAGCTACTGTGCTCTTTTGAGTCCTGGACCTTAATCTTCCCAGATCTAGCATCAATCCACGCTAGAAAGACTGAAAAAGCAAAAGCGTTTCTAAATTTCACCTGTATGATGGGTTTTGCTGCACTGTTGGTTTTGGTACAGCTCTTGAGATAAATTTACCAGCAAAGCCTTTTGCAACACGGACTTGGCTGGCATCCAGATTTGGAGGCAGCACAGGAAACAAACTCTGCATCTCCCCATCCTGCTTTCTGGAGCCGACTGTCCAAGGAAGCCTGTAAACTCCCCTGTGTGCTGCATTTGCAGGCGGAGAATAAATACGCTCCGTGCAATTGCAAGCTGGTGGAAGTTTTGTGCCTAATGAAATCAGTGACTCCCGTTAATGAAATCATTACAGTCCCCCTTGTTCAAGGCTCTCGGATGCGGAAGCATCCCTTTAGCTGCTCCAGTCTCTCCCAAAAATGCCTTTGTAGCACCATGTGTATGAGGTGTCAGCAGGCAGAATACATAGGATCTCCGTCCGTAGGATTTCTTGGTCTCCAGGGGCAGTTGTGGAGAGGTTGGGCTTTCTTGGCTCCCGCAGGAAAAACAGGCTTGGTGATCCAAATCATTCAAAGTCACAAATCGGGCTTTGCTGAAATTCTGAGTTTGGCCCAAATGTTCCACAACAACTAAATACGTGTCCTCCTGTTACCCTTCCCTATAGGTATTGGCTTCTCCGTATTTGTTTTTCCTCCGTGTTTTGGTCTCTAGTTCTTTTGAGGTCAAGGAAAAGTAAGGAAAGCAATTGCGTGACCCCATTTTGAGACCCCTGAAGAGAGCCAAGCACTGCGCGAGCCCCAAAGCGTGACAGTCATTGCCCAGCTGGGATTACTGTGCTCCACGGCAGCGCCGTGGCCTCTTGGGGTGTTTCTTGCACTCACGGAAAGTCTCTGTTTCACTTTCAGGCAAAATGAAGTTCTTTGGCGGGAAGTTGTTTCTCTCCGGCAGAACCACTCACAGCAACAGAAAGTGATCAACAAGGTAGTGGGCATGTAAACTCCGAACTCGCTTGTACTGCACGGTGCATGTCTTCCTCTGATTTATTTTTTTTTCTTGTCCCATAATCTTCTCCGCAGTCTGATATCACTGTATATTTATTTTCCCTCATTTTCAAATTGTGTCGTGTTCTTATGTGTCCTGCGGAAAGCGGTCATTAACAACACCTAGATTACGCCCTCCAACAAAAGATTTTCATTTCCCTCCCAGTCTTTGCTGTGACGTTAGAAACCAGTTTTCCATCAAAGCCCTGCACAAGAGAGCACAGCTCTCACTAGCCCTGTATGGGCTGCGTTGTGGTTGGGCTTCCCAAATTTTTCCTGTTTCCTTCGTACGAGAGAGGAGCCCCCCTCCTGCCAGCACTGAATTGGCTCGCCATTCCCCCACTGGGCACCGCCGGCGACTGTTAACGTTTTCTGGTGTCGCTGGTGTTGCTGAGGAATTACTGTACATCCTTTTAGACTGAAGGAGCACTGCGGAGCCATCTCCCTTAAAATCTAGCGTGATTAGACCACTAGGAAAGGTCTCTCCAGTGATTCCTAGGTGGTGCTGACGTGACGGAGCATGTCCCATTTCCCAGTCCCCCTGAGAGCCGCATTCTGGCCCTCACGTGTCATCAGAGAGTCACAGGACTGGGTAGAAATGCATGAGGCTACCAAACCTTCCTGCAGCTCTGAGGCCGGACCAGCCACACCGCTCGTCGTAGAGGCATTTATGCAACTCTGTTTTGTTATAGGGAGCGATGAGTAAGAGACAGCTGTGATATATAATAACAATAATGCTCTCTTTGTTTGGAGGTCAAAGCAGAGCATTAGGCTCAAGCTGACCTGGGAACGTGTTGCTAAGTGATTCCTCTCCAAAGCCATTCCACATCCTTTTTAGTGTCCCGTTACATCACCACTGAACTTCGCAGGGCTGAAAAATTCAACTGAAAGAGCTAAAACCTCCACCCAGGGTCTCCCCGAGGGAGTCGCCTCTTTCACTTGCAAAGTCTTTCTCGGAGCCTCTCATAAAGGTCTCTAAAGAGTTTTACGGAGGCCAAGTCCAACTCCAGGCCTAGGAGTGTTAGGATGCGTACTTCACAGGCAGATTCCTGAGTCCGGCAGGGCTAACGGGAGTTCTGCACGCGCAGACGTGGAAAGAGAGAGCAGCCTTCGCACAAAGTGGGCACCTGGCTCTGGTTCCTGAAAGCTGGGCAGCTCGTTGGAGTTCTTGGAAAGCTGAATTTGCTTTTGGGCTCCAAAGTCTCACGCAATTTGGCTGCCGTATTTCACGGCTGCTCCCGGCTTTGGGGTGGCGTCGGGAGGGAGAGGAACGTGTGAAATAAGGATGGCTGCGAGAGCGGGGAGTGCTGAATCACTCTGCTGATTAACACCGGATTTTGATCTCTCCTGACAGCTGATTCAGTTTCTGTTCGGCCAGCTCCAATCAAGCCCCAGCAGCGCTGGGATAAAGAGGAAGCTGTAAGTACCCTTGTGTGCTGCGCACACGCTCACGGGCGCATAATGCTGCCCCCTCACTAAAAGCACAAGCTCAGCTCGCCCGGGCAGGCGGTCACCGGACCGGGGCACCATGGTGATGGGAAATGAATGGGCTGAACTGCCGAGTCAGACCTGCTGACATGCCCCATTCAGTGGTCTTTAGAGAAGCACCGCGTCAGCTCGTGACCTTTATTTGGGGAGTACAGAGCGCAGTGGGAGACGGGAACGTGAACAAGCAGGAGGGTAAAGGGCAGGACCCCGCCGCTGGTCCCGCAGGTTTTGCCGCTTGTCATCAGCGGGAGCAGCCGCCCACAGACACCTTTGGCTCGACCCACCGTCACTAAATGGGATGTGGGTGGCCTGTAACCTGCGGACCTTGCAGAGAGGAAGGTGGAGAAAGATTTTTAGCTAAGGGCTGTCTTTAGAGTCATAAATAAGCCCTTCAAGGCAAGTGAGCAGAGGAGCCTGCATGAGGAAGCTTAGTGCCTCCCAGGAGGGCAGCTGTGCTCTGTGGCGCTCGCGATCTAAAGAGGGGAGAGGGGCAACTAAGAGGAATTTGCCTTCGTGGCTCAGGCTGAGGGCAGGGACCTGCCTCCACTTCCCAGCCTTATTACCTTGTGGCCTTTGGCAAGTCAGAGACTTCTCCATGCCTCAGAGAGAGGAGCCAGACTTGCCAAGAACGGCTGCTCAAGGGCATTGATTTTCTTTAAGTCAGTGTCCTTGTTCTTGGCTGATTCTTCTTGTGAGGATTGTAAAGGAAACACAGGATGGAATGGAGGAGCCCGTGATCCGTACAAGCAAGCTGGGTACTCTCACCCCTGCCTACCCGCTCTGCCGAGCCTCTTGAAAGGAATAAGCACCGCTTGGAGAATGGGAACAGAGAAGAGGGCTCAAGGAGAGGATATCAGCTGCTCTGAGTCGCTGAGGTTCACGAGTGGGGAAATTTTCCTCCAGTGGCGTGGGGAAGCAGAGAAATGAGATGCCAGATCTGATCTCTGATCTCCAGCCAGGGCTGTGCCCTCCCTGTAAAAGCTTTGCAGGCCAAGAAATGTTGCCTCAGATGACTGCTTTTTTGGCAAAGCACATCATTAGTGAGAAACCACACTGATAGGGGCAAAAGAGCACAGAACTCTCTGCACAGCAACTGTGTTGGCCTCCTTATGAAGAGGGATGACACTGATAGAACCCACCTGCAATTTGCCCAGTGTTGTGCATGTTAATTTGAGTTTCTGCTTCCTTGGAAAGAGGAAGGTGTGTGTTCAAGGAACCTCAGCTCTTGTTTCTAGGGCTGCCCTTCTCTCTTTCACAGTTTTACTTACCTGCCTGTCTTTTAAACTACTGCAGGGAAGCACAGTGTGCAGCCTGGAGCAACTGTTCGCGCAGCCCCCAGCTGTGCCTGGAGGCTCTGGGTAGGTTGGGACAGGATGGGCATGTCTGTAGATCCCACAGGCCCACCTGACCCGGGAGGCTGTTAGATGAGTTAGACACCAAAGTTAACTTTGATAAGAAATGTTGGATGGGGAGGTTCATTTGTGGCCCCTGGAGCAGAGCGCTGGGCAATTACAAATTCATAATTGTCACAGAGTTGGCTGCAGCATCTCGGTGCGTACTGAAGGGTAGCTTACACCATAACAAGGTCCATGTCGGGGTGATTCAAATGTTCTTTTTTTGTTCCGTGTCTGTAGTTAATGTCACAGAATAGAAAAAGGCAGTTAAACGAGCTGTTAGACATCGCTGAGATGTTAAGCACTGTGATCGCTGTGTCGTGCTGTATAATGCCCTTCGATGTGGGATCTAACTGGAGTCTGAGCAAACCCGTAATTTCTCCCAACCTATCCAGCTCCAGTGTCTGTAGGCTGAAGGGAGCTCGGAATTATCTTCTGTCAAGCCTGTTAGACATCATTGTGGAAAAAACTGTTGACTTTCCCTGGTGCCCTCAGCCAAATCCCTGTCTTCTAAATGAACACTGAAGATGCTTTTCCTGACAGCAGGACGGGGGAGTAGAAGAGTAATTTGCTAGGCAGTTTTATAGGATCATCACAGCATTAACAATACTGGGTGTGTAGCAAACTACACCAGTTCCCAGCTTCTCTGGGACTGTATCACAAAACCAAGGACTGCTGCCCGGGCAAGTTTCATGATGGAAAGGCAATTGGAGGAGGCTCCGTTTTGAGGCTCCTTCTCATTTTCTCTTGGTTTCAATCATTTACTAAGCATAAAGCACTCCCGCTAGAGCATGCAGACCCACTTCTTCTTGTCGGTGGCTGGCTGTAAAAGCACGTCAGTCATTTTTTAACGGCCTGCGTGCAACGAGTTTAGGTTCTGCTTTGCTTTGTGTCTCCCCCTGTTTTATTACTTAGTCAGTGGGTGGCGCGGGTTCCTTTTACGCAGTGCTGTGTACAGAGACATAGCTTTGCCAAAGAGGCCCTGGGTGTGAGGGAGCTGGTAACAAGGCCAAATTCCCGGTATCGTGCTAATAATTCCAGCCTAGAGCCTGAAACCGCCAGCAATTAGAAGAAAATATTAATTGAATTTGTTTAATTTAAAATATGAATTGAATATCTTATTTTACTTGCATCTTTCAAGTAAGATCTAGAAAACCCAGATCATGCCTTTTCTATATTCCTAATGCCCTTTCTTAATGGTGACCTCCTCCAAAACTGTTGTTTCCCATCCTTGTCCATAACACTGGACAAGAAAGTACCTTGCAGCCGAGGAAAAAGAGAGGACCCAGGGGAAAACAACCCTTGGCTGAGAGACATTCCTTGTACGAGCAACCGGGACCCAGTCAGTATGTGCTGGGAAAACAAACCTGCTTCTCTTCACAGACCTCTGATGCTTGACAACGGGATCTCAGCTCCGCAAGTGTCCAAGGTCAGCCGGCATTTGTCTGCGGAGGCCCTCCATGATCCCTATTTCATACAGTCGGTAGGTTTACGCCAGCGTTCAAGCTTCATGGGATTTCTTTGGCCAGGGCGGAAAAAACATTTGAAGTGATAACACAGACTACAGAGTAGGCAGACACCACACACACGGCACTTACGTGCTTAAAATACTTGAGCTGGCCGGAGAGATCCATATTCCCCTGTTGGGCTGGAGTGGATCTTTCTCTCCCGAGGAAGAGGCCAGGCCAGGCAAACTGTCAGGCATGATAAAACCTCTCGGGAGCTGACACTTCAGCCACGGTGCTTATTTTACACCTGCACCTCTGTGTGGTTGGAGGAAAGACCAGAGGAAATTATAATGTTGCAGAGTAGGTAAAAGCTTTCTCGGTTTCCGTACAAGGACTCAAGAGCACATTGAACAAACCCTAATTATCTCAGTTAGGACCTTGGACTTGCTCTGGTCTTCAGAAGGATAAATTGATATGATTTTTGCTTTCCTCTTAGCCATCAACAGAACCTGCCTCTTGCTTAAACAGCCCTGCAGTTGCTGGAGGACCCATCATATCTGATATTAGTGAAGCATCACCTTCCAACATAATAAATATGCAATCCCCTCCTGAAAACGACAGGTAAACGCGTTTGTGATTAAAACCAGGGAGAGTCGGGTATGGACATGCATAACTTCAAAAGAGTCTTTCCTGGCTGTAATTTTACCAAAGTTTCTGGCTGATTTGCAAATCTCTGTAGAGATGGTGGGCTGGAATATTTTTTTCCGGTTTGCAACGTGGGTCAGATTTTCAGAATTGGGGAGGGATAAAACCAGCAAGAAAGAAGAAGCAGAATCAGACTTGTACATCTTGGTGCTAATGAGAACAGTAAGGCCGCATCACAACAACTTCCGATGCTTGACAACTTTTCTCTGAAAAGGTCCCAGTAAGTTAAGAACTGAATGCAGAGGTATTTTAATGCTTATCTCTTCCTGCCGCAGACATGCAGGGCGTTCAGGGCTAGGTGCAGAATAGCTACAACTATGTCAGTGGAAAGTAAGTAGACAGATGAATCATGGAAACAGTTTCTCAGGCATATAGGCAAGGCAGTCATACTCTAGAAATTGCCTTAAATCTGCCTAATATTTGAAAGCATAGCCATAAAATCAGCTAGAAGCATGTAAAGAACTGCAGATTAAAAAAAAACCAAAACAAAACAAAACAAAAAACAAACCCACAACCAACCAACCTGGAAGCCACTTCTAAAGCAGAAAAATTGTAATGTACCCTTCAAGTTAAGTTGCTTATTTCTACTAATTACTGAGTGCCATCTGGTGGCCTCTGATCTATGCTGCGTCTGCATGACTTGAGAATGTGAGCCAGCCACAGCCCTAATGAGTTCAGGAGCGTGGTGCTTCCTAAATCGACGTGAAGATTCATGAGATGAGTCGATGATCTGAAAGGAATGCAGAGGAAGATTTTTGTAGTGTCGCATCCCATCCCATACGGGTGACGTGCTCACGTGTTGTCTTGCAGCAAAGCTAGTCTGTAAGTGCAAGATAATATTTTTTCCGTCTGGCTTTCCGTGCCCTGCGCCTGTTGATTTACATGGCTTTGTCACTTTGCCTCCAGCTGGGCAGTTTCAGAGCGAGCTGTAAAGTCTCCCACAAGCAGTACGGAGTAGATTTTTACATATGAAATGCTACTATTCAAAACTTCAATGTCGTATGTCTGTCTGGGAATCATAGACTCAGAGAATGATTTGGGTTGGAAGGGACATTAAAGCTCACCCAATTCCACCCCCCTGCCCTGGGCAGGGACACCTCCCACCAGACCAGCTTGCTCCAAGCCCCGTCCAACCTGGCCTTGAACCTTCAGGGATGGGGCAGCTGCTGCTTCCCTGGGCAGTAATGTGGAATGCCTCTCCCACTGGAAAAAGGCAAACCTCTGCTTCCAGACAAGTAAAACATCTGACTGGGACTGTCAGCTTCTGCCAAATCCTGCAGGCCCACCTGTGTCACTGGGATCTCGGGAGTGCTTGCTGGTCCAGTCCTAACTTCGGCATGGGAAGGTCTTACCGATCCCATTCCCGTCTCTAGGGTGGAGGCTTCTCTGTTTCAGGGGAACCCCTCTAGCCTAGTGACCCTTTAGCCTGTCTCAAGCCTAACACTCACCTGAGGAATGATGAAGACATGGAAGTGTATTTCCCATATTTGCAAAACGATTGAACGGGGCAAATTCATTATCGCTATGACTGACGAAGTGAGTGAAGATACGCCAGCTACGCAAGCTTCTGGAGCTTTGCTGACAAGAAAACAAGGTCGCTGGTTTCTTTTGCCCATCTGGGGGAATGGAAAGACTCTGTGGGGCAGTTTGGTGGGAAGTGGAAGCAAACTCTTGTGCTATTGCCCTTCCTGGTGGTGCGAGGGCTCTGTGGGGCAGAGATGTGTGTGGTGCTGACTCTTGTCTCCGATACAGAGAGAAGTGCCTCATGCTGATCAAGGAAGAGCCAGTCAGCCCTGGAGTGAAAGCCACCGCTGAGCCTGATGTCCCCCTGCCAGGCTGCCGGGCTTGCTCGGAGCCCCCCGTGCTCCCGGTTGCCATGGTTCAGTCTGTTTTGGAAGGCAAAGGGAGCTGTGGGGCAGCCCCACCAGGGACCTCGCAACCGTCTGAGAGAAGAGGCAGAAGGGCATTGCTGGACAGGTGAGGGGAGCGAGGGAGAGCTGCAGCCCCGCGTGCTTCGTGGCCCCCTCTTCCATCACCCGGGGGGAAAGGGAGGTGGATATGAGTCACCTAATGCAGCCCGGTGAGCTCTGTCCTGTACCTGTGGCACCTGCTTAGGGGACACTTGAAGCCCAGGGGACAGTTCCCAGGGGTAGGGGCTCTGTGGATGACTTGCTTGAAAGACCCAACAGTGGAGGAGCTGCCGGAGTGTGTGCATCAGAGCCACGGGAGCAGGAAGAGGCTTTTTGAAGTGAGAGGGATTTGTCCAAGGTCCAAGTGAAGGCTGGAGCCCAGACCAGCATCCGCACCCGCAGACTGGCAGGCCGCTGGCCAGCACTGCACCTCCAGGAGCTTGTGTGCTCTCTGTCCTTTCTTTTGTGGAGTCTTCAGTTACATAAAGTCGTAAGGAAATATTTGCCACTGGTCTTGCTGTGCAGTGAATGAGGTGTCACTTGTGTGCCTATATGCAGACAGCAATGGAAGGTGACAGTCCATCATCACCGTACCTTCTGCAGCTCTGAAGGTACAACTTCTGTAGGGCAAATATCTCGTAAGGCAGCAAAGCGTTTATCAGGCCCAGGCTTGGGCTTGAGGAGGAAATAATTTGCCCCCTTTACCTTTCCTCTCCTGTGCGGTGAAGTCAAACAGACTTTTCTCTTTCGTCTGTTTTCCCTTTGCATCTCTTCATATCACCCTTCCGAGGTGACTTTCCTGAGTTAGTGCTAGGTCTGTCTTCAGGGGGCAGCCAGTCGCTTTGGCACCACCGCGTGGGCCACGTGTTTCTGGGGAGGTACCGGGGAGCTGACGCTGCCAGAGGTCTCGGCTTCCTCATCTCTGACTAAGAGTGAAAACTCAGCTGCGTTGCTGCGCGTGTCTCCTTCAACTGGAGGAGCTCAGTCCAAGGCAAGGCTTTATAAAGGGGTATAAAAAACATGCCTTAAAACCATGAAATAGCACGTGGGGTCACCCACAGGGATGGAAGAGTTGGGCGTTCCTGTTCCCTGAGTCCGATAGGAAGGGATGGAGGTTTCATTATTTGGAAGCCAGGGCGTGCAAGTGTCCTGCATGTGACAGTCCCCTAGAGAACGGGTGGATGAAGGGGGATGAGCGCAGTGGCGTTAGGCTTAGCCACGGGGCGACTGTGGCGGATGAAGCAGAAGTTAACTGCAGAATTCATTCCTTATTGCAGCTGCAGCAATGTGAGGGCAACTGGGAGGGGAAAAAACCCACACTCGATAGACTTATCGGAAAAGCTGCTCTTTTCCTTTGGATCCTTCCAGAGAACTAAATTCCTCCTTCTTAAACCCACTGGCTACTTAAACCCATTTTTTTAGAAGAAAAACCATCATCTTTTAAAGACGCTGGGATTTATGAGAAACTTTTACTGCCTTTTGTTGGGGGTTAAACACAGCGGGGCCTCACCCTTGCTCCTTTAGCTGAATGTCTCCGGTGAATGCAGACAGAATAAATGCCTGCAGGTAAAAGTCACTCCTTTCAAAGCCGTTAGTTAATAGTAATTCAGCTGTCTTGGACCCAGGAGGATGGGAATGCAGCCTGTTGTGGGTCCCAAGTGCCTCTCTAGAAGGATTTCTTCTAAGGAAATCTTTAATTTTCCCAGTCTTGAAGCGCACGGACTGCCCATCCCCAAAAAGCATGCGTCGCCCAAGAGAGGAGCAGTCTCACTTGTTTTACCATCAGCCCAGTCCCCTCTGTGCTCTGCTGGGTTGTACTTCTGGGATTAAACCGAGTGATACGGCATAAACCCAGGTTGGCAGCGGGCTCTTGGTTTTCTGAATCAGATTTAAAGGTAAACCCTATGTCAGAAAGGCTGCGCGGTCCTGCTTTCTGTATGTAGCCATGCAAGTCTCATTCGTGGCGCTATTTTCCCCTTGTCTTTTCTCAGAACAGATATTTCAGACCCACTGGAGGGCACGGACTGGAGCTTGGAAGGGCTGCAGCTCCTGCTGCGGAGCCAGCAGTACGGCCTGGAGCCCGCCAGCCTCTTGGATGTGAGTGTCAGGCTCTCCCCCGGGGTGGCTGTGGGAAGCAGTTGGGACGTTCCCAGCGGGACCGTTGGGCTGTAAATCAGACAGACCCCGGTGCTTGGTCCTGTGCGGCACATCCGTCGTGTCCTGCCAGCAGAGTCACAGCTCTGTTTGGACCTGCTCGCAGGAACTGGCAGGGTTTCAGACTTTAAATGATGCTTTTTTGCATTTCCTCTGAAAATATACGTATTTGAACTTCTAGGAGCACAAAACAGAGCATTTGGTAAAGACATCATCATGAGACCTAACACAAGTACATAATAGGTTTAATATGACTTTCCAGCTAGTTGGGTCGGTGCTTTGGGTGGGTTAGTTTATTTTCTGCTTATTCTGCATGTCGGATACTCCTAGATTGTGTTTCGCTCTACTACCTTCCCCTTTTCCTCCCATTCTGGGAAGTGTAGCTGATGTCATATTCTCTCTCTGCTGAGATACTTATCTGTTTGCAGTTCTCAGGTCACTTTCCTTTAGAAATCCTTTTCTCTTAAGTATATATGCAGAAATATGAAGGTTGGTTTGTTTCTCTCTCTCACTCTCTGTCTCCTTGTACATACAGTTAGTATACGAGAAGGTTTTGCCAATAATCAAATAACTCAATGTAGCAAAAGAATGTATATGTCAAAGATATGCTCCCTTGAGGAGGTGCTTCAGATGCAGGCACATAATAAAGAGGATAAACAGGAATGAAAAATCATTTTTAAAAAATCTATCTTATTCTCTTAAAGCCTTTTGCTGAGCGTCAATGATTATTTTGACTTTGTGGAAAGCTTTTCTAATGGCCTGCTCTGTCACTGGCACCGTTGGTTTCTGTTTCGTATTTCTCGTTAGGAGGTGTTTTCCTGTTACTGACACACTTTTTCTCTCTTTGTGCAACTGAACGTCGCAAGAGTGAGGATGAATCATAAAACTGTGGCCCAGATCAACACCTCCTTTTCCCACATTGCTTAAACTTCTCCAAAAATTGCCATTGAGGCACTGATGCAGCAGTAGTCCGCCCTCTGCCACTGCCTTTTGGAAGGCTTTTAAAAATCCGTATGAATCTGGAAGTGTCCTGGGAGCCAAGAGCAGCAAAAAAAAAAAAAAGCTCTGGCTTGTGTGTGCCAAGCCAGAGCCCTAATTGTATCTTCCTCCCAACAGGTCTTTAATCCCAATTTATCTTTGAGTGAGTGGAATTTGACTGAAATGGAAGCCAGTCTGTCCCCGGTAAGAGACGTGCGTTTCTGAGATATGATGATAATAATAATAATAACAACGTAATTATGAAGCAGAGCTTGTGCATAACTGAAGAATGCTCAGTTATTTCGTAGCCAGAGGGGAGAGTGTGGTAAAGCAGAGCAAGTAAAGCGTCTCCTGAGGGCAGGCCGGCAGTGTTTCCTACACTCGTGACCTGTCTCTCCCACTTGGCCAGAGGTTGTTCCGAGATGTGCTGATGTCTTGGAGTCTCTGGTTGAAGCTGGCAGCTCCAAACCTTCTCTTGGTGTGAATGTCACTTCCTACTAATACCACAGACTCATACAGTGTCTTTGTGCCAAAGCCCTTTCTAAAATATGCCTTTATTAAGCGCAGCCATCCCTGAAACCACATGCGCTTAGAATGGGGGTTCATGCGTACCCGTGCAGAAGAAACAAGGAGAAATTGGGTTCGGCAGTATTTGTGTGGAATTGACATTGACACGGACATTTCCGAAGTGCATGTCGTGATTTAATAAACAGGGAAGGAAAAGTGAGTTTCATGACTGGGTTTTTTTTCCTGCTTGATAGAGGGTGAATTTTCGGAGGCAGGTCGGGAAAAGACTTGAACAGCTCTTCCGTCTCTACAGACCTGCGAGCAAAGTGTAATCTGTCCTAATGAAATGCAAAAGGTCTCTAAGCCTTCACTATGATATCAATATCCTTTTTAGGTTTTGACTTAATAATTTTGAATTTACTAGGTAATTCCATTTCCTGAGCGTCAGGAAGGAGAGTCTCTGAAGAGACAGGCAACATGAGCAGCTCTTGGAAGCAAGGGGTGGTCTCTTTTAAATAGGATGGGGTGAGCGAGGCACGAGGGAGGCTGCACTGTTCAACAGTGAATTTGTGTGTGAATTCAGTGTCCGCTGAATTTCCCAGCGACTTGTGCAGCCTGTCCTTAGGCTTGCTCATCCTGCAGAAACTGATGAGCATAGAGAAGCCTGGAAGTAATACGTGCAGCAACTCCACACCTAGAAACACTGTGAAAGCAGAAGCTAGTTTTACTTTAAAGACAGTCATAAAATCACAGAATGGGTTGGGTTGGAAGGGACCTTAAAAATCATGTCTTTTCAATGCCCTGCCCTAGGCGGGGGCACCTCCCACTAGACCAGGTTGCTCCAAGCCCCGTCCAACCTGCCCTTGAACAGCTCCAGGGATGGGCCAATGGAAAGAAAATTCATATTTGTTGCTGGCTGCAGAGGACTGTGGGTTTGCTTCGTATGGCAGCTGGGCAGGGACAGCCCCAGTGACACTGGCCTGGCCTCCTTGTGCGACACGAGCCTCCCACCACATCAGCCAGCGCTGCTGGGGGATCACGTCTCCCTCAGCCCCCTCCCTCAGGCCCTCGAGCGCGCGGTTTTGGTGATTTTCACGACGTGCAGGTGTGGCTGGGAGGAGCGGCAGGGCAGGGAGGAGGAGAAGCTTGCGTTACTGCTGGGTGTTGTGCAGCGTTGATGAAGCACCGAATCGCTCAAGTGGCCTAGTTCTAACAAGCTCCCCCTGTCTTTGTATAATTGTACATTGTAGTTTGTATTTTTGCATCAAGATGCAGCGACTCGCAGTGGATCTGGAGAAGAATGCAACTGAGCTGTCCTCAAAAGTGTTCAACCCACCGTTTAACACCGCCTGCCCAGGTAGGAGCACTCGCAGCTCTTCCAGACTCGGAAATGGGGATGTAATTAAGGTGTTAAACACGTCAGCAGCTGGATGCAATGTCCGGCACTGACCGTTTGCCACTTTGAGGAAGCAAAACACATTTGTTATTTTATGTTCATGATTGTCAGCCGGCAATGTTTCCACCACGGCTGCTAAGCCAGTTACTGAGGAGTGGGAAATGCGTGGGGGATAAACTGAGGATTAGATGTAGCTGACCTGCCTCTGCTCCTGCTCGGGTCCACATCATCTATCAGTGTCTCCACTGTTTCCTCTGCCTGTTCGGCGCCCCCCGAGAGCAATGTGGTGACCCAGCATTTCCTGGGGCTCCTCCTGCAGAGGAGGTGACCCGGTGGCTGCCAGCAGCTGGAGGCAAAGGTTATGTCTCAGTGTCTCCAGACCTTTTACCACACCTCAAGGAAACTGTCCAGCTGATCTTCTCCCCCTCGTTGGCTCCGATAAAGTGTGTCATTGACCATAGATATGAATCTAGAACTGTTTTCCCAGTCTTGGAATAGTGATATATGATTATTTTCCTGTGTGCTCAGCTGGGTTAGACTTGAAAGAGAAGCTTTTGTGAGCCTTAGTTGGCTCCTGACCCCACCTGACCCCACCTCAGAGTTTTGATGTCTTTGCGTGTGGTTCAAGGACTTCCAGTCTCCACCTTTAAGCTCAGCATCTTACCATGAGCATCGGAGGTGTTCAAAGCCCAGCTGCGCTGGAGAGAATTCTTCTGCAGGCTGAGGCTGAACTGCACAAGAGGAGCATCTTCTCTTTGCAAAGCCTTTCTGGTCCACGCGGTGGCATGATGCTGGAATGATGGGGCAATTGGCAGATGTCTCCTTCTGCAAAGATGAGGGAAAACAGGCTGTTCTTGAGTGAAGGAGAAGTAGCTCTTATCCACTCCTCAGTGTCTCCAGCCGTTTGGCCATCCCTCTTTCACTTCTTGTGAGGCATCTCAGCATTTGGGCAGCACCCAGCTTGGCAACCTGCAGAGATTCCCATCAATTTTAATGGGTTTTTGAGTGAGTCCAAGTTTGACTCAAGTGTTTCCAAGCATTTTTTGCCTGGCGTGAGGCCCCTCACCTCCTGTTGCAGTAGGAATTTGCCCCTTTTCAGTGCTACCTACGTAAAGTCTGGTAACTTGACTTCCAAAAACTGAGGTTTTTGTTATCTGTTTGCATTCCTAGGGAAAGATGTCATTCTTGAAAGCGCCCAGCAGTTCCTCATTGATCGTCAGTCAGTCTTTGGAAACGACCTCATCAGCTTTGCTGAAAGTTCATCGCTTTATGTTCCATCTGAAAACATGGCTTCCTACCTGTCCTCTGTGGGTGTCCAAGGGGATATCCCGTTAAACCTGAGCTCTTCAACTGACAACAACCAGTGATTTAGCTTCCAGGAAACAACATCTCCCTCCCACCCATCCAAGCAGCCACAGGTTTGAATGTAAAGAAACAAAAGTGACTCAGAAACCCACAAGAGAGTTTCTTTTTGTGCCCTTTCTTTTTGAGTAGATGGAAACGGTCCATAGCTGTTACATGACCTTCCCTGCACATGATTTCAGTGTTTGTCCGGGAAAACAATGTCAAAACAAAATCCTGCTTCTGGTGCTTGCTCTTGTGGGGAGTGAGAACTTGGCAGGATTTTTTTTTTTTTTCCTTGAAAATGCTTTTAGACATTTCAGATCTTCTAATAAAATTTAAGTGAAGAGTAGCTTGAAAGTACGTCAGGGACTTCATAAAATAAAGTGGTCCTGACTAGTATCTGCAATATCAAACTGTTGGATTTTTATTGGGGCAGCACCAATTAGTTAAGATGCCTCACCCTTCTGGATGCCATTTTTTAGATAGGAAAATAGTTCTATATGCCAGTCCAATGCTCTAAAAATATTCTATTATCCATTTTCTGGTTCTGACGGGATGTACTTGTGCCTCTCCCTTATCCTCCTAGCGTCAGCAGGAAAATGAAGATCCCTCGCAGTGTGCAGATTGTTTTCCAAGTGACGACTCCAAGAATATGTCTCTGGCTCCTAGGGAAGCTACAGACCGCCAAAGACCCCAAAATGTCCTGTGCCAAATTGAGAGGGTTTGTTGTTTGTTTTAGCTTTTATTTTTTCTCCATGATTTATTTTCTCTAACATAAAGGCAGGGTATCCCATAGTTAAAAAAAAAATATGAGAAGAAATGACTGTTCTGCACATACACTTTTCCATTTGCAAAGAGGACTGGGAGAGCATATTCTGGGGTTTAGTGCTAAGTATTCCATGTCCAGTCCAATGATTTATTTTTATTTTTTTTTCCTTGGCCTTGACCTGTTTGATTTCCCCTGAAGATGTGCCTGTTGGTTTATTGATGTATAAAATCTGGTGAACCAGTTTAATTGATCAGATCCCCTTTTTAGAAGGACTCTCAGCTGCTCAGTGTAGGAGCGAGGCAGAAGGGTTAGTCCACCACGTCCCACTAACTTTTCTTCTGTCCTTTGTGCATCTGAGACCAGCCTCCAAAGGTTGAATTAATCTTCCTCTTCCATGTGGTTTCTGACAACTGAGTTTCTCAACAAAGCAGAGCTTTGTTTTTTATGCTGTAGTTCTAATGAGAACGTATTATTTATCTTGGTATCCTCTAATTGAGTTACTTTTCCTTAGGAAAGCTCCCCAAATACAGTAAGGCAGACCCAGGAAATTCAGCTAACTCAGGCCTCCCAAGGGCTTAGACAGGGGGTATAGGCTGTGCCCGTGTGACTTGAAGAAATGCTGTGCCCACTTTCACTGCCATGATGATTCTTGGTTCTAAACCATATTTCTGAGCATATTGAATGGTCAAGCAGCGTCCACCCCAAAATGTAACCAATCAACCAGAGGAACGGAGGCTCGAGTACTCCCTAATAAGATGAGCGGGTTTTAAAACGGACCTTCCTGTCGCAGCCCTTTCCTCCATCCATTTATCAGTACGTGAACAGGCATGTTGGTTCAGAAACGTTCACTTCTGAGCAGGTTTTCCCCCCCCCCGCCCCCGCTGTCCCCTGCGCCCTGGGAGCTCTGCCATCACCTTGGGGGCACAGTCTTTGCAGAGGTGAGGCTGTGAGAGCTTCTGGAGGAATGCCAGCCACTGGTTTTGTCTTCAGGACTAAAATTCTGGCAGCCCCCATTGGCCTGGTATTTAGATGATGTGCTTGAGTGTATCATGCACAAGGTTTTCCTTTTTTGACAGCTTTGTGCTCAGGAAGTTCACCTCGATCGGCCCATTTGCCACTGTATTTTGTCATTTCCAGCGAAGGGAAGTCATCGAGTTGCGCTCTGTTTACTTCTTTTCTCACGGGTAATTGAAGACTGTCTGGCGTCTCGTATCACCTGACAGCGTACGTTATCCCCCTTCCAGATTTGCATCCTTCTCTGACCCTCTGCACGCTAGGTTGCCTTAATGTTAACACCTTATGTATGGATCCAATAAGGTATTTAAGCACGTGCTTAGCGTCAAGCTCCCGAGCAGCTTTCCCGTGTTTTGATGAAGCCTGTCACGTGCTTGAGGTTAGACGGGCTCTTTGGTGTCTCACTGGTTTGTCTGGTTGGGGTTGAAGAATGAACCACCTCAGGAGAGCTGCCTCCAAGTAGACAAAGGCGCAGCTCAGCCAAGGAGGGCGCCTGACACCGTCTCAGCCAGCAGCGGTCTCCACAGCACCTCGGGATGGAACCACTCGGGGTGGTTCTCGGGCTTTTCTTTAGGCTTTTTGCTCTACTATAAACGTGAGATGGGAGCTTGGCGGTGAGAGAGGAACCTCCAGGAGCAGCATTCGAGAGCCGCCACTCCTCCGCAGAAGCAAGCTTGTGTTCCTTGGCTTTTTACATTGTTAATTTTATTTGAAGGTGATGTGCTGAGACTGCGTTTTTGCACTATGCTGTACATTTGTAAAGTTTTACAGAAAGCGCTAATTAAATATGTTTCCTTTTTCTCATTTAGTCCTGCTCTGGCATTTCTCTCGCTACTTTTGCCTACCCCTTCCTCTTTTCCTCCTTCCCATGTTGTCCTCGAATGCAAACAGCTTCCGGGAATTCAGGAGATTCACCTGTGAGATTCCGTAGGTCCCAGTGAGGGGTTGTGATGGGCTCTGTTGAATTGGAGCTGGAGAGACCTGGCATGTAAAATGTGGCAATGCAAACACAGCTCAGAAAGCAGCCGCCTTCTTGAAGCTAAAGCGCTGGTCAGTGTGGGACTATCAGGTAAAGTCAGGATCGGGGTAAAAGAATTTATAGTTCTTGACACACTTTTTTTTTTATCCTTTTATCTTTTTTTTTTTCTTGCTCTCAGTGATAATAGAGCTCAAACTTCACTCTTGGAATTCCTTTTTAAAATCTTTTGTTTATAAGCAGTTTGTGGGGATTTTCAAGTGGGATGTGATAGTACAGTACTTATTTTTTCTTTGGATAATAAGGGGGTACCAGGATAGGCACTAAAACACAGCACAAAAAATGCACAACCCGAAGCCTTCAAAGGAGACTGTATCCAGCTTTGTCAGAAAAAGGAAGCAGGTATTTTTTAGGACCGAGCTCACAAGCGTAGCTGGCAGCCTTTGCAGCTCCCTGAGGAGAAGATTCCTGTGCAGATGCTTTCAGACAGGCCTGTTGCCCACGGGCCCTTGCTGCTACCCTGTCCTGGAGGCCAGGGATTTTACCAGCACATTTTCACTCATAGAAGGTGGAAAATGTTCGAAGTTTAAATCAATTCTGTTGTCTCCCCTAAGGGCTTTTACGATTATTTTACATTAGGCTTAGGACCAGTTCTCTTACCACCAGATGGCACCTAAACCCAGCTAATGGGAAATACATCCTTTCAACAAGTCCATAGTTATTTTTTTTCTTTAAATGTGCACACCTACCAGGCCCGTTCAATTTTGTTTATTACAAATTATTAGAGATTTATAGAAATATGAAAAAAAGGCATCCACCTAAACTTGGGTATGATTAATGAAGTGGGGTCACCTGAAACCGGGGTTCTACCGTTAAAATGACGTCAGCCCTCAAAGATGAGGCCAATGCTTTTATGCGGTACTTAACCAGTGTACAGTTATTGCCTACCTGACTTCCACAGCCGCTCCTGCATGAGGAAAATGAGAGCCCTTCGTGCCTCAGCACAAGTGGCCAGGAGTTGTCCATTTCCCCCAACTCTTTTTGCAGTGTCACGGAGGCAGCACTGCTCTCCAGCAATCTCCACTTCCTTCAGTTTTATTCTCTAGTTCAGAAGAGGGAGAAGGGGAAAGAAAAAAAACCAGGAAGGGAAGAAGAGAGAACCCGGCTGTGGCACCACTGCTGTTATCTCCTGTTTCACTTTGGCACAAGACTACCGCTGCGATGTAAAAAGAGAAGCTGATGAAAGAATTCTTTTGGTCGGCTTCTTACACCAAAGCTGGCTTTCTGCCACTAGTGACTGGCTGGTTATTTTTCTGTGATATTCGAAATCCAGATCCTGAGACACATCTCACAAGGAGAAACAATGAAAATGGCAGAGCTAAGTGTACACTTCATCACAGACTGTCCTAAAAGATAAAACCAGTTTTTTTCCATGCATGGACGCTATTCCTGCATCTGTTTTTGCATAAGCAATCGTAACATCTGCGAATATTAGATCTGTAACATATCCTCTTAAGAAGCAATCTCCGTTTGTCATTGAAGTCTACCTGCTATGACATGTATTTGTAAGGAGATGATACACGTTAAAATATATTTGGTTACAAGTAGAACCTTTATTTAGCTCAAATGACAGAAACCTGTTACATTACGGACTGAAACTACATCTGTAATGAAACCCTAAGGCAGAAACATTTAACTAGGTAATTTCTAGAAGGATGTAAGGGGGAAAATGACTTGAGGGAGTGGAATTTAACCTTAAAACAGTAGCGCCCTGAGTTTCAGAGGTAGCGTGGCGCACGCCGCCAGCTGCCCTGAAGAGCCTGGAGCCGAGGGACCTGCGGCAGCGTTGGCAGCAGCCCTTGCTCCCTGCGGGTATGGAGGATTACGGGCTCTTGTCACGCTGACACAACCACAAGTTCTGCCCTGAAGCTCAGATCTGGAGGCTGCAGCAGCCTCTGACTGCCTGGAACACCAGACCCAGAACCCACCTGGAACCTTCTGTTGAAGGTGGTGAAGGTTTTGTATCACGATAAGCATTCTGTCACTGCTGAACTCTGCACTCTGAGAACAACCGCAGGCAGTCAGCCGGGCGCCGAGCTCCAGAACTGGTGTGGGTTTTTCTCAAAGTGATTAATCTGATCCACTCTCGCGGTCCTCGTCACCTTGTGCTTCACGAGGACATCCTTCACCCTCAGCCAGGCACTGTACTTCTCCATCACTGCCATTCCCTGTCAAAGCACAAAGGCAAAAGGCACATGAAACTCATTGATGGTCTTTAATACTGGGAAAAGAAACGTAGAGCCCAATTTTTTAAAACCATTTAAATAAAACTCAGCAAGAACTTCTGTGTAGAAAATGAGAAAATAACATTTTCATTCCTAATTTATTAGGATACCCACGTAAATAAACGGAGGTGATTGTTAACTAACAGTGGATACAAAATTTTTTCAACAAGAGCTGAACAAATCCTTATTTTTAGTGTGAACGGCCACCCACCTCTGTGATTAATTATGTCACTGTAATCTTACCGTCCCCTTCCCATGGGTTTGGGTCATCGGGCCGGTTGCAGACTGGTGACAATAGCAGAGTATCCTTGGGTTCAGTGATAACCTCTTCTATCAAGGGTTTCAAGGGGGTTGCTTGCTTATCTTTGATCTCCCGGTACCTCTCTGAATTATCAGGCTCTGTAAAGAAGCTTTCAACAAGTGGTCTTAAGCGCTCCTTTTCATGCTCTTTATGTATCTTACACACATTTGAAAAAATTGCTGTTGGAACTTCTTCTCCTACTGAATTCTCAAACACGCTTTTACTGTTTTCCTCTAATGCAGAATCGCTGTCATTTGTCATTTCAGAAATTATTTCAATCTTTGGGTGATATTCCCGCTGTAAAGGTAGAAAACATAATTGAAAATACATTACTCTAGACATAAAAGCTAAAAGATGGGTAAATATCTCTTGGCTCCACTTAACAGCTGTGAGCTTTGATGTGCTCTTCTCCCAAAAGGTATGGAGCATGTGCTTCACACCCATAGCTCTGCTTCTTTGTGGGCTTGTGAATCTTAGGTTTAATTATTTCTCAGGCATTATTGACGAACTGAGCATAAACTATTAACAGTTCATAAAAAGAAGACTTGTTTCGGCAATTCAACAACGTGTGGGCTCAGTTCTGTCACTTTACCTCTACACAGTGGAACCCGACTAACATCTTCATTTGACTTCAGTTAAGAACTGAACACCCTTCGGAGCGTGAGAGCTGCTACCAATTACTGCTTCAGTAATCCTCTTTGTTCCCTTCCCTTATCTTCATTTAATTGGAGGCTTTGTTGGCCAAGACATTTTGCAATGCTGTTATGAGTCTGTGACCAAAAGAGCAAATAAATTCCATGCCTTACACTGACTGTAGGAAAAGTTTGCATTATCTTGGAGGGACTTGTAAAAACATGTACTGCATTGGCCTCTGTCTCCAGCAAGGCAAGTATGAGTCAACATCAGCACTAGAATCAAAGCTGGGCTTTTAATCTTTGTTGTTTTCTTTTTCAGTTGAAAAGTCTGATTTTATGCAGTAGTAGGTGATTTGTATTATCTATTCAGTCCTTCGCAGCATATTAGTACTGGTAAAGTATCTTTTAAGAGTAATCTTCATTAAAACCCTACATTCTGCTGAGAAAATTAACTCTTATTTAACTGGTGCATTGCTTGATCTTAGGTTTTCATTCTCCTATTTTTGCAATGCAATAATATAAAAAAATCAAATTAAAAAAATATTTACAAGTGGATAGAGAAGATCTGCTGAAACGTCTGTTATTTTAGTTTATAAATGCATAACTGATTCCATTTCCCAAAACAACTTTTCATAACTTAGATGATCCTCGTTTTGGAAAACATTTGTAAATGTGTTTAGGGGGGCTTCATCACTACAATTAACAAGAATCTTACCTTTTGAACGAAGATTTCCTCTTCTGGAGGGGATTTGCTTACGTCTATATCTTCTAAATCGGGCAGTTCCTGAGGACAATCACAAGATCATTAATCAGTGGGAAAAGCTACTCTAACCAATAAAATACAACATCTCTGTCTCATTGGGAACCTTCTCCTAAGTAATGCTTGTCAGGGTAACGCAGGCACAGCCAGGAACGCTGCGCTGTCACCCTCTCCAAGGTGACAGTCCCCTCTGTTAAGCACATGGGGGAAAAGGAAAATTCATCTGTCTCCAGAAACAGCAGATGGGAAAGCAACAACCTTAATGTCAGACGGAATGCTATTTCCTACTATACTGTGTGATTATAGAGAAGAAAAAAAAAAAAAAGGAAGATAAAAGGATAAACAGCAAGGCATTAACAGGATTTTAAAAGTAAACGTGGTTTATATCTATTAGCCGTTTCTTATCCATTCAATAGACTTAAACTCAACTGCAACCCATCTTCATGGTAAGAGGCAAATCAAGATCTGCAGTCTACCTGAAAATGTTTGTCAGTAAACTCTGTTAACCTAAATGCATCTAATAAATCTATGTTTTACAGTGAACACTTCATAATTAAGGATACAGAACTGCAAACTTGCTAAGAACTGTTTTTCTTCAGACAAGTCCAATTATTTCAGCTTTCTGTTAGAAAATATTATCCAAGACAACTGTCTCTTGCTGACATGAAAGCAAAAATAGAGGGTGGGAAACAAAATCACCAGTAGAAACTAACACCTTTTTGCCATATTTTTAGCGTAGGTCAATACTGTTAAAAGCATCTTCTTTTGGTTTTAGACGTTTTTAGAGCAGGATGATTTTGTAGCACTGCTCAGCATGGTAGCATCAGGAACTTCTAATCTGTACTGACTTGCGTGGTGAAGATTATTACAGAATTTAAAATCAACAAAGGAAATTTATGTTTCCTGATGTGGTTGTTGCTAGCGCAGCATGTCCTGAAGTCACGCAGTTCTATAAGAGTAGCCTTACTCTTTATACCCCATGTACAAATTAAGATTTGAGACTAATGTTAGTGGCTGGAATCTGATGTCAATAGGGAAGTGAAATAGCTGTTAGTCTTGTTCCAATCAGCAGGGTGCGTTTGCAGATCAAACCAAAATCGCTTACTAAAAGTTATCCTGGTTTAGGTACACAGAACGTAGTTCAGACACCGCCAAGGCATGTGCAGCAACACGGGCTTGTTTCTGCTTGACAGAGGGATGTCATAACCACCGCGTTACAAATCCTCCTCCACTTTTCTCCCTTATATTACTTCTGAGACCCTTTACTGTGTGCAGGATATGAATAAAGACGACGGTGCTGCTCCAGAGCTTCTCACCATCAGCATCGTCCCAGCTGTTCCCTGTCATGTCAGCGCTAAGCATCTTTGGAAAATCTGTAATAGCGTAAGTATTGGAGGCGGTTGCGAGAAGCTCTTTCCATTACTAAACATCAGTTGGGGAATGAAGTAGCATAGAACACCGAAATGTGTATTAGTGTGTGATCTGCGCTTGGGTTTTCTTCTGTAGAATTAGAATAGTCACTCTTTTTATGGGTCATAGTCCTTTTAGACTACGCTAAAGTTTGTGCAAAGGAGCGTGCTACGGTGCCATATAGCACCAAGGGAAAAACAAACACTGAATTGGTGGCATCTTCACGTTGTGGGTACCTATGGTATCCCTGTTTATTTAAAGCTTTTATTTTAGACCCTGCAAGATCTGCTTATAAAAATAAAGTTGTATATACTTGGAATTGCTGCCAGTTCTCTCCTCAGCCCTTGTTAAACCTGTTATTAAAAACAGCCAAACAGGAGGATGCAGCAGTAAGCCCTCTACTGAAGCAGTGAGTTTGAGCCCTTTGATAACAGGATGGATTTTTTTCCCTGGGAAATTACAAGAGCCCGGAAAAGGTGTAAGAGACTTTTCTAAAACATTCCAGTAAGAATTCAGTTTCCAGTGGCAACATAAGGGAACAAAGAGTATATTAAGTGCTCTGGGAAATCATAAGCTTCAAAGTTTGTTATTGCTAATTATAACATGATCTGAGGCTGTCAGTTTAGCAGCAGTGTCATAATTAGGACACATTGAATAATTCTCCTCTGAAGTGAGACTGTATTTTTCAGTGGTATCATCCACGTCCTCCTCATAGTTAAATGTGGTTAAACGTGTTTAAATGTTTGAATCATCAGATAGAAATCTGAGATAATAGAAGACCCTATTACAAATGTCAATTGCTTATTATATACCTGAATAATGCACATTCTGCTTTTCTTGGAAATACACCTAAAAGTTGTATTTTGAGAATTAATTTATACTATCTAATACTGCTAGCTAACTTTTACAATAAGTGGGTGGCTATTTCTTCCTTATGCTGTTTCTGCAATAGTTCACATTTTCAACTGCATATCTCATTTGAGTTTTGCCTAAGAGGACGCACGTATCCATTAGATTCTTTTTGTTGTGATTTCTGTTTTTTAAATGACGGTCCTCCTTAACTTCTCCAGAGAAATCACAGAGATAGAAGGTCAGCTTTGGGTGATTTATGGCTAAAGGACAAAATAAACTTTGGAAGCAGTGGTAAATTCTTTACCGTGCTACACCGGAGAGAATAAATACCCCTACAACTTCACTTTTTTTTCCTTTTTTCTTTCTTTCCTTTTACTTTTCCTAATAGTAGACCTTCCTTAGAAACCTGGCCATATAGTTTCATTACTGAGGATGTTACAAGAATTAATTTCGGAGCAGACAATACCCAAATCGGAACTTCCCAAAATCTGAATCCAATACATACATCAAGATAAAGTTTCTCCGGTGTCTCCAATTTGATCTGTTCAATTTCAGCATATTCATCCAGTTCAGGAAGCATGGCCTTTTCAGTAGCCGCCTTCTCTCTTGGTAGATCTAAAGAATAAACAATAGTCAGATCCAGAGAACTAACTAAATAAAAGACTTTCTATATTGCAACAGCAAGCACTGCAAAACCACATTGCTGAATCCAGCTCTTTGTCTTTCCATCCTATTCTTGGTCTCCCTCACATTGTATAAATTAATATTTGCATTTAGCAATAATGTATTCCACAAATCTACAAAAGCATTCTTCCATGTTTGAAGGCACAAAGCCTCCTCTAGAGTGATTCCCAGCTTCTGCTGGCCAACCGACCGCAGAGTTTATGGGGCAGCAATGGAAGCTCGTAAGCTCTCCCGTGCTGTCGCTAAACCTGGCACGTACAAGAAGTGCAATTCCACCTTTAGGTAGCAGAATTTGCAAGTTGAGACCTCAGAATTTTGTTTGTTGTATTTAAAGAATATTTTATCTAGTATTACTTGATTTTCAAGTAGTCGCTGCGGAAATCTAATGGGATGGCCTTATCTATGAATCGGTTTGAATCACAGCAGAGGCGGTGCTACACTAAGACAGTTTGGCTCATCATCTCTGCTTCCTCGGTTTGGTTTGATTCTTCACTGTGTACGTTACCGTCTGTCTTGTTGAAGTTTGAGCACTTGTAAGAGTTTGATTCTTGTGCATCCTCTTGAATTCTAGCAGGAGTATTTCCAGGCAGGAAATCTCTGCTATCTCCCCTATTTGGTAGAAGCGTTATCACTTCATCACGAGCATCAAAACTTTCATTTCCAAGTTTCTCAGTCTTCTCTCGAGTTTCTCCCTCTTCTGATATATTTGAAGTCTCTGATGTATTAGAATTTCCATCACTGTCATCTGAATTTGCAGGTGCTACTACAGAAGAAACAAGTTCATTACAACTGCTGAATTAATCTACCATTACTCATTCTAAATATCCAAACTTTACTACATAGTTTAGCCTAAATATGCGTGAAAAGCCCCTACTTTGTTTGAGCAGTTGTTCATGGATCACTAGTCCTTCCAAGATTGTGGCTTTTCCCATCTCAACTCCCCAGCAAATACAGTTCCCCAGCAAAACACTCATCTAGAGAAAAGACTATAAAATAATTGCCTGCTATCTATAGTTAACTTTGAAGAGACTCACAAGTGACTACACTTTTAAATATACGCTTGCGCATTCTGATGGATCAGTGGCAAATGCTGAAGTTATCCTCTCCTTTATGCCATCTACCAGCTTGTAGAAACAGTTTTACCTGTTACAGGAACCCTGACTAGCACCTGGTTGCTCTGGTGAAGAGTACAAGAGCTTGAAAGGCTGGGACAGAACATGGTTTGTTGTTTTTCTGTTTCATCAGCAGTGAGAAAAGCGACGATTGCTTAAAATCGTTGTGGTTAATCTACGATGCACCAAGATTAATAAAGTATTTAGTATGGGAAAAGAAGATTCATAAACATATTCCAAAAATTGCATCAGACTGGTTCTGAACATTTGGGAACTATTCATTTATTTTAAACAGTCAAATTGAAGCAGCCCCAGACATCTTCCAAAATAGTAACAACAAACCTTCTAGGACGTCTGTTGCACCTCCATTTCCACATTTTGCATTTCCATCTCTTTCTTCCATAGACTTTAGTCTTTTATTTTCCTCTGCTTTTTCCCTGATTGCTGCTAAAGCATCGATGCTATCTTGGATTTTTTTTCTCTCTCTGGTTTCCCATTTTTCCCTTTCTGCTTTCTCAGCTTCAAGCCCTCCAACAGCCCAGGCTTCTGCACAGGCTCTAATGAAAACACAAAAGCTCACCGTAATATAGCTATAAAACCTCATCTTTATAAAGAAAGCGAAATTTAAAATAGCTTGCAACAGCATAAAATAGCTGCAACGGGAAAAAAAAAAGGCATAGAGCAATGACAATCTCTTACACAAGAGGGATGCATGCATATCATATCTTGTATGGGGAACTGCAAGAAAAAAAACAAAGATATCCAACTGCTGGTGATTACACCAGAGATCTGGCTCTGCTTTTCCAGACACTTGTTCAGTTTCTGTTGAAATCAGGATTTGCCTCTGGTCTACAAACTTTGTATAAAAAAAATTCTGTTCAAGAATGAATTCTCTTGTGAAAAAATACATGGTTTTTTCTAGATCTATGTTAGATGTAGAACTAACTACTAAGAACTAACAGTACAATACCCTTGTATTCCAAGTCACCCACCCTCAATACATTATACCAGTCAGCCTTCCTTCCATGACAATATTGACAAAACATGGATGAGTGCTATTAGCATTTGAGCTTTACTACTGTGTAAAGATGGCTCTGTTTCTTACCTGTCCTTTGGGAAAACTGGTCTGTCATCCAGGTATGTCAGTTGTTTTAGTCGAACAATAAGTGTTTTTCTATAATTAGCAATTTTCTTTATCACTTGGTTTCCCATCAAATTCAGCACATGCTAGAGAAACAAGGGAAAACAATTTGTAAAGTTGAGCAGCAGAAAAAACCCAATCTGGATTTACACTTCCCCTACCATTTCAAAAACAAGAAGTTAATAAAATATCCTGGGTGTTACAGGCAATCTACAAAAACCCAAACGTTTAATAACATTTCTTTTAGACCAACACCTATCGTGCACTGGACTCCACGACAAAAGCATTCAATGGAATTCACCCATATACATGATAAAACCCCCCAGCTATATTTGGCTTACCAAATTAGGCATGGTCTCCAGAATATTTATAATATTTGGATCACTTAGATTGTTGTGAGAAAGATCGAGAACAGAAATACACGGGCATTCTTGCAAGTGCTGTACGTCTTCCACCGTTTGCAATTTATTGTGAGCGATCTGCAGAGTCTGCAGGACTTTCAGACAAGCTGCCAGACAATGAAAGGAAAAGTAGAAGTCATTGCTCCACAGAGGTTTTTCTGGAGCAAGTAGAAAACTGCATCGTCAAAATAATTGTTTCTATTGAATTGGGAGCTTTTTTCCTAAGTTTGTTTTTCTACTACATGCACTTTTTGGCTAGGCCTCCCAAGCTGCTTTCTTCACCCCAGGAACCAGGAAAAATAGTCGTCTGTTTTTAGGACGATGGTTGTTTTTAATTCACATTTCAAACTAGTCAGTGACACAAAAGCAAGAGCTTGTGTTTCAAATTGCTCCCAATGTACACACGTGATAATGTAGAGGAATTCTTTTTTAGTTTCTGCTGAAGATGGAATAAATTCTTTAACAGACCAAAAAGATTTGGTAATCGTGTCTGCAACTGCCAGAGCACATCTTAACTGTGAAGTAAATGGTGAAAACTGGATTGTCAGCCTGTCTGCAACACAGCTAAGTACAGAGATGATATTAAGAAGTGAGGAAAAACTACTTAATTGTCCTAGGTATCCACATGTAAGTAATTACTCTGTCTTTTCTGTTTTCTCATCTATTTAAATTGCAAAATATATAGGTTTGACTCTTCAGTAGAAGCCTTGTGGAGTTTCCTATGGGACATGGTGCAAAATTTTAACATGAATTAAAAAAACCATTGAAACTAGTGCCACTAATAATAGCTGAGTCAAAGCTTAGGAATACGGGCTTATTATAAAATAATATAAATATAAATAATATATATTATTATATATTAAAACATGTTGCACCAATAGTTCTTACAGAGATTCTCAATGGTCTTAATGTAGTTGTTACTGATATTGAGGGAATCCAGCTTTTGTAAGGGTTCAAGGTTTTCAATTTTGCTAATTAAATTGAGCTGCAAGTAGAGGCAACGCAACTCTGTCAGAGCCTCCAAATTCTCGATTTTTGTTAAGCCATTGCATTCCAGCCATAAACACTTCAATCCAGTATACTCTTCAAGATTTTCCAGGCGGTCAAATCCTGCAGAAAAAGATGTTTTAAAATGAAATTGCATTGGCTGAAAACAAGTCTTTGCAAGAGTAAATTTCATTTAACTGGTGCTGCTGAAACAGCCTGTGAGAACACTTGTACTCAAGTTGCTGCCAATATTTCCACTGAATTACTGTTACAGTACCTGGCTCATAAAGAGCAAAAACATATATGTACTTGTTCAGGTCTATATCTCATGCAAGCCTTTAGATGCTCAAATAATAAATACTGAGCAAATAGCAAAAACAAGGCCCAATGTAGATGTAGCATGTCCTATTTATTTGGAACAATTCTTAGGCTAACCTGAACCAGCTAACCATAGCATGCAAAATCCCGCTCAGAGATCACAAAAGGATGATCCATGTTCATTCTAGCCACTTCTTTTTCTTTCAGTAGTATTTGAGAACATGCAGCAAGTCTTTACGGTTTGTTTCCTTGCTGACCATTTTTATTTGGCAGTAAAAAAGTCCCCAAAGCTGGAAAACAGCTTTATACAAATGCATTTAAGAAGAAATACATATATTTTTCTCTGAATGCAACTTAGACCAGTATTTTAAGGTATTTCTCAGAGGCTACTGGGTTTTTGGGGAAAAAAGTGTCCCTTGATTCCTACTTTGCTTTGAATGCTTTGCTTTTTGATGCTTTGAATGACTCTGCAAAGTGAGTTAGATCTATAATCAGTTCACTTTTCTACCTCCATATTGACTCATTTTGTTTCACAATTTCATTGTTATATATAAAATTATTTTTCTAATTTAAAAGAATTATTAGGTATCTTACTTCCATGAGACATAAAATAGATTCTCTGCTAAAATACAACTTCTAATGATAAATGTAAACAGCCATATCCACATCTTACCTTTATAATGCAAGTAAAGTGTATCATTTAAGTATGGGGTCAAGTATAATTTCTGCTGTTTACAGATGTCTCGCAGAACCTTTTTTGTCATTCTAAAATAATAACGGGAAGCAGAAGCAAAACAAAACAAGTATTTCAGTGCACATTCTGAAATCTTTGGGTTTTTTAACAGATTTCAATACAACACCATTAATAGGTTTTTTATGCAAGAGAAATAGCTGCGGCTTTCAAGACTATACTCCAAATAAAGAAGCTGTAGGTTTTTTTTAGAGTGGCTTTCCATTTCTACCTCTTTCAAGTGAGTTAAAAGGCTCTTCTGCTAAAAAAAAGAGAGTATGTAGGAAAGTGGGTAGGGAAATAGAGAGTCCATCTTCTTGGAAAAGAGCAGCATGATTCTATGTTAGATTCTGGTTCCTTCCTCTCCAGTTCTTTCCTCCATTCCTTGCTGCTTTGGTGCAGGACCTTTGGCGGCATAGCCAACACGCAACATTTTTCTCAGACTAGAAAAATAAATTGTTATCAACCTAATATTTTAATGAAATGCTGACTCTGAAATGGCACTCAAGACAGTTTCAATACACAACAGCGACTGGCCAGGCACGCCACGGTAAGAAAATGAATAGTACCTGTTCCGTTGTAATTGCAGAATGTTCAGCTCCACTCCGTTTGCCATTTATGCAAGAGAGGAGCAAGAAAAGGCTACTCAGGGAAGCTGTGGGCCACAGCTGAACAGCGCAGGGGCAGAGGACTTGGCAAGAGGCATTGGGCAGAAAGCTACGGTGTAAAACAGCAGAGGCTGCAGGGGCAAAGCACGTGGGCCGGCAGCCAACAGCGGCCAAACGAGGCCAAAGCGGCACAGGGCAGTCAGCCGGCCGGCAAAACCCCAGAGCGGTGAGGAACTACATGGGTGGCCTGGAAAGTCTTCAAACAGAGGTGGATGGCAGTGAAGAGCAGCCGATGGGATGAGTTACGCCATTATCTGGGACTCTGTGGTAGGCAGCACTGGATCGACAGTTTCATAGCGTTGGTAGTTCCTGAGCAGGGACTTTGCAAAGAATGACAGGACACTGGTTTTGGAAGCAAGGTGTCCAGGGCTACATAAAATTTAGTAACATTATAGACGAGAATCTTGGGAACCCATCAGGAAAACACTTAGCAGAAACATTTCAGAAACTTGGGAACCTATCAGGAAAACACTTAGCAAAAACATTTCAAAGCAGAAAATATCCATATCTTCCTGCTTTGAAAGATTAGATTCTGTAAAACAAAATTCCAGAATAGAACTTCTTGTCGATATACCCCACTTAAAGAAATATTGCAAAAGTACAAGGTTAAATGATCCACAATTATTTTCTACTTCTAAATTCCATATTAACAATTTGAACCTCGCATTTTTGGTCATAAGTATTTGTAGGCCTAAGGTCTGTAACAGTAAGATTTTTTTGGTGTTAAGATATTTTCAAAATAACAAAGTAAACTTTAATAAAGGCAGTGAAGCTAAACCTTTCATAATGAATTTGCTTTTAGGTTTATTCACGTACAACACTAAAAATCTCAATATTGCTGAAGAACAAAACTGTAGTACAGTCCACTAGTCAATAGAGTTCCCGGGGCAATATAAAATATGATTGTCAGCCAAACGGGCGTGATATAAATCTTTGGAGGAATGAAAGGCTCATTAACTGTGAGTAAAATCTTCAAATATATACTGTTTTCTTTTCCTGTCAACCCAGATACATTATTGTATGCTAGCTACTTGCAGTACAACCCGTTGTTTTTCATTGTGCTATTTATAGTAGCATTCAATCAAATTATTAATCCTCGGGCAATTTATAGGATCATAAAACACGTTCCTTCCAAACACTCTCTTTCTTATGTGCAGTTATTGCTCTCTGCCATCATTCTTCTTAAGAACTTAATTCTGAAGTGTGCCAGGGTGATTAGCCCGGGATAATGAAGTTTTCTACGTAAGTACAGTCCAGCCTACCTCCTGATGACTCAGGGAGAGTCTTTCCCTTGACTTTAAATGACTGTAACTGTCCCTAAGAGAATGGCTATGTTAAAGTTAGCAGCAACGTAAACCTTGGGAAGTTTCACCAACATGTAAGCAGGTACAGGAATGGAGAGTAAGTATTTATTGCTCCTTATATATCACTCCATAACTAGCCCACCCGACCAGGCTTTCAACAGTGTTATTAAATAGTACCAAATATGGGGTTTAATTTTATTATTTGCTTGCAATGTGCTTAATCACAGACAACACGAGAATAATCCCATTTCCTAACCATTAACGAACAGCCATTGCAGCGTAGGCTGGTTTAGGCTGGACCAAAATCAGAGCTAGAGCTTACAAAGGAGTTGTATCTTATTGTTAACCATCTGAGGTGCCTCTGGGTTTCCTCTGCTAAAAATGATCTTGACAACTGTAATATTTACATTGTGACTAACCAATACAATGCATTGTCTGAACTGATGCTGAGAAATGGTCAAATTACTGACAAAAGACTCCCACAAGAGTTTGCACAGTTTTCCCCAGATCCATTAAGTAGACTACATCACGTAGTTAGGATGTAGTTTGCTACTGTAGACATAAACCAAAGCTGTACAGATGCTGGAAATGTCACCAGTTCCTGATTTATCGATTATTCTCAAGTTCATCTTCAAAATTATTCTCCTGAATTAAGAGTAGTATGTAGAATAGCTAAACTCCCATTGACCTCGGTGAAGCCAAGATTTAAATAAAAACCATCCACAAACAATGCGTTACCTTGCACAGCCGCTCTTTTCTTCTGTCCTTTGACTGAATGAGCTGGTTACCGATTTGCAATCACCATCTGACTTTTGTTTATTCTGTCGATCTGCTCTGGACATACAGTTGATGGCTTTCTCTTGAGTCTTAACATCTTTGTAAGTAAGAAAACAAGTTGCAATTTAACAGTATGGGTGGGGAAAATTGGCATGTTGGCAATTACTTTAGAGAAATACAGAAAAGTGAACATGAATTTTGAGGAAAGAAGTGCTCTAAAGACTTTTTCTGACATTTTTAATGAAAGGAAACTTAACTTTTTTAGAAGGTAAGGTAGTGAAATAGTAGCAAAATAAATTGTTGAAATTTGCATATATATATTTTTAGATCCATAAGTCAGGTAGTACCCACTAGTCTTAAGATTATTATAACATAGTGACAATACAGTACTGGCACCGATGTTCTTACAGTCTTAGACAGCTACTATATGTTTTACCTTTAATTAATAATAATTTGAGTTTAGTAAGACTGCTAACTTTGCATGTAAAGAGACTACAGTAATGATGTATCTGAGCCATCTCAATCACTGCTTGTTAGTCTAGCTCCTCTACAAATCTACCCTTTTTCACTCTCTGGAAGATGTCGCTGGTGCTATACTCATTAAGCTGTCTTTAGACTGCCCTTGATTAATTGCATTTTCAATACTCTTCAGATTCTTGCTCCGCACCTTCTAGTAGCACTTGTAGTCCATACACTTAAAAAGAGAGTGCAAACAAGACGATTGTACCAGCTCACTTAAATATGGTTGTCATTAAAACATTTAGAGGTCAGGCTAGCTGTATGATTGCAACACGGGAAAAGGTATCTCTCCAGCAAGAAGAAAATTAACCAGAAGGAAAAAAAAAAAAAGCACAAGAAGATAGCAACTGAGTAAGCCTCAGTAAGTTTCAGTGACTTCAGTGGGAGAAAGAGTAAACTCATACTGCATCCAGATGAGTAATGATGGGCTTGATTTCTAGGCTTTATGTTCACTAAGGGTCCCTAAATTCATGCTATCAAGCCAGCTGGAAGGGCTCACCTGTGTTGACAGAATTGCCTTCATTTTCTGTTTGGGTAGCTTTGTTAGTACTGTCATTCACAGGCTCTCCTGCCACCTCCTGCGCAATAACCTCCCCGCCAAGGCCTTTGTCCGAGTCTCTATTTTGTGATTGCATTTTAAGACAAACATCAGCCAAGTTGGTATCTGACTTACAATCCAACTTCCAGACAAAACGTGTAAAGGCTTTAGCAGGAGAACCTGTTGCAGATAAAAAGACCATATGAGTAAATGACGAAGCCTGCTCGGAGCTAGCAACTCAGGGCTATTCACTGGGGAGGCACCAAAAGGCAGAGATTGTGTCTCTTAAATCCTGCCCACCGCGGATCTCAGAGTAGAGAGAACCGCACCCAAGAAGCCTCCCAAAAACCAGAGCAGGTCACTTTTTAACTTTTGAAGCTGGTGCGCTGAGGACGCAGCAACAGTGCTCCTTTGAGGGACAGCCTGCCTCCTGCCCCCCTGCAAGCTCCCAAGGGAAGCCGTAGTCTCCTTATGAGGACTGTGGATGCCGTTATGTTTCAGCCTGGCACTTTTTGCTGCTGTTGCCTGGGTGCTCTCTGGACAAGGCTCGTGTCCTTAAGCACACTGCTATATCCCAAGCACAAATCCCGGCTGGGCAGAGAGTGGATGGAGAGCAGCCCCCAGGAGAGGGACTTGGGGGTGTTGGGGGGGAGAAGCTCCCCAGGAGCCGGCACCGTGCGCTGGCAGCCCAGAACCCCCCCGCCCCCTGGGCTGCATCCCCACAGCGGGGGCAGCAGGGCTGGGGGGGGGATTCTGCCCCTCTGCTCCGCTCGGGGGAGACCCCCCCCTGGAATCCTGGGTCCAGCTCCGGGGGTCCCAACAGCAGAAGCACACAGAGCTGGTGGAGCGGGGCCAGAGGAGGCCCCGGAGATGCTGGGAGGGCTGCAGCCCCTCTGCTGGGAGGACAGGCTGGGAGAGCTGGGGGGGGTCAGCCTGGGGGAGAGAAGGCTCCAGGGAGACCTTCCAGCCCCTGCCAGTGTCTGAAAGGGGCTCCAGGAAAGCCGGGGAGGGACTCTGGATCAGCGAGTGGAGCTATAGACGAGGGGGAAAGGGTTTAAGCTGAAAGACGACAGATTTAGGTGAGCTATTGGGAAGCAATTCCTGGCTGTGAGGGTGGTGAGCCCCTGGCCGGGGTTGCCCAGAGAAGCTGTGTCTGCCCCATCCCTGCAGGTTCAAGGCCAGGTTGGACGGGGCTTGGAGCAACCTGGTGTGGTGGGAGGTGTCCCTGCCCAGGGACTGGATGAGCTTTAAAGTCCCTTCCAACCCAAACCCTTCTGTGATTCCATAACATCTCCCGTTAAGCCTCCACCTCCCTTTACCTGACCCGAGACCCGGGCTGGGCTGGGCTGGGTGCTGGCACCCAGGCCTCGGCGCACAGTGGGCGGCCGCTCCCGGCCTCGCCGCGGTACCTGCCGGTCCGCAGGAGACACAGANCCGCCGGGACCGGGGAGAGCCCCGGGCCGGGCCCGCAGCCCGCTGTCCCTGCCGGGAGGGGTGAGGCCTGCGGCCCGCAGCGCCGTGGCGCCGCCGGGCGACGGGAGGGCGGCGTGTGAGGGCCGCGAAGGCGGCGGCGGCGGGTGGGCTTGGGGTTTGTGCCTGTTTTAAGACATCATTCGCCAGTAAAAAGCTTGTGAGGCACAACGGGCTTTCTCCAGGGAAGGCCGGTGTGACATTAATGCAGGGCGCTGGCCCGTGGCTGGAGGATTTTCAAGCTGTAGGGACGCGGCAGATGCGGTGCGTTTGCTGGGAAAGGGTTTGGTGCTTTGGGATGGCAGTGGGGACTAAAGTTGTGTGTCTGTCCGTGAGCTTGCTGTGGCTCTCCTGGAGCTTTCCCCGCTTTGGGAGAGCCTGTTGTTTCTTGTGTGCTCAGCTCTTTCCTGCTGGTTATTCTCTCTGCTGCTGGTTATTCTTGCCTCTCTTGTAGGTGGATCTTAATCTTCCAAAACCAAGTTTTTACATGTTGCGCTTCCCTTATCTGCTTGGATTTGAATTGTTTTATCTGCAGCATCATTGATCAGTGTCATTGCAGTGTAACTGCATAGCTAAACCCTTGAACAAGGGCTTAAGCAGTAGCTAAACTGGTGAGGATGGTGGTAGGTGATACCCAAATTTTAGCAGGCTGACTTGTGGCTTTTCTGCGTGAAAACTCAGACTGTGCTGTGCCAAATCTCAGAGTTTATCCATTCAGTCTGAAAAGTTTCTGCGGCCCAAGAGGCGACTGTAATTGCCTGTGTCTCTTTTGGTTTTTTTCCAGGCTTGTGATCACCATGGCTGCGGTGGATCGTTTCTCCCTCTTGTACAGAGAGATCAGTCGTACCTGCGGCTTTTACGTAGAGGCCCTGGCGATAGTGGGAGCGTGGTACACAGTCAGAAAGTGCGTCTCCCTCGCCTTTGACACTTACAGCATGCTCAGGTTGCACGTCATTCCAAAGCTGGGTGGCGAGATTGATCTTGTCAAGCAGTATGGCAAGTGGGCCGTGGTCACTGGTAAGAGACTGAAGCAGTGTGTTTGCTTATGTTTGTATAACGTGCTGTGCCAGTACGGTAAAATTTGCTGGCTTATATCGCTGGGTGAGCTTTATGTCACAAGCTGGGGGCTGCATTATCTCCAGCTGCTGGTTAATCTGCTCGAGCAGGGANGGGCTTGGAGCAACCTGGTGTGGTGGGAGGTGTCCCTGCCCAGGGACTGGATGAGCTTTAAAGTCCCTTCCAACCCAAACCCTTCTGTGATTCCATAACATCTCCCGTTAAGCCTCCACCTCCCTTTACCTGACCCGAGACCCGGGCTGGGCTGGGCTGGGTGCTGGCACCCAGGCCTCGGCGCACAGTGGGCGGCCGCTCCCGGCCTCGCCGCGGTCCCTGCCGGTCCGCAGGAGACACAGACCGCGGGGGACGGGACGGGACGGGACGGGACGGAGCGGAGAGACCCCAGGGCCGCACTCGCCGCCCCAGCGGCCGCCGTCGCTATGGCGACGCCGCGCGCAGCCCCACAAGGCCCCGCGGCCGCTCCCGGCGGCCCCGCGCAGAGCGCAGGCGGCGGCCCGGCCCCGCGGTGAGGGGCGGCG
>VZSF01008152.1:242381-284982 GCA_013398295.1 Chionis minor | reverse complement strand
AAAACTCAGACTGTGCTGTGCCAAATCTCAGAGTTTATCCATTCAGTCTGAAAAGTTTCTGCGGCCCAAGAGGCGACTGTAATTGCCTGTGTCTCTTTTGGTTTTTTTCCAGGCTTGTGATCACCATGGCTGCGGTGGATCGTTTCTCCCTCTTGTACAGAGAGATCAGTCGTACCTGCGGCTTTTACGTAGAGGCCCTGGCGATAGTGGGAGCGTGGTACACAGTCAGAAAGTGCGTCTCCCTCGCCTTTGACACTTACAGCATGCTCAGGTTGCACGTCATTCCAAAGCTGGGTGGCGAGATTGATCTTGTCAAGCAGTATGGCAAGTGGGCCGTGGTCACTGGTAAGAGACTGAAGCAGTGTGTTTGCTTATGTTTGTATAACGTGCTGTGCCAGTACGGTAAAATTTGCTGGCTTATATCGCTGGGTGAGCTTTATGTCACAAGCTGGGGGCTGCATTATCTCCAGCTGCTGGTTAATCTGCTCGAGCAGGGACAGTTGTTCAGTGTCTTACTAAATGCCGTTCCTCAGGAGATGGGCAAGGTCAGTGTGTTGACTGACTGCTGGGAAAGAACCACAGAACAATTTATGGATTTTTTCCCAAAAATTGCAGGGTACACCCCGAATGCATACGTGGTAGACAGACATGCAGACAAGATCCTTTTTTTTTTGCTATGGGCTTTTCACATGTGCTCAAGCGCTTCAACAGGCTTTAAGTCATGTACCTCTGGCATCCTTGCCTTTCACTTTCATTAAGGATCCTTGGAGAAGTAAGGAGGGGGGTCAGCAGAACTACCACCTTGGACTTCCAAGGGTAGACTTTTGCCTGTTTAGGAGCCTGCTTGACAGAGTCCCTTGTGGGCAAAGGAGTCCAGAAAGGCTGGACATTCTTCAAAAAGGAAATCTTAAAGGCTTGGGAGCAGACCATCCCCATATGCCATAAGACAAGCCGGTGGGGAAGAAAACAGGCCTCGCTGAACAGAGAGCTTTAGCTCGATCTCAGGGAAAAAAGGAGAGTTTATAAACTGAGGCAACTCAGGAGGACTACCTCAGTGAGGTTGTGCAGAGAGAAAACTAGAAAGACCAAAGACCAACTGGAATTTAATCTGGCTACTGCTGTAAAAGACAATAAAAATGGTTCTATAAATACATTAGCAACAAAAGGAGGGCTAAGGAGAATCTCCATCCTTTACTGGATGCAGGGGAAAACACAGTGACAAAGGATGAGGAAAAAGCTGAGGTACTTAATGCTGCCTTTGCCTCAGTCTTTAATAGACCAGTTATTCTCTGGGTAACCAGCAGCCTGAGCTGGAATTATTGAGTGCGCCCTCAGCCAGTTCACAGATGGCACCGAATTAAGCGGGAGCGTTGATCTGCTGGAGGGTGGGGAGGCTCTGCAGAGGGATCGGGACAGGCTGGATCCGTGGGCTGAAGCCAATTAATTGTGTGAGGTTCAACAAGGCCAAGTGCTGGGTCCTGCACTTGGGTCCCGCACTTGGGTCCCAACAACGCCAGGCAGCGCGACAGGCCTGGGGAGGAGCGGCTGGAAAGCTGCCCGGCAGAAAAGGATCTGGGAGTCCTAGTGGATGAATCGGCTGAACATGAGCCAGCAGAGTGGCCAGGTGGCCAAGGCCAATGGCATCTTGGCCTGTATCAAGAACACTCTGGCCAGCAGGAGCAGGGAAGTGATTATGCCCCTGTACTGGGCACTAGGGAGGCCGCAGCTCGAGCGCTGTGTTCAGTTTTGGGCGCCACAGTGTAGGAGAGACATTGAGGGGCTGGAGTGTGTCTGGAGAAGGGCAACGGAGCTGGTGAGGGGTCTGGAGCACAAGTCACCTGAGGAGCAGCTGAGGGAATTGGCATTGTTCAGCCTGGAGAAAAGGAGGCTGAGGGGAGACCTTGCTCTCTACAACTACCCAAAAGGAGGGTGTAGCCAGGGGAGCTTGGTCTCTTCTCCCACAGAAAAAGCGATAGGACAAGAGGAAACGGCCTCAAGTTGCGCCAGGGGAGGTTTAGATTGGATATTGGGAAAAATGCCTTCACAGAAAGGGTTGTCAAGCATTGGGACAGGCTGCCCAGGGAAGTGGTTGAGTTGCCATCCCTGGAGGTATTTAAAAGACAGGTAGATGTGGCACTTAGGGAATAGTTTAGTGGTGGATGTGGCAGTGCTAGGTTAACAGTTGGACTCGATCATAAAGGTCTTTTCCTACCTAAATGATTCTATGACAATGTTGCCTTCATTGTTGTGTTTTTGGGATCACCATATTCAGTGCCACGTGATCTTCAGAGAAGGGAACAAAGCTCTAATTGAAAGAACTGGCAAAAGAGAAGGCTGGGGCTGCTCTGATTTTTCATCTTGTTTGGTTTTTTATTTCCTATCACAGGTAGCACAGATGGTATCGGGAAGGCGTATGCTGAAGAACTGGCAAAGCGTGGTGTCAGCATCATCTTAATTAGCCGAAACAAAGAGAAGCTGGAGGCTGTATCTAGAAGCATATCTGAAACGTATAAAGTGGAAACAGATTTCATAGTAGCTGACTTCAGCAAGGGGCGTGAGCCTTACCCAGCCATTAAGGAAGCTCTGAAAGACAGAGAAATTGGCATTTTGGTGAATAATGTGGGAATGTTTTATCCCTACCCGGACTATTTTACCAACCTGTCTGAGGATATGCTGTGGGACATGATCAACATAAATATTGCTTCTGCTAACATGATGATGCATATTGTGCTGCCGGGCATGGTAGAGAAGAGGAAAGGGGCAATTGTGAATGTTTCTTCTGCATCCTGTTGTCAGCCGACACCAATGTTGACAATCTATGGAGCCTCTAAAGTAAGTTGGGTGTAATGTTTAATGGTATGCACTGAAAAGTAGATGCCTTATAGGCTGGTCGGTTGTAAACACATTCAGCAAGGATATCAAAATATACTTGAAAGTTTTCTAGGGATTTGTTCAAATGTCGGAGGTGAATGTTACATGTAATATGCAGTAAACTCTTTGTTCTCACCGATACCGGGCTTTGAGCCAAAGTCAGTGGTATTTGGATTATGTGCGAACCGTGGTATAACGGTAGTTCTAGGAAAAATCTCATCTTCCTGAGAGGAATGATGCGCAAAGCAAAGTGGCAGTTCTGTGACCCATTGAAAGGGTCAAGAATTTAATCTCTGTCTCCTTCAGCTGACCTGTGCAGACATACCTCAAGGTACTTACACACTAGTATATGGTAGCAAGAAGAGCTATACACATGCTCAAGCTGCCACTGTTGACAAGGGCTGTGGCCAAATCAAGCCACTGCTTCAGCCAACACCAAGAGGCAGCAGGCTTCTTGCATCGTTGCCTATACCATATCTGGGGAGAAGTGAAAAGAACTTTCCCCCCCAAAATTATTCTTCCTGAGCAGATCCAATCAACAGAGAGTAGGATGGGGCAGCCAGGTGATGCTGGAAGTGTGAATGCACGTGGGGATGCAGATTTACACTGGCTGACTTGCTGCCGAATCCACAAAAGCAACAGAGATTGTAGAAGGATCTTGTCTTTATCCGGTGTCTAAACACAAGCCGTTATCGCTCCCAGCTGTTGGTGGTTGCCCTCTGCTGTAGTGTAACCCCTGTGCAGCCTTGCTCCTGGGATAGCTCTTGTGAGTACTTCCTCTTGCATGGAGCAAAACCAGCTCTTACTACCCCAAGGTATAAAACTCCTTGCAGATCTTCTTCAGTGTGGAGACTGGCTTAAGATTCCGGTTTCTGTTGCACAGTATCTCCCCGCCCTTGGTTATGCTAAGTATGTAGAACTGCACCTAAAACAATTAAAAGGCCTGAATGAAAAAGAACAGAACAAAACTGAGTGTACCAAACCTTCTTCCTTTAACTGCCACCGGTAATCCAAATCCTAGAGCAGCAATCCAGTTTAAATTTACAGTGCCTCTGTAGATTGGCACGGAAGTGGGAACAAGCTGCTCTAGCCTGCTAAGCCTCTCTGTTAACTGTAAGGTGTTTGAAGTGGTTGGTTTGGTTTTCTCCTAAAGTGGGTGTAAGAGCACTTGTAGAAGATGCTTTCCCAACACTTTGTTGGGAATGGCACTTTTTTGAGGCTGTTTGGGAGCAGAAACCAGTCAGTCATAAGCGGAGTCTGAAATGCTTTCTCAGGGGGTAGCTGGCTGTGCAGCACAGCAGTAGCTTCGGCGTGGCGTTGGTGTTGCTGCCTTCAGGAAATGTGTTTTATGCTCATTTTCCCATTGGTCTGATTCCAGCAACCCCAGTTATCAGGCTTGTGCTTTTTTCATGTTATTCTATCAACATAAAATGAATTAAAAGAGATAATATAGATACACATAAACAAATGTATGTTTAATTTTGCACTTCTAGGAAGGCAATTCTAGGAAGTAATTAACCTAGCTTCTAGGGAAGATCAGTTGAATATGAAATACACCTGTAAGTGGATTAAAGAATGGCTCTTCATTTTGTCCTTTTGGCAATAGTGTGTATATTTAGCTTCGGGGTGTCCCCTGCAATGCCCTGAAACTAAACAAGGTGTTTGGTTTAGATGAAATAATGTTTCTTTATAGTCTTTAAGCAGAAATTGACAGATTGTTTGTTAAATTCACCTCAGAGATTGCAGCAGTGGCTTTGTCCTGCAATACAACCTGTATTGTTGCAGGTTTTTAGCAAACAAATATGAACAAATAGAAATGTTGATAATGCTTTAGAAATGTGTATTTTTATACTGTTTATTCAAGGTTTTTTTTTTTTGCTGAGGTATAAAATACGCTACAACTTTTCTGTGGTTTAAATAAAACTCTGCCCTAAGACTCATTTGGTTTTTAAAAAAGAAAGTAAAAAGATGTCTCTTTCTGCTTTTATCTTTCTAGACCTACTTGGACTATTTCAGTAGAGCACTACATTATGAGTATGCCTCGAAAGGAATTTTTGTTCAGAGTTTAACCCCATTCGTAATTGCTACAAAAATGGTAGCCTGCAGCAGCACTGCATCACAGCGATCATTCTTTTTTCCTTCTGCTAAAGAATACGCAAGTCATGCTATTTCTACTCTTGGGTTATCCACAAGGACTACTGGTTACTGGAAGCATGCAATAAAGGTAATAGAAATCATTAAACTATTTCTGGTTTGTCTATAGAAGTAAATAAGCTGTTTAATTCCTTAGGAGTCTGAATGAAAGCGATGCTTGTATTCTGAAAAAGTGCAATATATATTGTAGGAGTTAAAGGCATTGTGCCACGTTTTCTCACTAATTATGCTTGGGCATGCTTAGTTTTAGAATGAGAGAGTGAATCCAAGTCCCACTCAAAATGTGCAGCGGAAATGGGAAAGAGACAACTTTTTATTCAAAAGCACAGGGTATCTCATTTCACTTGGGGTGTTGCTGACTGGGCAAGCATTTTGTGGTCTTCTATGAACAAGGGAGCTTTTTTCAATCTTAATTTATTGAACATAGTTCTACTTTGGGGAAGAGTATGTAGGGTGGATGGAATAATAGCAGGAAAAAAACGCCACATTTTTATCCTAAGCTACCTGGAAGCAGGTTCTCCATATGTTAGGTTTTCATTTTTGGGTCACAATGAACATTGGTCACATCTCACATGTCCTACCTTGTGGCTTTGTATAGCATTAGGTTGAGTAGAAGGAACTGAAGAAGTAGAGATTAGTCCAAAAGGGGAAAAAAGAGGATTCTGGCAAGACACGGTAAATAAGGTAGACGGTATTGCTGTTACAAAATTGAACAAGCCACTTCAGGATTTATTTGTGGAAGCTAACTGTTCAGCTGTGTGCGATACTTCCAAAATGTCTACATATATTTACTTTCAGGGGGGTGAATTTATGTCTTAGTTGCTGATGCTTGAACAGGTTTTGCCTTGCTCTAGGGGTAATTTGAGAAACTGTTTGTTTAATGGAATGTATCTTAATCTGTCCCTTCCTTCCTTCTTTTTCTCTTCTCTTGTCTCCCTGTGCCTGTCCACAGTTCACGTTGGGTGAGCGCCTACCTGAGTGGATCTGGGCATGGTTTGCAATGTACTTTTGCAGAATTATACGGAAGGAAGCTTTAACATGCAAAGTGAAGTAGGAATATCCAGACGTCCTGTGTAATGAGTACTATGTTCTGCTCAGAGTGCTGCAAAAACGTTTAGTAAACGTGGGTGGACTTACTGTAACCTATCCATACCTTGCTCAACAAGCTACGTGTAACCTAGACATCGGCAGTCTGGATCCTCTCTGTGTCCTTGTATTAAATAGCTCCTCCACAACGAAGAGCTGATCTTGTTGAGGTTAATATCTGTTCACTTTCTCTTCAAGGTAACTGGGCAGGAGCGGGTATACTTTTGATTCTGACAGTAAATGACTGTCTTGTGCATAGTGCTACATGATGTCAACTTGTAAAGTTGACAGAATTTGAGACTTCTCCAAATCTGTCAGAAATAGGCCTCCCCAAAAAATCATGCTGTTCAAAAAGACAATCCCAGTCCAACCTGTATTATGTTTCTTTATTACGTAGTTTTGTGTAACTTTTCTGGTCTTCTAACAGGAGATGTTTGTGTGTTTTAAGTGCAAATGGTGTTGCTTTTGAATGATGTTATTTAAGGAACTTCTCAAAGTCAAGGTGTATTGCAAGGTAATACTGACGTGGAGGTTGTTTAAATGACTGAAAAGGCCTTATAGAGCTGTAAAAGAATTTGGAGATAAGCTTATATGCTTTCTTATTCCAAGAGCGAGTGATCTTGAGAATACTTTAAATATTGCTTCGGCAACGTGTTATATGGCTGGAGAAATTGAATAAAGAATATAAAAACACATTAGCTGAAATAATGAAGAAATAATGTTTTAAAAATACCGTTTGGTTACCTACGACAATAAAAAACCTTATTGGAGTTTTGATCTCTACGACTTTGATGCTTTTGTTTACATAAATGAATATGTTTATGCATATGTACTTACTAGAAGTTGTCTGGTATCATACATGGCTCATATGTGTTGCAGGCTCTACATCTGAGTGTCAGGAAAGTTGTCCTTTCTGAGTCTGCATGATTGCTACCTAAAAGCGGGCCATGACTTAGGAAGAATGTACTCAGTCTTTTTGTATTTTAGATTATCATGGGCTCGTTAGTGCTGCTTCTGTAATGTTATACTGAAATACCAAACACAAAAAATGCCTATGTGGTATCTTATATGCAGCAGCATGACTCAAGGAGCAGCCTCCCCTCGTTTGTGCTGATATTCGTTGCTGGAATGTTATGGTGCTGTATTTCTTGACGGTGACAAGGGGAGGTCAGTATATTACACTAGCTTGCTCCCTGCAATCCCTACTGGAGGATGTACAACAGTTGCATCATGCTGCTGAATAACACAATCGTGATTCCCAAGTGGGTATCTGTTGCTCCTTCACGGTAGCTCTGGATTGGTGATGTTAGAACCTGGAGTTGTAACAGCGCTGTCCCCCATGAAGCTTTTATGAGTAGGTTTTGTAGAGAACAACTTAGTACTTGTCCCCATCCAGGAATAAACTGGGAATAAATAACTTAAATTGTTCTGAGTTGTATCATGTGAAATGCTGGTTACAGCTCTTAAAAAAAACCAAAAACCAAACAAAAACCCCGCACCAAAACACAAAATCAAACACAAGTCAAAAATTCCAGATGTTTAACACAGTGGAACCGCCCTCAGGTTTCACGACTGAATGCTCTGTGGAGGTCCCCAGTATATTGGCTGGGCCACACAGGAAGATGCTTGAATTCACACCGATGCTTGAATTACTGCTCAGAGTGAAATCCAGGCTGTGATTTCCCTAATGAAGGAGCTTCCTCCATTAACATTTGTTCCTGCTCGCTTGCTGCAGCCCCAGATTCTCAGTTCTTTTTGGCAGAAGGAGGGAGAAGATGGGGAGCAGCAGGTGGGAGAGGCGAGTTTTGTCAGCCACGGGCCCTGAAAGCTGTTTGCTTCAACTGTACGGTATAAAAGCATGTATTAGAAGTTGCTAATAATGGCTTGTGCTTGTTTGCAAATGGGATTTAAACAAATTGCATTATTTAAATTGCAAATTTAAATAAATTGCATTTATTTTTAGCAAAAGTACACGAAGCCTGAGAGGTGTGAAGCTGTACAACGTTTCTGCTCCCCTCACCCCCTCAGGCGCTGCCTCCCCCGTCCCGTGTCGGTAACCTCCGCATCTCGAGCGATCCTGGCAGGAATCAGCCCGCGCTCGGCCACACGGGAATCGTCAGTCCCTCCAGCCGGCGCCCGCCGCGCGGCCTCCTTACCGGCTCCGCCGAGGCAATCTCCCTCCCGGCCGACCCGCCGCCATGACGCCCGCGCATGCGCGCTGAGCGCGGCCGCTCCGCGGGGCTCTCGCGAGAGCGCCGTGGTAAACAGCGCACAAAATGGCGGCGGCGGGCCCGGCGGTGGCGGCGGCACGGTGAGAGCGCGGCGGCGAGCGGGGGAGGAGAGTGGGATGACGACGGTGCTACTGCTGCTGGTTACGCCGCGCCACTGCCGTGCGCCGGCTGTGGGGGGAGCGCTGTGGTGTCAAGCTTTGCGGTGTGTGTGTGTGTGGAGCGCGGGGCGGGCAGCAGCCGGGCCTGCAGCAGCCGGTCGCCGTTCCCGGTGCCCCTCGTTTCTGGGGCTGCCTCCCCCGGCCGCCTGCTCTCCGGCCGCCTGTCGCTCCCCTTCAGCTTCTCTCGGGCGGGAGGCGGGGCGGGAGCGGCGGCCCTGCCCCGCACGGTGCCCGGCGGCTGTCGCCGCGTCGGTAACGGGCGCGGAGAAACTGAGTTTACTCGTTGGCTGGTGGGAGCAGCGGCCCCTTCCCTGGCAGGGGCCGAGCTCCCTGGACGGGGTGGCTCCTCGGCTCCCCGCCGCTCTCCGGGCCTCCCTCGGCCGGCCGCCTCGGCCGGGCTCCCATCCCTCGGTCCGCCCTGCCCTCCCTTCGGAAAAACCGGGGAGTAACGCCAAGCCTCGCCGTTCTACGGGGTGGACAAGCCGGCAGGTTTTAAGTCCCTGTCCGTCTCCACACGCTAAGGGTGTTAAACAGAATAAAGCTGTGAGCCTGCTGTTACTTTGCTCTTAGTTTCTATCATGTTTCAGCATCGTGCCCGCATACAGTCTGTTATCGGCCATAAGGATGTTTATTTTGCTCATTAGTGGAGTTGACTTTTCATTTTATTGCTATGGGGGTTATAAGCCAACGATGTGATAAGGTGGGCAGAGAGCTCAGCCAAGATCAGCGGTCGATGTACGGTAACCGTGTCTAGTTTAGGGAGGAAGAGGAAACTTCGTAATCGCAGGGAGTTTGCAGTTTTTCATGGTGTTGTCAGTCAGCTAGCAATGGAGGGGATTTCTATCCCTGTTACAAGGAAATACTTGAAAAGGCTAAATAAAGTTAAATAAAAATGAAGTAACAGCTGTCATGTGCCAATTTGATTCATTCTGTTGTTGCGCTGTGAAGTCAGCCCATCACTCTCCTAAAAAATGTGAATTCCCTATTAAGGCTCCTACTTCTCAGTCCTGGTCACTGCAGTGATCTATGGTTCTGCTCTGGTGCTCTCCGTGTGGTGTTACAGACCAGACAAAAATGCTTCTTTTCCCTCATCTCTTAGTGGCTTTGTAACTATCAATTGATGGTTACATGTTTGGAATTTTAAGTAATACTAGCATTGCAATTTTTCTGGAATGCTTCCTGTATCTTGGAGCGTAAAGGGAAGAAGCTTTCCCTCCACATGAAACACACTTTCAACGCTTTCCTTTAACTTCATGTTATTACATCTGTGATCCCAGCCCTTATTTTCTCAAGTGCCCCCATTGCAGTAACTCGTATTCCACTTCAAGGAAGCTTGAAATACTTTTTTCATGCTCATTTTCTGTTACAAGCACAGGGACTGAAAGTTTGCTTCCTGTCCTTACCAACCCTTGGCATAGAGGGCAGTTCATTCTCCTTGTGTAAAATGGCGTACCATAGCAGAATTTCTATTTGCTGCATTTCTGACTGAAAAAAAGTCACCGTGCTTTTTTTAAGTGTCTGTGGGATGCTTTTTATCATGTTAATATTTTATTTTGTGCTTTACTTTTTCCCTGCCACGGGCCTGGCATGTTGTTTTTTTCTCTTTGCTCCCCTTACACAAAGGGTGGTAGAGTTTGGTTGTCACTGTTGCCTGTTCTGTTGTCAGGTTAATGCCTGCGTGTTCTGGGCGAACAAGGAGGAGACTTGAGCGGTTGTGAAAAATTGCTAAATGAAACATATGAACAACTTTTTCCATATTATTTCTAGTACTAACTGCCAAAAGTGTCTATCTTCTGTGATTTTTCACGCTATATATTTGCACAAATGTGAATCTAATTGTTTTCTGTATTGCCCTGCCTTACAGGTTGGCTTGCAGTCAGCTTTGCTAATTCTTCTAGGGAGTTAACTTTGCCATCAGAAATGGAGTACAGGACTCAGCTACCACATCCTGAGTGACCGAATCCTTTTATACAAAATGGAGAAGAAGCGTAGAAAGAAATGAGCCTGTTTATAAGGCTTTACCTCAAAAGACCATGAAATCTCTACTTATTTTGGACACAGCTTTAAGAATATCTGGTTGATCAGCACAGTGAAAGCAACGTTTACTGAAACAAAAATGGACTAGTTTATAAAGAAGAAAATTGTGATTTGAATATATGGAATTTTTGGAATGAAACCATTTTCTTCTATGACCATGAAGTTTGCAAACATCTGGTTTGTTCTGGTTGTTATTTTACTATGTGGCAAAAAACACTTCGGTACCAGACTAGGGAATTCCTCTCATGAGGCTCACATATGTCCTGGATGTTCTCGCCTTACTTTGGAAGTGGAATTCACTTCGACAGTCGTGGAGCATGGTAATAAAGAGTTAAGCAGTAAAAAAAAAAAAAGCATGCCTGTGAAGTTCAAGTGTATGTTACTGATTTGCGGTGTTTGTGCAATTGTGACATTCAGAGTTTCTGTAGAAGCACATAATCTGCTAAACTCTCCACATTCAAAAAGAGCAACATTTTTTCCAAAGGTTCTCAGTTTAACTGGCGACAAGATTCAAAGAACAAGAGAAGGAAGAGAGGGGGAAACAAAGAGGATATTAAATGGAAAAATGGAGTGTGAAGGCTCAGGGGGGGCAAGTCTGGTCACTTTGGTGTGTTTTGTAGCTGTTAGTTTCGACCTGGACCGTGGTATATTTGAGGCTCTATTATGAACCGTAACCACAAGTGGGCCTCGAAGGGATGAGAAAGGCAAGAGATCACTGTGGATTTGTTCAAGAAAAGAGTTGGAAGCGATACACGTGTGGAAAAATTGTGAAGATAGTTGCGAAGGGAGCAGATGAAAGGCAAAGTGTGGCAGATAGCACTGCTGAGACGGCAAAGGATAGCTGTAGGACACCTTGAACCTGTATCCACTTGCTGCCTCAGGTACCTGTAATGTTTCCGCAGTGGAGCTGCGTGTGTGCCTGGGTGCTTACAGGCAGGGTGTCCCAAGTGACGTTTCTGTGCGTAGTTAGCCAGAGATGTGCCGTGGGGAATGTGTGCCGGGGCTGAGGTCCACTCGCAAACCACTAATCCAGATCAAGGACTGGACTGTTGGGACCGGCTTCATTCTCTGCGCGTGTCGTACTTTGTGTCAGTAATTTGCTCTAAAACTCAGTACCATCTAGAGGCTAGATGTCCTTAAATCATACATGCAAAGAAGCATATTGAATTGGCATATCAAGCCCTAGTTTGTACTGCTGGATGTAAGAGTAAGACTGTTAGGTCTCCCCTGCTCCCCTTCATCATTTCACCTTTCTATGAGTTTTGCAATTCTACCTTCCTTTCAAAGGCTCTTATCCTATTTTGCAGATTTCCTGATTGGGGGGGGAGGCATTATGTAGCGCAGAAATAAATTGCAGGTTTCTAAAAGCAACAAAAAATTTCCGCAAATCGTGATTATTTGTTCTGGATAAATTAAAACAGATGCGTGAGTAAGCTGCTTAAACATCAGTTCTGATAAGTTGTGCTCTTGTTCCAGAGTATATTGTGGCTTTTAATGGATACTTCACAGCTAAAGCTAGAAGTAAATTTATTTCAAGTGCACTAAAAAGTATTGATATTGAGAACTGGAGGATTGTACCTCGCAACAACCCAGCCAGTGACTATCCTAGTGATTTTGAAGTTATTCAGATCAATGAGAAACAGAAAGATGGAGTACTGACACTGGAAGGTCATCCAAACATCAAGCGTGTAACATCTCAGCGGAAGGTCTTCCGATCCCTCAAATATTCAGAGTGTAAGTAATTTTCTGTGTGGTTGCATGAGATCTGCTTTGGAAAAGTCTTCTCAGCCGTATTTCAGACCATCAACTTAGCATTACACAAATAGAAGTGCCCTACAGTTTTTATTTAATTTACAGAACTCTATTCTTTTGCCTATGAAATTCTCAGGGTCTTGTTGTACCTTTGCTAAAGCATGGCAACCATTCCGTCTACAAAATAGATTTATTTTGCAGCAGTCGGTTACCAGAGACTATGGACCACTATATCCCTAGTAGATAACACAGAAGCTTTTACTGATTTTTTTATCAGGGAAAATGGATACTCACTCATCTAAAATTTTTGTTGTGACAATATGATGTATATATTTGCATTAAAAGCTATTTTTTTTTTGCGGTTTTCCTCATACTGCATTTTCTTTTCTTCGTCCTTATACTGCATAGCTGATCCAACGTTGCACTGCAACGAAACCAGATGGACTCAAAAATGGCAGTCGTCTCGTCCCTTGAGAAGAGCAAGTCTTTCTTTAGGTTCCGGCTTCTGGCATGCAACAGGTCGACACTCAAGCAGGCGGTTGCTGAGAGCTATCCCCCGCCAGGTTGCTCAGACCTTGCAGGCAGACGTCCTCTGGCAGATGGGTTACACAGGTACGCTTTTGTCTGTTGGCTCAGAACAATTGCCTTCTTTGAAAAAACAGGTGAAGTGTAAGGAGAGGCTAATTGGCTCCTATGTGTTAATCTCTCATTGGGTGCCAGTTCCGGAAACATTGAGAAATAGTTCATTTGGAGATGCATTGTATACTTATGGAGAGCTTTTCTGTGTATTGTATTGTACTTAAGAGAAATTGATCATATTTATGATCTGTGGTAGATTTTCTGAGTTAGAATATGTTTTCTTTAAGATCTGTAACTGGCTGAGCTTGTAGATTGCATGCTACAGTAAACATAAAAGTTTTCTTTGGCTTGATGGAATAGATTTGGTATGAAGCTGAATCAGAAAAAGTGATCTATTACAGGTGCTGGTGTAAGAGTAGCGGTGTTTGACACTGGTCTGAGTGAGAAACATCCACATTTCAAAAATGTAAAGGAGAGAACAAACTGGACTAATGAGAGAACCTTGGATGACGGTGAGTTACTCTGCGCTGTTGTCCAGCTAACTATTCCCGATACTGGCATGCTCTCTTCTCTGTTGTAAAACTGCCATTGCTGCTGTGGTGCTCACATCTGTTGAAAGCAGATATCTTGAGATTTTAAGTTTAATTTTGCGCTGTCCTGAGCACTTTGTACTCTTATCAAATTCAACGGAGAGTATTAAGGTTCCAGGAGGGTGTTGCGCAAGTCTCCTGTGATTCATATGTGGCGTTTCATCATAGCATTTGGAAGAAGTCAGGGACAGAAGACATTATGCATAAATACGTTGTCAAAGTAGGTGGAGGTGAGAGCAAACCCCACAAAGCTGTTTCGTTCCTGTTCCTTTTATGTGTTCTGCTGTTTGACAGTGCATACCTATTTCCATACTTGTGAGGCAGAGCATTTCCCTTCTTTACTGTGCAGTAACTACTCAGAGTTTTGGCACCTTCTTGGAAAGTTTTCCTAATCTATATAGTTTTCATCAATAAACACTGTGCTGACTCATGCCCATCAGTGTTACAAAGAACTTGTTATTTTCTGCAGTATGTTTGTGCTCCTTTTTCATATGTCGACCCTAGCTTGCCCTGACCCTATCCTTTCACAGATTATTAACTTCGTACAGTCTGGGTCAGTGAGTCAGCTGGCAATTGAATCCCTTTAGAGTTCAGGGTATATGCACGTGCATATCTCGCTCAGTCTTGTGTGCACCTCTGTAGTTTTATTGTGTGTAGTATTTCTTGGCATTGCAGCACCTGCTTTTTGGAGCACTTTCTATTAGTTCTGTGCTCAGGTGGTTGCTGAACAGGCAGATTTGGAGCACAGCAATACAATGCACGCAGTCCCACAAAGCTTAAGCTAATTTTTTTTTTTGAGGGGAGGAAAAAACGTGTTTTCTTCTCTTATATTTCATCGTTAACAAAATATGGTTGTTGCGGAGTCAGGATAAAAATCTGTAAAGAAGTTTACGTAAAAAGATATTTGCCGTGTGACTTGCATTTTCCAAAATAAGCTTTTTCTCTCATTGCTTCGTGTGGCTCTTGATTTCATTGGTAACAATTAAGAGTGGATAGACTGGAGAGCCTGTCACTCAGAGTTTCATCAGCTGGTTGTCTTGCTCGACAGTGCTGGAAATTCTGGCCCCACTGAACCCAGTAGCAAAATGGGATTCAAGAAGAGTAGGACTAAACCCGATGTTTGCAGGTTGTTGTTGGGTCTGTTGGATTGATGTGATTTTTGGCATAGGCGGTGTCTAACAGTACAAATCCTTTACAATGAAATGGTTTGTCTTCTAACATCTTGTTTTCTTCTCCCTGTGATAGGTTTAGGCCATGGGACTTTTGTAGCAGGTGTGATAGCCAGCATGAGAGAATGCCAGGGATTTGCTCCAAATGCAGAACTGCACATTTTTAGAGTGTTCACCAATAACCAGGTAGTTATTTTGCATGTGTTTCAATTTCTGCCTTTCCGGATTAATGCTTTCCTTTAGGGATATTACAAGCACTCGTAAATGTTGACATGTTGTCTTTGATAAGTGAGAAGAATACATCTTTCTATTTAGAAGTGACTTATTACAAGACGTCTTACAGTTTCCAGAGCTGGTATATTTTTCAAAAATAACGTGTGGGAGTCTGATCTGTATAGTGTTGGAGCAATCACTCAGATGTACTGAGAACTAGAAATACTAGAAGACCATTGCCACTTTTGTGCTTTATTTTGGTGTTGCTTCTGCTCTCTGTCTGAAGTCTGTTTTGTCATGGAAACACTGGATTTTCTGATGATATCTTTTTTCCCCCTCTTTCTTACACAGGTCTCATACACGTCTTGGTTTCTGGATGCCTTCAATTATGCAATTTTAAAGAAGATAGATGTATTGAATCTAAGTATTGGTGGGCCAGACTTCATGGATCATCCATTTGTTGACAAGGTTAGTGTGAGGAAGTAAAGTGGTCATGGTGTTTATATCCCTCCCACAAATGCTGGACTTGCAGATGTACTTGTTTGCCGCAGCTGCTGACTGGTTCTGGTGCTGCTGACAGTTTCTGCAGAGTCTCATTTGCATGAGAGAAATTTTGTACGGCGTACAGGCTTTTAGGAATATATTTAAGGAATGGATTTAAAAAAAAAAAACAACAAACACAACCAGAATATTCACAGAGCTATGGAGGCATGCCCTTTGACAAAATGCTGTGTGTGCTGCTAGGAGGTGTGATTCCCAAGCAGGCAATTAAGTGGGCCCTTAATAGAAGAAGCTTAACTGAAATCCACCCTTACCGTTTTCTTTAATCTCAGCATGATTCGTTTATTTCATGGTAAAAATATGTATAGTGTGAATTTAGCAGCAAATTGTTTAAGAACAAATAGGCAAAAAGTTCAGGTAGTTGATTCAGCTGCGTGAGAAGAGATTTGTTTCAGGATAATACAGAATTAGATTCTTGTCTTTGTAAATGTCATGGTTCTCTGAATTGTTGATCTGTCCTTCAGAAGCACTAAGTGAATTAATTTATGCTTTAAAAAAGGATAAAAGCTTTCTTTGTAAAGGGTAATTAAGGGATTTGGGGCATAGAAATTCTTCCTTTTTTTTATGGTAACCTGCACTGAAATTTAGTTTGACAGTGATTTCACTGCTCTTCCCTCGAGTATTACTGGAGAGGATTCAGAATAACCTGACTTTGGCATCTGGAGTACTTTGTTATGGGCAGGAGTTTTTCCTTTGGTGTAACCTAAATACGTATTGTCAGCAGCGTAGCTGTCAAGGCTGGGTTATTGGTCACATAATCTTAAGAAAGTTGGAACTTAATACTGAATATACCAGTGAGATGTATTTCATAAGTGTCAGTGGGAAAGAGGGGTTGGACTAATTGTTGGCTTATGTCAGGCCCCTTGGGGTGTAGGTTTGTTAGAAAGGTCTCTTTTTGTAGCAAAGCTTTATTGTGCACATTATTTTTTGTAGGTATGGGAACTGACAGCTAACAATGTCATCATGGTCTCTGCTATTGGCAATGATGGTCCTTTGTATGGGTAAGTTTCAAGGACCACTTCAAAGAAAAGCAAATATGTTGTTATGTTTTTGGAAGTAGTTGTGCTTGGTCAGGACATTTTCCCTCCTCCTTTTTTCTGTAATCTGTTTAGAGAAAGTGACTCAAGCTAAACTCCCTCTTTCCACTGTCTTTATCGCTTGCTGTAGTAGTACAGCAATTTGTGAAGTACGTAGCTAAATATTTTTCATTGAAACAGTGGAAAGTCAGTAAAAGGAGAATAGCATTACTTCAGCTGGCATTTCCCTGTTAGTGTGAGCTCTTTGGGTACTGATCTGGGGCTTCAGCAATATAGAAGGGATTGGGCCAGATGATTTGTATTATGTTTCTAAAATAAATGCCTAAAAATAGATTTCATTTTGTCTTCAAGATACATGGTTTGGCAGTTACTGGGTTAGTTACTGGGTTACTAACTGCCTGAAAAGTTACTCTCACTGGTAAGTATAACTGTATCGGGTAGGACCAACATTTTTTCTGTGGAGGTTAAAAAGAGTGTCTGACAAAAATCTGATGGCAGCATGTCCGTTATCAAGATAAACTTATGACTGTCTTCTTTTTTGTGGTCTTCCTATCTGCCAACTTGTTCTAGGACTCTCAATAACCCTGCTGACCAGATGGATGTGATTGGAGTAGGTGGCATTGACTTTGAAGATAACATAGCTCGCTTTTCATCTAGGGGAATGACCACTTGGGTAAGATACTTCGCCTATGGCCAGCCACTACTTCAGCCAAAATAAAGGCCTTGGAAAGGAAACCTCTTTTGAAGGGGTAATTCCCCGCAGCTAGTATGTGTTGGAGTAACCAGTGATAAAAGATTTCATCAAAGATCAGAATAGTTACAGATATTAGGTCTTTAAGCAACAAGTTTAATGTTCTTTCAGGGTTTGTCATCATTGATCTTGACCCCTGTTGACATTCTTGATGTATTTGTAAAATGTCCAGTACATTTTGGGTTACGGTGAGGACCTGCCTGTGTGGTTAAATCTGCAAAAATGAAGGCCTGCCCTGGTCCTTTAGTTTAACAACCCTAGGATTTCCAGATGCTACGCGTAATGTTGCACTTACTTGACTGTTAAACTTAGGTAATGGGTTACTGCACACGCGATTTCAGATGAGATTGCGCTGTGGTCTTGATTAAGGGGACTATCACATGTTTCTCTTTGTGCTGCATCTCATTCGTTAGCCAGGTAGCAGTGTCGTTATCATTTTGTCAGTGGTTTCATGCTAAGCACAGGTACTGGAGTAATCGGCAGTAATGTTAACGTTAAAACGTTGAGAACTTGTCATAAACCGCATAAGTCCTTCTTTAGGTGTTACTTGCTATTCTGTGTTGCTGAACCTCGGCTAATTTAGTTGATAATTTCACTTCTGAATGACCTGCGGTTAGTTTAAGTGCCTGGGTGAAGCAGCCAGTGTTCATTATGTATTAGGGCAGTAATCCATCTGTTTTCTTTCACAGGAGCTGCCTGGAGGTTACGGTAGAGTGAAGCCTGATATTGTTACTTATGGCTCTGGCGTGAGAGGTTCTGGTATGAAAGGTGGATGCCGCTCTCTCTCTGGGACAAGCGTAGCATCTCCTGTGGTGGCAGGTGCTGTCACTTTGTTAGTGAGGTAAGTCTTAAATAAGAATCTCTCAAAAGATACTGATGCAGGAGGGTCACAAAAGGCCCTATAAAGGAACCCACCAAATAAAACTAAATGGTGTTTAGATGTAGGAAAACAAACTTGAAAGATAAAATCACAGTTCTTCTGCATGAGATATTACCTTGTCTGACTAGCTCCAAGTTTCCTGGGAAAAACTTGAGAACTGTTTTGAGTAATAGTGACATCTTTGAGAATATGACTAGGGAGAACAGTACTACAGAGTAATTTTGTCACATTTTTTAATCGTTTTGAATTGCTGAGCTTCTGTCAATTGTGTTGTAGAAATGCATCCTGGTCATTGAGCGGCTGCTCAAAGTAGGCACCTGTAGCAGGTAATTATCTAAGTACTTGTACATTTTATAGGATTTAGGGTTTTATGACTATTATCCGGTTGCATAAGTCATCTGTTGCACACTGAAGAATTTGAAAGGAAGGTAGGAATTGCAAGTTGGTACATTGTGTTTCTCATTGCTACTACATAAAGATGAGACGAACCTTTATTTGAAAAACATTTCTGCCGAAAATTCAAAGTCATCATTGTATTTACTCCATGAAATGGCGTGTGTTTTTTTTAACAATAAACCTGTTTTCCCCCTGAAGAGTTGTGTTGCAAAAGATACCAGCAGGTTTCCAGTTACAGAGGCTTTGATTTTCAGAATATTTTATTCAGCATGTAAAAAATACTACCCTAATTGTAATGACCGCTGGTCACGGACCACACTGTAAGGAGAAAAATTCGTGTAATATTAATTTTTAAGAGAATGTGTCAGAAATTTGTCACTCTTCTTCAGCTGTTCCAGTAATAATAGATTAATATGAACTGTAGATGTTCCTCACAGCAACCTGATTTTTGATTGCATTTTCTTTAAATCAAATGACTGTTCAGGCAGAATGGTAAACAGGACTAGCTAGAAGCGGGAATAAAGGCCACCTAATGTGATCTATCGTTTCCTATTTCAGCACAGTTCAGAAGCGTGAAATGGTGAATCCAGCAAGTATGAAGCAGGCACTTATTGCGTCAGCACGTAGACTTCCTGGAGTTAACATGTTTGAACAAGGACATGGCAAGTTGGATCTTCTGAGAGCTTATCAGATCCTCAACAGCTATAAACCACAGGCCAGGTTAATTTTAATCCTTAATTAATCAATGATATACTATAATCTGCTGTATTTCTTGTAGGAGAGCAGGTGATGCATGTGCAACTCAGTTGAGCAATCTGTGCTTGCGCAACAAAGAGGTCTTGCACAGATTTTATGTAATCCTGAAGCATGAATTTTTGCAAGAGTGGATGAAAAGTCAATGTATTTTCTGCCTAAGTTATAGCAGTGTCGGAGATGAAGTGTCTGTGAGAGCTAAATTTACTGTTTCTTCTAGCCTCAGGAGTTATGAATAATGTAACCTGGAACACAATGGAGAAGTACTTAAATTTTAAGAATGTTCTCACTGTGCCGAAAAGTTTCTTTTGTTTTGTGAAAATCTTTTCACAAACCTTAAAATTAAAAAAAAATAAAGTTGGGGGGGAGGGAAAAAGATTTTAGGGCAGATTTGGGAAGCGGGGTGAAGGCTTGATATATTAACAATGACTGCCATGTTTTATCTGTAATGTTTTTCATAGTTATTTATAATGGCGTGTTCTTATTCTGTTTATTGATTTATTTTTTTAAAAAATTTTACCTCCTCCATCCTGCTGTAGTTTGAGCCCAAGCTATATTGACTTGACGGAGTGTCCCTACATGTGGCCCTATTGTTCTCAGCCCATATATTACGGAGGGATGCCAACCATTGTTAATGTTACTATCCTTAATGGTATGGGAGTCACTGGGAGAATTGTAGACAAGGTAAGACTTAACGTTGTTCCATGTCCTGACTACTAATGTTGCTAAAAGCTTCCCAGAAAAGACTATTTTAGCTACAAATGTCATAGGACAAATCAGATTTCTTAACTGCTGAGAGCAAGAGGTGCAGAAGGTTTGATTTTAAAGGACGCACTGAGATTGGTAAGATTTGCCAACATGAGCTGTCTACAAGTTTTCAAGCAATGCATTGTTCTCAGGGGCGTGTAGCATTTTATCTTTGTAAAACCAGTTTGGATTGACAGGTATTTAGTGGTTTCTTTGTATTCTCTGATAGCAGCTAAAATCTTCTGAATGGACTTTCCTCATGGTTTGTTTTTTTTTTTGTCTGGAGCATAAGCAATCTCAGTAAAGGATCCTGACGTTATAAATCATGCCTCTTCCCTGGGTCAGAATGGCCTGAGTGTATTGACTCACCAAGGTCTGCTGCAAAACCTGTTCTTCTACACCAGTGATGTTGAGCATGTTGGTTGACTAGGGAGGTTTTTAATTTTGTTGTTGTTAAGCTTTAAGTAAGTTTAAATGTAGAACGGATTTGGGAATTGGTAAAGTTACATAAGGCTCCTATCTCAAAACTCTCATTTACTCAATGTAAATGAGCTTAATTTCAACATTTTCCTGTGAATTCCAAGGTCTGTTTTAGATTTAAGCTTACATTAAAAGGGTATTGAAGCTCTTGTCCAATATCATTAGCTTATGGCAGCACTCAGACACAGCTGATGTAATTTGCTTGTGTCAGTTATAGCAATATCTCTCTGTTACCAAAAGGAAATTTTGTGTTCTTCCCAATAAATCTTTTGCGTAGGACCCCAAAATGTTAAAACAGGTGCCCTTGGGCAGTATGCTCTTCAGGTGGCGTCTTACAGTCCTGCCACTGAAGAGCCGATAGTTGCATCATTAAGGCTGCTCACAATTAGGTTGGTTCACTGAGGCACCACCAACCTTTTGGGCTTTGTGGACATTTTGACATAATCTTCAGAAATGCTAAGGTTTGTTATTTCTTTGTGCAGAGGAAGAGGGCTATGTGTGCCGAAATTAGTGACTGCAAATACTGTTTCACCAATATTCTGTATTCGTTTCACAGCCAGACTGGCAACCCTATCTCCCCCAAAATGGGGATAATATCGAAGTGGCTTTCTCCTATTCCCCTGTGTTGTGGCCTTGGTCCGGATACTTGGCAATTTCCATCTCTGTAGCAAAGAAAGCAGCATCTTGGGAAGGCATTGCTCAAGGTCACGTTATGATCACAGTATCATCCCCTGCAGAAAATGAAGTAAGTTCTGTGTGTTTTGGTTTTTTCTGTGTTAATAATTATTAAAACTGCTTCGCGATACACAAATGCCTTCTTTTTGGGGGGGTTGAGCTGGTCCCACTATTTTGAAGCATAAGTTAGATTGGGGTCAGGAAATGGAGGAGTACAAATAATGATCTTTATAGTTGAGAGCAGGATATGCTTTAGAATCAGAATACCCCTCTTTGAGGCAAACTTCATAATTTCTTTTGTTTATTGTGAATTCTAAGTAATGTGTTTTGAAAAAGAGATTACTTAAATATATTTCTCCTAGAACTATGCTTAATTGTTCCTGAGAAATTTTTAAGGGTTTGAACGACTGAACCAAATCACAGTTGTAACATATTTTAGGTATTTTACATTCTGAGCATACACACAAACTGCTGAGCAGAGAAAAAAATGCTCTGGCTGTTTAAGGCAAAAGTCATCTCTCTGTCTCCAGAGATGGTGACTAAAAGTAAGTTTGATACCTCCATTGTTTTGGTCTTTTACAGTCCACAGTTAACTGCTGAATGTTGCCATGGGGATAAAAGATTTCAGTGTAGTTTGTTTTGTCCTTCAGTCTAAGAACGGCGCAGAGCAGACGTCAACGGTGAAGCTTCCAATAAAAGTGAAGATTATTCCTACTCCACCTCGTAGTAAGCGAGTCCTTTGGGATCAGTATCATAATCTCCGTTATCCACCAGGATACTTCCCCAGGGATAATTTGAGGATGAAGAATGATCCATTAGATTGGTATTTATCTCAGGTTCTATTAAATCAGTGTTTCTTGATTGTGTGTTAATGATACGGGATAACTTTACTGAGTAAATGCCAGAGCTCTGGCCTTTTTCAGTGTGGCATGGGATTACCTTTTCTAGGAAATCCAAGGAAAGCACTTGGGGGCTCTGCGTGCTTTTGGTGCAGGATATTTTTTTTTTGGTGCTCTATGGTTTTGTTCACATAAAATTAAAACTTTTTTAAATGCACGGAGATTTTTGTTTCGCTTTTAAAGTGTAGCATTTTTCTTTTCTGCCCTAATTTCTCCCAGGAAGGGAAAGGTGGCCTGTTATTAGCTGCTTCAGCTTTCAGTTATCAAAAAAAAACCCATCAGAAATTTGAAAGACTGAATCCTAAAGAAGAAACCCTTTGTCTGTTGAGGGAGAATGTCTTTGAAGCAGAGCGAGGCTCAGCTGACCTGTTGTCTTTCATAGATGGAGGGGGAGATCATCTGTAGGAAGAATTGTAATTACCAGGGTAATTTGTGAAGAATTTTGCAAAGAGGAGCTTGTGCTTGGAAAACATCAGGTTATCGTTTGAAAAAAACAGACCTTTTAGAAAGGACACTAGGAAGTAATCTGTAACTAGAGAATTAAAATTGGATTTCTGCATGCCAGATTTAATTGTCTTCAACACTTTTTTCTCTTTTCCCAAGGAATGGTGACCACATCCACACAAACTTCAGGGACATGTACCAGCACCTAAGGAGCATGGGGTACTTTGTTGAGGTTCTTGGTTCCCCGTTTACATGTTTTGATGCAAGTCAGTATGGTAAGCATGAGTTAATTGCCTTGTTCTCCGTACTGTTACTTTCTTCCTAAAATGGCCTGGGTTTTGGAACACAAAAAATAAATGTGGGGGTGCAAAAAAAATTTCTCAAGGTAGTAGAAAAATATTATAACAGTGGGAATATTTGTTATTTACATGCTGATGCTTAGTTGTGTAAAGTGTCGCTGCAGAAGCTTGCTTAGGAGTCTAGTAGAATTTGTGTAGTTTTCTATCCTCATCATGAAAAAATGAGAGAGAAAGCCCACCTCTGAGTGGGTTAGCAATCTCTCTGTATGCAGTCCCACAAAGGCAGACCTGTATTTGCCAGAAGATCTTGGCACAGTCAAAGTGAGACATGATGTGAATAGCGGACTGAAATCAAAAGTGTCCATTCTGTTGGGGTTTTTTTCCTCAGCAGTGGCATTTTAAAATGTTGATTTTGGGGGATAGATACCATAGTGGGGAAAGTATTCCATTCAGTCATGTGCAATAGCAAAGCAGTATGTGGCTTGTTTCTTCTGTGTTCATCAGGAAGGAGATTTGATAGATTTTCCGGGCAGGGGACAAACCAAGCAGTCTATGCTCTTTTCTGCTCCAGTATGCCCCTCTGCTTAACCATGACATGCTCCAACCAAGCCCTCTTTTGGGCTGCAGTGTTCTTCAGTGGACTGTAAAGTGAGGGTGTACTCTCCTGACAATTTTTTAGTTCTGGAAATTTCAACAGCAGTAATGTTTTGTTTATCTGGATTCTGCAATGAATATCTTGCCATTTGTTTTTGAGTTCACTGAATGGGCAACTGGATACAGAAATGGTAGCCCTTAAAGAAATGGTGAAATAGTTTCTTTTCTGAGACTGCTAATTCTGTAGTTGATACGGAGGAGGAGCATTAGCGACTTCTCTCTTCCTCTCATTCACCATTATGTTGTACCTAATTTGATTAGTAGTTTGTTGGGCTTCCAGAATTTCCTCAATGGGAAGAAGCGAAGGGTGAAAAATGCAGTGATCTGTGTGTGGTCCGTCTGCCACTTCTCCCTAGTTTGTATTGTCTGCAGACTTGGTTAGAGTACACTGTCCCATCGTCCTTGTCATTAACGTGGTTTCTGCAGGATCTTTATCAGAAGGTTTTCCAAATGCAGATTTTCTGGACTTGTAGAATGGGCCTGACTGCGAGGGACTGTGAGACGCAGGGCAAGCATCAGCGCTTGATCAGATTGCTCAGGGTATTGTCCTCTTGAGATTTGCATTCTCTCTGTGGGTGAAAATTTCACCACCTCTCTGGGCAGTCAGAAAGTGAAGAAGCAAAATGACTTGATATTTAGAAGCAGTCTTAACAGCATAAATGTATTTTCAGGGGATAAAAGTCTATTTTTCTGGTTGTGTTTTTCAGTGATGTAGAGAAGGTTGTGATTGCTTGTTCACAGGAGTGGGAGAGAGTTACATGGAAGTGGCAGTGGCGCTTTAGTCAGGTCAACTAAAATGCAGCTGTAGTTTTTAAGGACTGAATCAAACCAGCTTTCAGAATAATAGTTGTCTACCTGACTGCAAATCTGCAGTAGTGAGTGGAGTACCTTTTAGAATTGGAGTGGTGAAGCACCTTCTCACTAAGGTGCATCTACATTAGCCCTTTAGTTTGGATCAACAGTGAACCTCCTGATTGTCCTCTTCTGCCACAGTTTGGCTCGGTTTATGGAGCATTTAGGTGAGACCAAACTGGAGAATAAACACCTGACCTATACCGGCATTCGGTTCATGAGACCATACATGCACAGTCCTAAGTAACACCCTTAACAAGCATACTATGCTGCCAAACTAATTTTTGGATGCAGTTATAAACTGAATTGTCTGTTTCCCATCCTTAAATGTTACTTCTTCAGGTAAGCTGCCAGATCGGGGCACACGGGCCAGATTTTGTGCGAAACGTGTGCTGCTGTTGCCTTTTGCATGGGTTGACTGAACAGTGATAACATCACAGTGAACAGCCTGGTGTGAACTCTTGTTTTTGCTTTTCCACACAGGGACTTTACTGATGGTGGACAGCGAGGAAGAATATTTTCCTGAGGAGATCACAAAGCTGAGAAGGGATGTTGATAACGGACTTTCGCTTATCGTGTTTAGTGACTGGTACAACACATCCGTGATGCGAAAAGTCAAGTTTTATGATGAAAACACAAGGTACTGATTTGTGTCAGTTCTTCGGGAAATAAAATGCCCACAGAATTGCCATTTTATGTACATACTACTCTAGAAACCCCAAATGTGATACTCTGTACCTCAGCACTTCGATGCTACCTATAAGAAGGGACTACCTGAGGACCAACATTGACCTTAACCTGCAACTTAAGGAGAACAGCTACCTATTTTATCATGATTGTGAGGGCCCCCTTGGTAACGTAATCTTTTAAGGCCAAGAAAAACATTTACAATGAAAAGAAGTAAGAAATTGGAGACTGACAAACAAAGAAAAATGGATGTGTTTTCACTTTCAAGGAGCAGAATAGAAAGAAAATGGGCACTGCAAACAGTATTGCCAGATTGTACATCCATTATTGGAATTACTCCAGTGGGTCTTATAAAGAGAAAATACACCACTATCACCAGTGGTGATGGAGACCCTCATAATGACTGTAGTTGTCAGCCTCTTAGGCGTTCCTGTTCAGCTAGAAATACCTGTTCTGCAATTTGTGAGCAAGTAACATTTTGCTTTATTAGGAAAATGAGAAACAGATTACCTGACCGTTGTTCTTGCCTCATCTTAGCCAGACAAAGAGTGTAAGACTGAATTTGTCTCCAGCAAATAAAAGTTTTCCATGAACTTAAATGCACTGGGAACTTTACATTAATATTATTTAACTTTTGCTCAAAAGCATTGGTATCGCAGAGACGGCTGCTCACATGCCCCTGGAATTAAATATGGCTTGGAGATGTAGTTCATTAGTTAAGTGACTTCAGAAAAGTCTGTGTGCAGGAAGACACCTGACTTTTCATCGCACAAACTCTAGGAGTATATTCTGTATGCTAATAAACTGTGTTACGCTGTAATTTTTGCAGACAGTGGTGGATGCCTGATACTGGAGGTGCCAATATACCAGCTCTCAATGATCTGCTTTCTGTCTGGAATATGGCCTTCAGTGATGGGCTGTACGAAGGAGACTTTACTATGGCAAATCATGAAAGTGAGTACTGGAATCCATTGCCTACGCAGGCTACAGCGTGTAGTTTGGAAGATAGTTCTCTGTGGGAGTGAGGTGGAGCGAGAGTCAAGGGAACCACTCACATTCAGTGAGAAGAGTCTCATAGCATGCTTAAATGTTTAATTCCTTCATAGGCTGTATGTGAAAAATTTTCAGACCAGGTAATCACCGAATGGTGGGGGCTGGAAGGAACCTTCAGAGATCATCTAGCCCACACCTCTGCCATAGCAGGGTCACCTAGAGCAGGTTGGAAAGGAACGCATCCAGGTGGGTTCTGAGTATCTCCAGAGAAGATGACTCCAGCACCTCTCTAGGCAGCCTGTACCAGTGCTCTGTCAACCTCAAAGGAAAGATGTTTTTCCTCATGTTTAGACGGAATTTCTTGTGTTCCAGTTTGTGCCCGTTGCCCCTTGTCCTGTCACTGGGCACCACTGAAAAGAGCCTGGCCCCAGCCTCTTGACACCCATCCTTTAGATATGGATGAGCATTGATGAGATCCCCTCTCAGTCTTCTCTTCTCCAGGCTAAACAGCCCCAGGTCTCTCAGCCTTTCCGCACAAGAGAGGTGCTCCATTCCCCTGATCATCTTTGTAGCCCTCCGCTGGACTCTCTCCAGCTGTTCCCTGTCTTTCTTGAACTGGGGAGCCCAGAACTGGACACGGTACTCCAGATGTGGCCTCACCAGGGCAGAGTAGAGGGGGAAGATGACCTCCCTCAAACTGCTGGCCGCACTCTTGCTGAACCTCATCACATTCCTCTCTGCCCAACGCTCCAGCCTCTGAGCTCTGCCATTCAGCCAGTTCTCAATCCACCTCACTGTCCACTCATCTAACCCCTGCTTCCTAAGCTTCCCTTTGAGGATGTTACGGGAGACGGTGTCAAAAGCTTTCCTAAAGCTGAGCTCTCCCATCACCCACCCAGCCAGTCGTGCCATCATAGGGGGCTATCAGATTGGTCAAGCATGGTTTCCTCTTGGTGAATCCATGTTGACCACTCCCAATAATGTTCTCTTCCTTGACATGCTCAGAGATGGCATCCAGGATGAGCTGTTTGATCACCGTTCCAGGGGCTGAGGGTAGGCTGACTGACCTGTACTTTTCCAGGTCCTCTTTCTTGTCCTTTTTGAAGACTGGATGAATGTCCCGCTAACGAATGTCCTCAGTTTAGGCTTGCATTCCAGGTGCTGATACTTAGAAGAGTGTTGGAGTGTGTCTCTATTTGTCTGGACTATAAATATTAGTTGCTAAGATGAAGCCTTTGGTTTTAATTTTGCGGTTATATGGAAATTTGAGATTCTGGAGGAAGAAAATCAGTAGAGACTTTTTCCTTGGAAGACACCAATTTAGACGTGCGTCACAGAATAGTGAAATGTTTTGTAAATTCCTGTTCTTGTAATCTTTTCAATTGTTCCCCATGAAATGAATGTGGTTGGTTGGTTTCAAGTTCAAATTTTGTGGTTAGGCCACAGGTCTGCGACCCTACTGTTTTCTGACTTTCTAGCTCTAGCCAGTCAGCCAGTCTTTCTTTTTATCTCACCAAGTCTCTTGATGTTTTCAAGTATTGTTTTCAAATCTCTGTCTTCTGACTGGTTCATCTGCAAAGCGTATGTGAAAAGAGAAGGCACCAGTGTTGATTGAAGGAGACAGTTTCTCTGTAGTATAAATAATGACTGTTGGTGTGAAATACTATGTTTCTCTTGGCATTTGATTAAGCTTTGCAGTTTAAAAAAGATAATGTCAGTCTCCTAAATGGAAAAGATTAGAAAGCAGTATGTAAAGGTGAACCTGCGAAAGCTGTGCTTAGAAATGCCTTTTATATGAATACACATATTGGTCAAAATACGCACATTCAGAGCAGTGTTCCTGGGGATATTTTCTTTTGTACTTGTTTTAGCAGCTCACTGAAATATGGTGGGAAGGGAGGGAGTGTCATTTTTAGCCTTTTAACTGCAATTTTGGCATGTCTTTCAGTGAATTACGCCTCAGGCTGCAGTATTGCGAAGTTTCCAGAAGATGGCATTGTCATCGCACACACTTTTAAGGATCAAGGTACGCGCTTCCTTGTCTTTTTTCTGTCTTTTGAGTAGAGCTTTGGAGTCAGGGCACAAACGAAGCTACAAAGTCTAAAGGTTTAAAAACAATGGAGAGAAAAAAAAACATCAGCAGGGTAGGTGTGTTTTCATTTTGCCTAGAACATGTAGTTGGATGCCTACCAGGCAGCTGCAGTATGACTCTGTATGCACTTTTTATATAGTACAGCAATATACAAGTGTATATATGCAGTCGTTTATTGTGTTTGTTGTACGTAAACACGTCTGCATGGCAGGGGGGGTGTGAGGGGGAGAGAGAGAGAGTCAATTTGACACATAGCCTGCTAGACCTGCTTTCTCTCTTGAATCCTTTTCATGGCAGTCATGAAGCAAAAGACCTCTGGTGTTTTGCTTCTGCTATCGAAAGGCAGTGCCTAAAGTAAAGGAGACGAAATACTGAATTTTAAGTTTTTCTTACTTTGTTTTTTTGAAATGAGTTTTAGAGGTGGGAAACCTTTAACCTAAAACCAGCTTTCTACAGTCCTCATTTTAGTTCTTTCGTGTACTGGGGTGTTTTCCTTCCTGCTGCACATTAAAGCTTTCAGTTCACAGGAGATAAAATCATTGGATGGCTTTGAAAGATACAAATGGCAGGTTTACAGCCAGATGTCCTCTGGGTTTTGCTGCACATACCCACTTGTACTGAGAAGGTTCCTGTGCTTTTTTACATCTTTTCTGTTCATCAGTTATCTCAGTTATAACTGTAAAGATCTCACAAATGTGTCTTTTAGGTTGCCATTTTACTGCTCAGATATTTGCGGGCTTTTAAATGATACTCCTTCAAAAATTGCTCTTTACAATATTGGCACAAGTGTTTCAGGGCTGGATGTGGTGAAGACTGGCTCTATCTGCCAGTTCAAAGAGCAGCTGGGGTGAGGAGGGAGTAAAATTTGCCAAAGGTTAAAGCCAGGGGGGAAAGGTGAGAAAACTCACGAGTGTCTTTTTTTTTTTTTTTCCCCTTTTTTGGCTTGGGTATCCTTGCTAAACTTTTTCTTTGTTCCTGAATTGAAAGCTGAACAGACAAAGCACAGGGGTAACTAGTAATTGCAGAGTTGCAGAGAGGTACAAGCCCAGTAGTCTTTAAAATGGGCTTCCCCTGAACGGCTGCTTTAAGCAAGTTAAGTCAAAACCTTGCAGCTGCTGCTTACAAAGAGAAAGATGTTGTATTTCATGGAATGTCTCTATTCTCTTTTGTTAGTTCTGTAGTCGATTTTCTTGTAGGAATAGGCAGGCACAGCAGCAAAGTACGTTGGGGAAGAGCAGTGTGCATTGTGATGGGTCATTTTTAAGTTACTGTGTCCTGTAGAATTCTGCGGAAGGACTAAACCAACATAAAGCAATTTGTAAGGGAGATAATTTTGATTTTAAACCTGTTGCTGAAAATAGGAGGATTTTTCATTCGAGAATATTGAAGGTAGTCCAGGTTGCGAGGTCTTGTTTTGCTTTCCACCAAAGAAAGAAAAACAGTAGTATCAGTAGGAAACTTCACAATCAGGGTCTTGGAGCAGTTTCATCTTTATCGGAACGTCATGGGCTTTTTGAAAACATTTTGCATGAATGTGTCACACGAAAGGGTGTAGGCTGTGTTGATGTATAGGATGTTGATGCTTTTTGCAGGCTGTGAAATTTATTTGTGCTTTGCTTTAGGTCTTGAAGTTTTAAAACAGGAGACTGCTGTAATTGAAAATGTCCCTATTTTGGGACTTTACCAAGTTCCTTCTGAAAACGGTGGCAGAATTGTTTTGTACGGTGACTCCAATTGCTTGGATGACAGCCATCGACAGAAAGGTGTGTAAGCTTTGACACGCAGGAAAAGTTATTGTCTTAGGCTGACAACTGGTTAGTGGGTGTTTTACAGCTCCCATCAGAAGTAGCTGTTTTCTAGGGAATCTCTCAATATTCGGAACTGGGGATTAATCTCAGTTCTGCAGAGCTCTACTGAAAACTGGAAGGTGCCGCTGCAACAAGAGAGTGCCCCACATTAAATAGCCCCCTGAGAGATGGGAGCATTCCCCTCACCCCCCACATAGGTCCTTGGCCTGTTTCTCCATTCCACGAGCTTTGGGGTAGGAATTTTGTGGGGGAGGTTTGATTGGTGGGGGTTTTTTTTGCTTCTTTGGGGTGTTTTTGTTTGCAGAAAGCAACTCAGTTACACATGCGTGATTTGAAGTTGTGAAGAGGCCATTAGGCGATCCCTTTACTTTTTCCCCAGTTGCATTTTCAGAATGTTTCTGTAGTGCGATGGATTTTATCTTTTGAGTTCGCTCATCAGCCTGCCTTGATCCCTTTGCAACGTTGCCTGTGAGGGTATATGGTAATGTTCAACATTTCGGTTATGCCTTACTATTTTCAGGTTATTCTACTTTGACACAAACCAGCTGGTGTAATTATGTCAGGAAATAGGAATTATTTGCAACTTTAGGTGGCCAGCGTGTGAATTGTGTTCGCATGCAGTTCCTGTGACTCCCAGAGGAGCCATTCTCTCTCTCTGTGTGATTGGTCCTTATAAAACTTTTTTCTAGCACTTTGGTCTGATCTGACTTTTAAAATTTTTAAGAGATCGATTGGGTTTCTCGTGGCATGTAAAGCACAAGCTTGTAGATCTGTGGCTAGAGAGGCCAAAGATAATCCAATAAGTGAGATTTTTTTCTGCATTTTCACTGAACATGATGTTCAACCTGAATTTGCCTTTAGTGATGAAAAGTACAGTTATAATTTTTTTAAGCTGACATTTTAAAATACTGGGTTATGTAATCCATCCCTTGCCTAATTTATTTAAGTTTAAAGGAATTTACTGCCTAAGGGAGCTGTCTGTCTGTAGCCCATTTCTTTCTCTCCCAAACATTTTCTTTTTCTTTGAAAGTTCTGCGGTTTCTACTTCTCTGTCTTTGGGTGGCTTCCAGTGAGTTGCTGTAACACCAGCATATCGGTGCCTTACGTGCTTGCTGTAGGTTATGCACGTAGCCTAAGAGAAGATATGTAGCTGTAAATTAAGTGGTAGAAAACGACGCTTTGTGACCTCCCTAATGCTGTTAAATTCAGCATGACCTGTGAAGCAAGAAAAAGTGGAAGGCTCTAAAGAAATCCTTTAAAATTAGCTTTTAAGTTGTCAACCAGGAGCTATGTCTCCTGCAGAGACATCAGTGGCTTTAACTGAGGTAAATTCCTAACATTTGTGAATATAAATCCTTAAAATCTGATTGACCTCTTTAAAAATCAAAAGGTGAGGGTTTAAGGGACACCAGGATTATGAGGATTAATTCCCATTCCCAGTGAACTGTTCCTGGGGGAAGAAGTTCTGAGAAAAATAGTTTGCTGTGTGGTGGAAATAGCCAATGAGGCATTGTCCTGCTCCCGCAAATGGAAGTTTTAAGAGAATTGTGATGGAACAAGCTAGACTGCTTGTTCCTTAGGGGTAGGTCTGGATTAAGGTAGTGGTAGTTCAGGAGAGAACCAAAACGAGGGTTCCTGTGCTGTTGAAGCGCAAAGGAAAACCACGGTCAAGTATATTGTGGCATTGGTTCCCAGCCTGGTCTGTACCACAGCTGCTGTAGGTACTGCTTTTGCTTTAGCTGGGACTTGGCCAGAACCTTTCCCCTTCATTTGTTTATTTGTTTATTTTTCTTTAAGCTTGGGAAAGCAAATGAGTCATAACTTTCCCCTGAAACCACTACCGCCTTCTTACTTTTCTTTGCAAGGTATTTATTTTACCCTTTCAAAAAAATAGATGGTTCTCTGTTTCCCTCTTAAAAATTATATCAGAAGCTGTGAGCTTCCCCTGTTTCCACACTGAAAAACCCCGTAATTTTTGCAGGGACTTGGATGGCCTTGCACAATGTGGAATTCCTGTATTTGAGACCTGTTGTTTTATGTTCTACTCCCCAAAAGAGCCTGATTTGGTACACAAGAGACGGTATTCTAAGACTGAACAGATGATTTTTGTGTTTGTGCATTGGGGGGTGGACGTGGAGCATGTGTTGAAAGTTGCGTCTTTCTGAAGATGGAACTTCAGAAGGAGAAAAACAAGAGCCAGAAAAACTGATTGCACTTCTAAATGTCACTTCAGCTTTCTTAACAGAAAGATAAGCCATTTTAAATGTGGCATGATGCATGTCTTGTTTTGGGGCTTGGGGCTATCAAATCCGCAGATTGCTTTTGGCTCCTGGATTCCCTCCTGCAGTACACTTCTTACGGGGTGACGCCGCCAAGTCTCAGCCATTCTGAAAACAGACAGCGACCACCGTCAGGAGCAGGCTACTCTCTCCCGGAGCGGATGGAAGGTGAGACCCTTAGTTTCCAAGCAGAGCCCCGCAACTTGAGGGAGTGTCCAGGCGGAATTTAGGAAGACTCAGGCAGACCCCTTGACTTATATGCGGGTCAGGTTAGTTTGGTGTGAGCTCTACAATGTTCTGTTGTTTTAGTAGAAAAGCACACTTACTATAGGGATTTGTTGTGATATAGCTGTGATTTGACTAAATAAAGTGTTCTGTAGGAATTTTCAGTATTCTAGTCACTGGCTACGGAGCATGTATAAAGTGTTCAGTCTTGTCTCACGTGCAGCCAGCAAAACTTGGTGCAGTCTTACTGTTTTGTAAAGTCCCCTTTGGTTAATTCAAACTGAGATTTAACTACAAGTCGTCATCACTCTAAAGAGCTCCCAGTTTTTCAGTGGCTCTGTTTAGCCGGAGGTGAATGTCGGTAACTCTTATCCTACCAGTCTTTGGTAACCCAGTTTGTCTCTGCTCTGAGTTGCAGGTAACCATTTACATCGATACTCGAAGGTGCTTGAGGCTCATTTGGGAGACCCTAAACCCCGGTCTCTTCCTGCTTGTCCTCACCTGTCCTGGGCCAAACCACAGCCTTTGAATGAAACTGCCCCCAGGTTAGTATAAGTCTTTATTATAGTTATACAAGAAGTCTTGCTTTTGAGTTCAGATGAAAAATTTTTCGTTCCGTCTGCTTTTGCAAGGGACAGCTGGAATGCCTTTCCTAGAGAAATAGCAGATTGCAAAGAGGAAATTATTAATACCTCTTTGGTGAATAATTCTGACTCACCTTACAGCTACACTGTGAAACCGTGGGATTTTAAAAATAGCTTCACAAGTCAATTCACTGTTGCGATTGAGTGGTCCCAACTTAGAGTGAATGGTCTTGCTTAAATCCATCGTCGCTGCACGCCTTTCACGTAGTTTTCTGAAGGAGCTTCTTGGACAGCTCACCAAGCTCTGCCTTCTGGTGTGTCGTTTGTCGATCCCTTGCCCATGCTTGTCCGCTGAGCGGCTGATGGTAACTTTTGGTAGTCTGTGTGAGAGAGAGAGAGTTGTTGGCAAATAGCTGCCAGTCCGGGTGTGTCCCTGTGGCGTCTGAATTCAACTTCAGAGGCCTGCGAACTTGAGAACCCAAAGAGTGGGGCAGATTATCATTTGGGTCCAAACCAACGAGTTATTTGTAGGTTCTACCTGTCACTTTCTCTATATGTTTCTACAAAATTCCTTGCACTACTGAAGTAAGCGGGCAGACACCTCTCTCTTTAAATTTCTCCTAGCAACCTTTGGAAACATCAAAAGCTACTGTCAATTGACCTTGATAAAGTGGCTCTGCCCAGTTTTCGACAGAACCGACCCCAAGTGAGGCCATTGTCCCCTGGAGAAAGTGGAGCATGGGACATTCCTGGAGGTAAATATTGAAAAAATTGAAAGTCACTGCTTTGCTTTGCTTTTTATATAAGCTTTGAAAAAACAACAAACACGGTGCAGGCAGAAGAGAGGCCGTATGTTTATTTTCAGTTGTGAAAAACATGCAAATAATAGTATGGCTGTGTTAGTAAAGGCTGGCTGATGAAGCCCGAGAGAAATATTTTTGCATATGAATATTTATTCAGAAGAAAGCATGAAGCGAGACACTGGGAGGAAGATTCTCATAGGTGATTTTTGGGTAGTTGAGGTTTGTTTTGGTGCTGTTCAGACCGACGGGTGTCAGCAGCAGTCCCTGTCCTTGGGAGCTGTGACTAGATACCTCCTCATGGCGACAGTTCCTTGGATGAGTGCGCAAAAGCGGAGTCCGGAAGAGTTTGACTTTGGGCAAGGCGTTACGCTAACAGATGACGTAGAGCGCTTGAAACAGCTTTCAGTCTAATGGTGGGCTGCTCTCCTGTACAAGCTGGGTGCTGCAGCCCCAGCTGGAAGTAGTTTGAAAGCTTTGTGCGTGCTCTTTTCCCAGTCTGAGCCACTGGACCAAAAGGTGCCTGTAAAAATGAAGGGTTTGGTTCTAGAGCTTGTCCTCACCATCTGCGTGTGCAGTCTCTGGAGCAAGCACGAAATCACTCTCCTCGTGGCATCAGGATTTGGTGTGATTTGTAGAAATTAGTGGTAAAATAGTGGTCAAGCGTTTGCATCGCTCTTCCAACACAGAACAAAGGATTGTTGTTGCAGGGGAAATCTGGGTTGTACTTTCATGTGCCCAGATAGCTCAAGGTGGAAATGCTAGTGCTTTTCTGTAACGTTAGCGTCCTGATTTCCGCTAATTGGTCTGATTAAGTTGTTAATCTTCCTGTCTGAAATGTAATCTGATTAGCAGCTGTTTCATCTTCGAACATGAGTTACCATCGGATCATTTTGGTAGGTAGCGTTAACACTGCAAAGACATTGTAGCTCATATCACTTCCAAACCTCTTTGCCTTTCCAGGTATAATGCCCGGCCGGTACAACCAGGACGTAGGACAGACAATTCCAGTCTTTGCTTTTCTTGGTGCCATGGTGGTTCTGGCGTTCTTTGTGGTGCAGATCAACAAAGCGAAGAGCAGGCCAAAGAGACGGAAACCACGAGTGAAACGACCGCAGCTTATGCAACAGGTTCATCCACCAAAGACACCTTCAGTTTGAAAGCTCTCGTTTGCCAAAGATGACCTCCTTTTGCTCTCCTGGGCGATGGATCGCTCCCAGTGATCACTGGTCGTACTGGTGATTTGCACCTGACATCATCTCATAGTCTTTGGTTTCTGGAGAGAAGAAAAAAAAAAAAGGAAAAAAAGAAAAAGAACCTCAGTCGATCGTCTGTACATAAAACTGCAGCTTTAAGCAGCCGAAGCCACCAAAGACTTGAATACTGTTTAAACGGCTGCTTAGTCACTACATATCCCAAGAGGGGAAAATGGACCTTTTTTTTAAGCTGACCAAACTAAAATTTATTTGTTTAGAGGCTATTTTCTATATTTATTGTTGGGGAGGGCGGGGGGGAAAAGTCACTTTAAGGGCCTCTGCTAAGGAAAAACAAGTGCATTTTTTTTTGGACGGAATGCAATTTTCTAGAACGGTATTATGCTGAAGAGTATAACGTACACCGTTAAGGGAGGGAGGGGGCGAGAGAGACCAGTGCAAATCGGTGAGGCATACTCCTGCAGTTTATTTTTATAAAGCCAACTACCATGATGTTTTGTAATTTTGGGTCATGATTTCACCGTTGTTGGTGAAGCAGATTTTCAATAAATATGTTATCTATATGAAGCTCAGACAATGTGGTAGGTGGCTCTTCTTTCCACTGCCAGTCAGAGAGAGCAAGTTGTTGAGTTGTCGTAGAGAAAATTTTCATGTCTCCCCCTCCTCCCCCTGTCTCTTTATCGTCACCAGCAGCATCCCAAGCTGCAGATTTTCTTTTAGAGCGTTAATGGAGCAGCCGTGCAAATGGTGCTCACCCTGAGTGCAGAGTTTTGAACACCTTCAAAACTGCAGAAGCGGCTAATTGAGGAGAGAGTGCCCAAAGGGCAGCTCGGCGACGAGCTGTGTAAGAAACTGTCGTGTGAATGGCACCTTAACGGCACAGCGTGGTGTGTCACGAAGCCAAAACCCCAGTCTCCTTCATTTTGTCCCTCTGGAAAGCCGACAGGTCCTTAGGGATGTAGATGAGGACACAGGCACAAGTTGCCCCTGACCATGCGGTGCCGGTGAGTGCTGCCATCGCTGAAGTAGCTTGTCTTGTAGCGAAGCTGTGAGCTTTTCCCAGGGAACAGGTTTTATCACTGCTCCAAGTAAGAGCACCTTTTCCCAGCAGGAGCAGGGAGCTGGTGGCTACCTCGGTGAACAGAAGCGTTGCCCGGGCAGGGAAGCGGTCTGTTCCAGTGAGCTCTCGGGCATGGCTGGAGAGGGAGAAGGTGCCAGGGGGAGCCCCGCTGGGCTGTCTGACTGCACCCCCCTTGTTTGGGGCTGATGGTCATGGATGGTGGTGCTGGGCCTTGGGAAGGGCACTGCGGGAGAGGACATCTCCTGTGCAGCCTGGGGCAAACCTTCCAAGGGGTGGCCGTGGGTAGGGTTGCACAGTGCACAAGGGTCCCGCAAAAAGGATTGGGAAAACCTGTTTTCCCTAACCTGGAGAGAATGGTTGGCTTTCCCCTGCCTGCCTCTTCCCCTTCCAAAGGTGAGGATGCACTGGAAGAGGCCACAGCCTGTTGCCGTGCCAGAGAAGGGACCGGAGCTTGCTTTGGAGCCGTTAGTGGAAGCCTCTTCCCTTCCAAAGGTGAGGATGCACTGGAAGAGGCCACAGGCTCTTGCCGTGGCAGAGAAAGGACCGGAGCTTTCCTTGGAGCCGTTCGCGGAAGCTCATTGGGGCTTGAGGAGATGGTCCTGAGGTTGGGCTGCTTGTGTGCCATCCCAATGGGGCTGGAGCCACGGACCCGTGCCCCGAGGGAGGGGATTTTGTCCGTCTCACCTGTGGCATCAGGATCTCTCGTAGGAGGACCAGGCAGTGGTTGGTGAAGCTGCCAACCCATAGGGACCCTCGGGTTACGGCTCGCGGGCCGGGGGCTGGAGCACCCAGATAAATGGGAGAAAGGGGGGGAAAAAAATAATGAGCGAAGGAGCCCGAGCAGAGAAAGCACCGGGGGCTGTGGTGCCAGCACGGGGGGTGAGCTGTGTCCCTCCGATTTGAGGCACACCTGTCAGAGGGAGCCTGGAAAGCTTTGGTGCTGGTGCTAATGAGGAGGCTCGCTCCTCTCATCGCAGCGCTAATGAGAGATTACAGCCCCGTCACAGCCTCGAAACCAGAGTCAAGCTGTATCAAAGCCCCGGTCCCAGTAAGAGCCTTTCCCAGTGGCTGGTATTTTACAGCCCAGTGGCCAATTTCTAAATCGTAGAGGCCAATTATTTCTGAAGCCTTTGGTGTGCAGCTAATGAAGGTCTTGGAAGGGCCCTTCTAAACGGTTATAAGCCCCGTAGGCGGCAGAGATGTGGTGGAGGCGGCAGGCACAATTAACCATCCATAATTCCTCCTAGCAGCTGATTAAAGTCTCTTTATCCCTCTTCCTGAGATCAGAAGGGCGCATATTTGGGAAATCAAAAATGCATTAGGGGCTGCCAGCCGGCGCCGGGGGCCTGTGCACTGAGCCCCTCTGGAGCGCGGGCATGTGCCGAGAGTGGCACACAGCTGCCGTGTGTCCCCCTCGGCTGGGACCCTCGTCCTCCCGGGGTGCAGCTTCCTCCCTGTGGGTCCCTTGCAGCGTCAGTCACCCAGTCCTGTTATCCCGGCACCCCCTTTCCCGGTGTGGAGCTGGCCATGGGAGGGGGTGCCCCTCGCTAAGGTCTCCAGAGTGCAGGAGCACCCCAGTGGGCTTTGATGTGCCAGGGAGACGCCAAGGGGTGCTGGCCCCCAGCCAGCGGGGAAGCATCCACCAGCCAAACCATCACTGCCATCGCCTTCCCCACCCTGGGATGCTCCAAAATTCCCCCGTGGTGGGACATTCCCTGGATGGGGTGAATCCAGCTGGAACGGGGAAGCCCCCAGCTTGCACATCCGTGGCAGGACATTCCCTGGATGGAGTGAACCCAGCTGGAACGGGGAAGCCCTTGTAGTGGGACATTCCCTGGATGGGGTGAATCCAGCTGGAACGGGGAAGCCCCCATAGTGGGACATTCCCTGGATGGAGTGAATCCAGCTGGAACGGGGAAGCCCCCAGCTGGCGCCCCCGTGCTGGGAGCTGCTGGGGTGGTTGGTTTTCCAGCGGTACCTGCTCTTTGGGATGCCGGTGGGACATGGACCACTGGTCCCGAGCCAGGGGCACGCATGAACCGTGGCGTGTCCCGTTGTCCCCATCCGTTGTCGCCCACCCCCGCGCTGGCCACGGGGTTTTGGGGGCGATGCCCGTTCCCCCGCAGGCATCGGGATGGGACCGGGGTTTTCCTTAGGGGGCGAAGGGGGGCGGAATTCCCTTTTTTTAGGGAGAGAGGCTCCCACGGCCGGCGCCTGCCCCCTCCCCACGGGGGCGGGAGGGTCCGCGGAGCCCCCGCGCTCACCCGCGCCCGCCNCGACACGGGTCGGGGATGGGGGGGACGGACGGACCCATCCGGGGTGGGGGGGTCACCCGCCCCGGGGTTTAGAGGGGGCTGCGGGGGGACCCTTCCCTTCTTAGAGGTGAGGATTTGGGGGCTGGAGCATCTTTCTTATGGGGAAAGGCTGAGGGAGTTGGGGCCTTTAATCTGGAGAAGAGAAGGCTGAGGGGGGGGTCTCATAAATGTCTACAAATACTTAGAGGGAGGTGTCAGGAGGGGGGGCCAGGCTTTTTTTCAGTGGTGCCCAGTGACAGGACAAGGGGCAATGGGTATAAACTGGAATATAGGGAGTTTCATCCCAACATGAGGAGGAACTTCTCCCCTTTGAGGGTGGCAGAGCCCTGGCACAGGCTGCCCAGAGAGGTGGTGGAGTCTCCCACTCTGGAGACATTCCAAATCCACCTGGACACCATCCTGTGCCACCTGCTGTAGGTGACCCTGCTCTGGCAGGGGGGTTGGACCAGATGATCTCCAGAGGTCCCTTCCAACCCTTAACATGATTCTGTGAGATGCTCTTCGCATCCGCAGCCACCCTTTTAGCTGGCTTTTACACTCAAATTGGTGGCTGGCCCCCTGCCTTCCCCCAAACCCCCCAAATCTCAACCCAAAGTACCCCGTGGGGCCGTTTGTGCATCCTTCTCCTGACCCGTGTTCCCCTGGGGCCACAAGGTGACCGAGTGATGGTCCCCCTCCCTGGTCCGGGGGGTGACGGTGGGTGGGTGCAGTGTTTCTGTCCCCTCCCACAGGGCTCACTGGTTTTCCTGGTGAGCGGGCTGGCGGTGCTGGGCTACGCGGCGGCGCTCAGCGCCCAGCCCACCTACCAGGGGGTCGTGCGGGCGGTGTGTGGGGCGGCGGCAGGGAAGCTCTGCGAGGTCTGCTTCCTCCTCAACCTCTTCATGATCTCCGTGGCCCTCCTCAGGGTGGTGGGCGACCAGCTGGAGAAACGTGAGTTGTCCGTGTCCCCTCCCCGTCCCTACTCCACGGGAGGGGAGCGAGGGGAAGGTGGGCCCATGGGGGCTGGGGGCAGCCCCGGGGTTTTCATGGGGCTCTGCCATGGTGTGACGCTCCTGACCCCCTCGGGCCACCTTTTGGGGCACAGCTGACATCCCCCCTCCCCTCCCCGCAGTGTGTGACTCCCTGTACCCCAACGGGACGCTGAGCGGGGCCCCCCTGCTGCCCCCCTGGTACGTGGATCAGCGCTTCACCCTCTCGGCTCTCTGTGTCCTCGTCATCTTCCCGCTCTCCGTCCCCAGGGAGATTGGCTTCCAGAAGTACTCCAGGTACCACCTGAGGCTGCCCCTGCGGTGGCCCTCCCCTGGGCACCCTGTGCCCCAGGCCACCTCCTCCCGGGTCCCTGTGGGGTCAAAGGAGCTCCCCCCCCCAACTCTCTCCCGGCTGCTGGGGGTCCATGTGCTGTCCCACGCTCCGGCAGCATCCTGGGCACGCTGGCCGCCTGCTACCTCACCCTGGTCATTGTCCTGAAGTACCACCTGCAGGCAGAGAACCTGGGCTCCCGCGAGCCCCCCGAGCCCTCCAGGTAGGGGAGGTGGGTGTGTGTCGTCCCGTGTCCCCCCCTCCCTGTCCCCCACAGCATCAGCAATGGCATGGGATGAGGCTGCAGGTGGTGCAGGGGGTGGCCCTGGGTCGGGGGGGGTGGTGAGCTGGAGACAATGTTGGCAGGGTGGGTGACAGTCCCCAACCTTCACTTTCACCCCGGCAAACCCTCCTTCTCCCAAAATCACTGGGTGGGAGGTTCCTGCGGTGGCATCCAGACTTCACAGCTTATGCCACCAAGGTCCCCGCTGCCTCCAGGGGCCTCATGGCCCTCCGCTTTCGCGCTTCCTCCCCACCATGTCACAGGGCTTCCTCCTGGGCCTCCATCTTCAGCGTCATCCCCACCATCTGCTTCGGCTTCCAGGTAGGTCACCCTGGCCCCACTGTCCCCAGCTGCCGGGGACCCATCCCTTGCTGGCTGTCACCAGAGGTGGCCACAGGGCAGGACGCAAAAGGATGGATTGGATTGCAGGAGGATGGAACCTCCCTGGGGACAGAGGAGAGTGGGACAGGGCACCCATGGGTGGGAGGGAAGGCGCTGAGGGGTGTCCCCGCACAGAGCCATAGTGCTGTGTCCCCCCCCGCGCCCTGCAGTGCCACGAGGCCTGCGTGGCCATCTACAGCAGCATGCGCAACCGGAGCTTCTCCCACTGGGTCGCCGTCTCCGTGCTCTCCATGCTCATCTGCCTGCTCATCTACTCCCTCACCGGTAACCCCAGCACCGGAGCCCTTCACCCCCTCCTTGCCCCGGGGGTCCCCAGGGCTCATCCGTCCTCCTCGGGGCTCACCGGCACGGCCGCCCACCCTCCCCTCCCCATCGGCAGGGCTCTATGGCTACCTGACCTTTGGCGAGGCCGTGGCGTCCGACGTCCTGATGTCCTACCCAGGGAACGACCCGGTCGTCATCGTCGCCCGCCTGCTTTTTGGCGTCTCCATCGTCACCATCTACCCCATCGTGGTGCTGCTGGGCAGGTGAGGGGGCGGTGGCGCCCCTGTCCCCCTCCCACGGCCCCCGGTGGCCGGTGCAGCGCCGCTGGGTGCCACCAGCCCCCCCAAATCTGCCCCCCGCCCAGGTCGGTGGTGCGGGACCTGTGGGTGACTCCCAAGCGCGGGCCCGCGGCGGTGCCCGAGGCGCAGGAGCGGCAGAGCCGGGTGGCGCTGACGGTAGCCTGGATGGCCGCCACGCTTGCCATCGCCCTGTTCGTCCCTGACATCGGCCAGGTCATCGAGCTCATCGGGGGCATCAGCGCCTTCTTCATCTTCATCTTCCCAGGCAAGAGGGAGCAGTGGGAGGGAGGGGAGCGGTCTCCGGTGCCAAGAGCATCGCTGCTGGAGGGGGCGGTGGGTGGCCCATCCTTGCCCCGTTTTGGGGGCACAGGGATGCGCTTGTGGGGGATGCTGTGGTGGCGGTGCTGAGCCTCTGCCTTGTGGCAGGGCTGTGCCTGGTGTGCATGACCGGGACCCGCACCCTCGGGCCGCGCAAAAAGTGAGTGTCTGCGGGCTGGCGGGGAGGGGCAGGGGGAGGCGGGCAGCATCCCACCACCCATGGCAGGGGCAGGGTCCCCCATGCCAAGGGGGGAGCCCCACGAGGAGGGGGATTTGGGGCACCTGTAGGCACAGAAAGCAGAAGCACTTCCTGCGGGACACGGGGACGGCAGTGGGCATTGAGGGATATGCCCAGGTATCTGCGATGTGCCTGGGTATCAGGGATGTGGCTGGGTATGGGCGNTGGGATGTGCCCCGGGTACCAGGGATGTGCCCAGGTATTCAGAGTGTGCCTGGGTATCTGGGATGTGCCCCGGGTACCAGGGATGTGCCCAGGTATTCAGAGTGTGCCTGGGTATCTGGGATGTGCCCCGGGTACCAGGGATGTGCCCAGGTATTCAGAGTGTGCCTGGGTATCTGGGATGTGCCCCGGGTACCAGGGATGTGCCCAGGTATTCAGAGTGTGCCTGGGTATCTGGGATGTGCCCCGGGTACCAGGGATGTGCCCAGGAATCGGGAGTGTGCCTGGGTACCAGGGAAGTGCCTGGGCAGCAGGGATGTACCGGAGTGTGCCTGGGTATCAGGGAAGTGCCCAGGTACCCGTCCCCAGGATGGGTGTATGGGATGGAGAACGGCGGGGTTTGGAGGCACAGGGGCACCCAGTGGGGGCTGGGGGGCAGAGTGAGGGTCAGAGGGACATGGTGCCCCACGGCAGGAAGCCATCAGGTGCCTGCTGTGCCCTGGCCAGGGAGGCCGGGGCACGGCAGCAGCCCATGTCGGGGGGAGCTGGCACGGTGCTGGCGAGTTTTGGGGTCCGCGTGTGCCGGTGGGAGAGCAGCGGAGTCTGAGTGAAGATGGAGGTGACATGGCGGGGGCTTCTGTCCCCTGTGGTGACTGGAGAGAGCCCCCCCAGGACCTTGGGTCTCAGCCATGAGGGTGCCTGGGAGGTGCCTGGGTAGGGGTGAGGGTGCCCCCCGGGGTGCCAAAGTGCTGGGGGGGACCAAGGCAGGAGGCGAGCAGGGACGCCCAGGTGGGTGACAAGGACTTGGAGAGGTTCCCCGGGGAGACCCACCAGGAGTGCTGTCACGAAGAGAGGGGACAACACAAGCCGGGGCGATGGCGACAGCGAGGGGAGGGTCCCAGCCTGGCCGGGGCAGTTCGGGAAGGCGCACAGTGCCGACGACCCCTGGATGGAGCGGCAGCGGGATTTGGGGGTGAGTGACACATCCCG
>VZSF01008152.1:154036-240008 GCA_013398295.1 Chionis minor | reverse complement strand
TGCACGGTGCCGGCGGTACCCACTGGAAGCAGTCCCGCTCCCCGGCCACGCTCTTCAGGTACTGCTTCAGGGAGCTGCAAAACTCGCCCAGGTGCTTGTGCGACACCGTCATCTCGTCCCGCACCAGGAGGAGGTACTGCCGGGTCCCCCCCCGAAACACAGTGGCACGTGAGACCCAAAAAAAAGACCAGGGAGACCCCCCCCATCCCCTTCCCCACCCCCATCCCAGTTCGATGCCATGCCGCAGCGGCCGGGCACTCTCACCGTGCAAGCCGTGCTCTCGCTGTCCGACAGCCGCTGGTGCAGGTCAAACCAGAGAGTCTGGGAAAAGGGGGGAAAAGAAGCTGGGGGGGGTGAGCTGAGGCTGCATGTCCCTGCCAGGCTGGTGGGTTTCTGTCCCCAGCGCTTGGCACCATGGCCCATGCCCCGCTTCTCCGCAGGGGATGGCTCCCACAGGCATTTGCACCCTCACACCCTCCCTGCCAGGACCTTCTGCAAAAGCTCCCCGTGCTCCCAGCGCGGCCAACATCCCCGACACTGTGTCCTCGCATCAGCCCCGAAACAGCTGTCACCTTTTCATGGTCCCTGGATTGCCCTGGGGACACAGGAGGAGGGGTATCCACCTCTCCTTAGTGCCCAGCCCCGGGCACATCCTTAATTCCTTTGGCAACCACTGTCAGTATTTTCCTGCCCTGAACCGCTGCTTTTCCCCCATCCCGCTTCCTTTCCCGTTCTGCCCTGAAGATGCAAACCAGGAGCATTTCAGAAACACCTCCTGCACCCAAACGTTTTCTCCTTCAGTCCCTAGGTGGAGTGAGACTGCCTCTGCAAGAGAGGTTGCCTTCTTCCTTATGTCTTCTTGTTAAAATGAACTCCCAGTTAATCCCGTTCTACATCCAACAGCTGCCGTCGGCTCATCAGAAGTAACACCCTCCAATACCACCAGCCCAGCTCCCACCGTGGCACAGGGATGCGCATGGTCACCTCCGAGTCCCTTGGGGCTGCCGGGACACCCAAAAGACGGCCCCACACACGTGGAAACGCTGGCCCTTACCTTGTCCTCCAGCCTGCCGATGAGCTCGGCCAGCCTGTTGATCTGCCCCTCCAGCCCCTCTGCCTTGGTGTCGGGGGAACCTGTGTAGATCCGGGAGGCGGCGATGGAGCGAGAGGCACCCATGGGCACCCCTCGAGAGCCCCGCTGCCCTCCGGGGAAGCTAAGCGTCGCCTCCGCGCTGCCGCCAGGACCGCAGCTCCCTTCCCCCAGCACCCTGGGCCGCCCCAGGCTGCCAACACTTACCAGTCTGGAAGCTCTTCCCGTACTCCCTGGGGACCATCCGTCTGGTGGGTGAGTAGCTGGGCACGGGGCTGTCATACCAGGTGTCCATCAGACCGTGGCCAGCCTTGCTGGGGTAGTGCCTGCAACCAGAGAGCACACATCAGTGGGAGGGATGACCTCCCTTTTTCCTTCCTCCTCCACCCATGGGAAGCCCGAGCTGCGGAGGGAGAGGCTGAGCTGCTCAAAGGGTTTACAGCATTTCCTTCCAGGCAGGGCTGCTCCGTGCCGGTTGCCTGCTGATGGAGGTGCCCAGGAGCCCTGGCTCCTCTTGGCATCTCTCGCCAGCTCCCGGCTGGAGACAGCACTCCCAGCGCCGGGGAGCCGATGGACACACCACCAACCAGCATCATCCCTGTCCTCCTATCCCTCCCCTGGCACCCAGATCCCTCCAACGCACAGCAGTCGGCTGCTCTCTCTACCCCCTCTGGCTACCCCGGGCAATTTGGGCTGGCTCCATGGCTGCTGAGGGAGCAATGTCCTCCCAAGGCTGCTGTTGTCCCCCAAAATCATCTGGTGCGGACGCAACCATGCACACAGGGATGTGATGAGCTGGTCCCAAAGAGCATCCCCAAGGTAAGGAAGTGAGAACAGTGGCAGGAACATCCCCGTCGCTCCAGGCTGTGTAATAATCCCACTGCCAGCGCTGAATAATCCCCCAACAATAGGCAGGAAATTAGGCGAGAACAGATAGAGATTTCTTTTTAATCACAATTTAATGAGGTGTCTCAGGCTTGGACGCTCTGCTCTTGCACTCCCTTTCACAGCCCTTTATTTTGGTGCTTTTTAGGCCACCTCTTTGTCTCCATGCAGATGTGCAAGATCTTTTTTTGTGGGGTGGTTATGTGTTTTTTTGGCTATTATCACCATGAGGAAACAACTATAATACTCCTCATTATGAACTGGGCCCACATGTCGGCAAATAAAAGCCAGCAAAGTCTTTCATGGGCTCTAATTGCTCCATCTGATGTTGGACTCGTTTCCTCCTCATTGTTTCCCAGGAGCTTGTACTTTTTTCCACATGTTTTGTGCAGGTTTGCTGCAGGCCAGCAGTTCCCTTCCAAAACAGGGAGAAGAAAGCAATGGGGGGGTGTGGTGAAACCCAGAGCATTTCCCCTAGGAAAGCTGGTGAGATGTCACCAGAGCTGCCCAGGGTCTCACTGTGTCCCAGGCAGCACCGGCTCCTGTAAGACCAGCCTGGCGGTCCAGGACGTGCCGGGATGTTAAAACCCAAAACACCAAGAGCTGGCTGCAATGAAGCATTCGGTGGGTTGTCTGGTGTCCCAGAGGGGAGCTGGGATTTTCACCGGCTGTGGTGCCTTGTGCCTTGGCCCCTCTGCCTGCCCACAGCTCCGGGAGACCAAGGCATCCCCCTGAGCATCCAGTGGCTTCCAGGTACGGCAGGAGATGGATCCGCTTCAGGAGCAGCTGATGAACGGTTTCCGTGGCAACCTGTCCTCCTACAGCCGATGACAGCGGGCCTCCGGGGAGGCAAGTGACACTGTGACACCGGAGGGGAGGCTGCACTGAGGTTTGGGCTATGCCTTCAGGTACTCCTTATAGTTTAGCCCTGGCAGCACCTGAGAAATCCTGAAACCAACTCCTCCTCCATCTTTTCCAAGCTTGGTAGGATGTGCCAGGCTGCTGGGACAGGGACAGTCCCCTCACATGGGACCTGAGGACGGTGGCACCTGTCCCCAGTGCACAAGCACTTTTTGCCTCTGTGGATCATTTCACTCGCTGGGTGTCCCGGCAGGAGGGACAGCATCCCCACCACGGGAAGATTCCCACCATGGGCTGTCTCCAGCACACCCCAGACACTGCCACCATGCCACTGGTGTCCATGCTTTGCCTTGCATGGCACCAGTGGCTTTGCTCGGAGAAGCAGCCTGGTGTCCCCAGCGCTGCCCAGCCCAGCCCTGGGCTGCTGCCCCCCCTGTTTCCATCCCCTCCCTGCACTGTTCGTAGGTGGAGGGGACAACTGGGGACCTTAGGGATGTGGGAGAGTCAGGGAAAGAGCAGGACAGAGCGGTGGAGGAAAGCCCTGAGAGCCCTCAGGGAGCCGGGAAGGGAAGCAAACAGAAAGGCAGCCGCTCTCCCAGCTCCCCTTTGCTCCTGCACACTGTCCGCTGCATTTTCCCTCACCCCACAACAGCGTCCTCCTCCTCTCCCGCCATCGCCCTGCACCAAGATCAAGCGGGGAGTGGGGCAGGAGGGTCTGCAGACCTGGCGGGGTTGGTTTGCTCGTCGATGGCGTCCACGGCGCTCTCCACGGAGCTCAGCAGTGACTGGGTCTGGTTGGCCGTCTCCTTCAGCAGGAAGCGGGTCACGAACTGGTCCACGTTGCTGCCGCTCTCGTACACCTGCCAAGGCAGACAGGGAGCACAGTGAGACCCAGAGCCAACCACCCAGCGCCAGTGGACACGCATCTGTCCAACGTCCCATGTGCAACCTGGTCCTCTCCGTGTCCCCGACCATAAGGGCCACGGGAGGAATAGGCTGTCCCACCCCATGGGAAGCATACAGCCCTCCAGCATCCGTGGGTCACCCAGTATATAGCCCTCCAGCTCCCATCACCCCTTGGCAAGGAGGCACATCAGCAGCTCTTCGTTTATAGATAAATAAAGCGATGTAAAGAGGTGATTACCCAAAAGCTCACAGCTGCTCTCTTTACTGTGACCTTAAATTTTACCTTGCAGGGCAAGAGGCAGCGGACACAGGTGTGACGAGTGGCCCCTCCCGTGCTTTGGAGATCCCCACCCCGAGAGCTTCAGCATGTTTTCTAGTCCCTTAGTCCACAAGAGTACGGACAGCCCAGCGTTAAAGCAAAAGGGGTCTGGGATGACTAGCACGGCACTCCCCAGGGACTCGTAGCTGAAGATGCCTTCAAGCCAGCGGCAGAAAGCTCTGGCAGCCCCCACCCAGACTCCCTCCCATGCAAGACAAGAACCTCAGCATGTTGTGGCATTAGGATTATTTTTTTTCTGAAGAGGGAGAAGAGGAAAGCCCTGGCCCTTTGGGGCTACGGAGACAGCCTGAGGAGCAGGAATGCCTTCAGCAGGAGGCAGGCTGCTCGCAGAGAGCTTTGGTGGAGGAGGGTGACCTGTTGGAGAGGCAGAAGCTCCCAGGGTAATCCAAACCCTCCCGAGACAGAAAATACTTAATAAAATGTTTTAAGAGCACACCGATCTGCTTAAAGCACCCAGGGCCTCCTCCCCAGAACAGCCTTGCTGCCCCCTGCCACGGTATGGTCCTGCTCCACCTCCTGCCAGCCACCGGCAGAGGCACTGGCACAACCAGACCCACACCAGTACAACTGGACCGACACCAGCACAACCAGCCTAACATTGACCCAACACCAGCCCAAACAGTCCAACACCAGCCCAATCAGTCTGACCCCAGCCCAACTGGACCAAGACCAGCCCAGCCAGGCCACTGGCCACATGAGGTCTGGCTGAAGCTAACCACTCAGCATCAGAGCTAAAAAACCAAAAACACTCCTCTAAACCCCAACTCATTCACACCATCTTTTCCACAGATTCTTCCCAACCCATGAGTGCTGCTGGGACAGCATGTGGCCCAGGCAAACCATCACTGGGCAGCCCATCCCTGTGTGCCAGCACCTCCTGGCACGGAACTGCTCCGGGACTCAGAACCTCTTGGTGCCATGAGATGGGGACGGGCGCTCCCGGCTCCCTGCATGCCGCTGGCATTGACCAAACTCAGGGGTGAGACTGGAGTGGTCCCAGCATCACCAGTTACCGGAGCACACAGCAGCACAACAGGCGTACCCCAAGCTCCCCAAAGCAAATTATCCTTGATTTGTGGTGAAGTGATTAACAAGGGTTATTTCCATGGCAACCGGAGTGGCTCCCGCTAGAACCCAGAGGGCCTTTATCTCCTATTTTAAATCATAAAAGAAGAATGAGCTGAAGAAAAACACTTCTGGGGAAACTGGTCGCAGAGCTGATTTCTTAGCCCTGATTTGGTAGGGGAGCATGGAGTTTTTTGACGGTTTTTTGAGCATCCAACTGGCACCATGGTTAACAACTTCTCTCTAACACAAAAAAACCACAACACCTTCCCCGTCACAGCCGTGGTGTTTCTGGGGGACACACACGATGTGGTGGTGCTGAAGCAAACTGCCATGCCTTCGCCATCTCCGGCAGCGGCTCGCTGGGTGGCAGGGAGGCAGACATGAGGAGGGCAGGGATTGATGCCTTGCTTTTTCACCAGCACAGCCCATCCCAGGACACTGATCCAATGGAGACGGGACCGGCTCAGGAGACTCCATGGGCTGCAGCAGATCTGCATGGGGACCAAGCACTGGGATGCTCCTCGGGTCTGGGGGATGCACCCAGCAGCCCATGCAGGATCCTGCTACCTTTCAGCCTTTCTCCAAGCAGGACCACGCTCCCCTCCGCAGCCCCAGCACTCCCCAGCACAGCCTGGTGTGCCCCACCAGCACCATCATTATCCGACAGATATGGGCCAGAGGGAGGAAAACCATGTGGGATACGGGGAGATGCGCCAGAAGACCGAGCAGGAGAATGGGAGACGTCCCTGGCCAGGGGTCATCAAAGTCTCAGAAGCGCAACCCTTAACACTGAGTTATCACCTCCGAGTTATCTCCTTCCTCCACGGCCTGGCGATGTTTGAAAACCAGGTCAGCCAGCTTAGAAAAACCCACTCACCTGCTGGTTGTTAACACGGAGATTCATAATTCCCCAAAACCAAGCGCAGCCGGTGCGGCACCGCTCGCCCGTATGAATGAGCACGGGACGAGGAGCGTGATGGAGCAGAGAACCCACCCAGGCTGCCTCAAAACCACCTCTGCCTTGCCGAGGGGAACCACAGATCAACGTCTCCCTCACTCTCCCTTTCGGGATTTTGCCGTTGTTTTACCAGGGAGCGGTGGAGCGGGTGATGTGCCATGAGACCATGCAGCCTCCCGGGGCTGGCTGTGCTTCCCTGCCTGCTGCTGGTCTTTTGCACGCCGAGCCCTTACCCCCGGGACACCAGTGCCACCATGCCAAGCTCAGACATCTCCTGACAAGTCCTGCCCGGCTTTCCCTTCCCTGGTGCAAGCAGGGAGAGGGATGAACAGGCAGCCTGGGACCATGGACGCGGCAGCTGGTGGAGCACCACACCAGTGCCCCATCCGTGGGAGGCACAGGCACCACCGCGAGACAAATAAACAGCACTCGAGCCAAGGCAGTGATGTGAAAACATTTGTTGAGCATTTGGATTGGGGGAAAAAAAGAATGCGAATGCTTTCACAAATATTCCTGGATAGCTGGATGCTCTCTGTTCTCCCTAGGAAAACACAACTCGCTCAGAACGTGCAAAATACCCTATGTATGCGTGTGTGGATTCTTTCCAGGCACCTTATTATTCCTATACACACAGACATACACATCACATCTGAAGAATTCTGTATAGACAATGTATTAAATTCACTGTCAAGATACCTCACCCTTCATCTTCTTCTGCTGGCAGGCTTTGGAAAGAGCCCCACGCCAGGCCAAATCCGCCCCTTCGCCCAGGCAATTATTTTATCATTTAATACATCTTCTGCTATCCGCACGCTGGCTAAGGAGGGTGTATTAAATCGATAAATCTCCTTGGCAAAGACATATCATTTCATTTGGGATCCGAAACAATTTCTTTTGCCGTTTCCCCCCGCCTCCATGTCTGCTCCCCCCCCCGCCTGCAACAGGCAGCCTGCCCTTAATGAAGGCGTAAATATATTAATCAGGCGCTCAAACAGGCTCTGCTATAATTACAGATAGGTTTTGATTAACTCTCGCACCCAGCCCTGCTCTGATTGCTGGCGCGGGGGATCCAATTGTTGCCTCGGTGAAGGGCGGCTGTTCCCGTGGGCTGGGGGCTGATGTCCCTCCTCGTGGATTTAACACAGACCTGCAGCCCCCCCGGGGGCTCCCGCTGCTAAACACGGGGCTCTGCACACTCCTTCGAGTGGCTGATTGGATTATTCTTTTAATTAAGAGCGCTGGTTTTCTGGGACACTGTTTGCCCTGCCGAGAGCACGGGGGCGGGATGCAAGCGCGGGGCTGGCTGGAGCTGGGGTCCCCGTGCCCCGAGACCCCCCCGCTGCTGCTCCAAGCACTACTGCACTGCAAAGACACAGTAATTAATGCCCCTTTCCAGGGGGATCAGCAGCACCACCGCCTCGTCCTCTTCTCCTCTGGTAGTTGTCCAAACCATGTACCACATTCCCCACGGATGCCCCATCGGCCGATTTTACGCCCGCTCCATGCTGTTTATCCCACACCCAGTTTCCCTTCCAGAGGCGCGCAGGGTGCACTGCTGCTTTTCCATTTTTTATGCTTTTCCATACGTCAAATAAATGGGATAACCTGCCGTTATTTACCTCCGCTTCCCTGCTGCTCTCCAAGACCCTCTAGCCCATCTCCTGCAAACACTGCTGAACAATTTCCTGGCCAACCCTTCCCATGCCACGTGCGAACAGGTCGCTCTCCCCAGCGCGGGAGCCCGCTCCTTTTAGAAAAAGGTATTTATGAAGGCACAGGCTATGCCGAGCGCTGGCTCATCACAGGAACTAGCTCCAGGTGCTGGAATGTAAGGCTGCTGCGAGGGTATGCATAGTTAAATATTTGGATTTTATTACCTTACTACAGCCTATAAACTTCGTCCTGCTTTAGGAAAAATTAAACAGGCCGTTCCCACGCTTAACTCCCTACACCGCAGTGCTCTGGATGGATGGATATTGTGTACAAAGCTACACCAGCTGGTGCAGAGGAATATTGGGGTGTCTGTGAAGTTCTGATGCTTTTTGGCAGGCCAGTAAATCGAATAGCTCTGAAATAAAAAAATGGGGGGGAAGGAGGGAGGGGGCTTCCCCCCCCCCCCACTTAACCAACTCCATCCATTTGCCAACCCAGCTGTGATCTTCGCTCTCGGAGCCGGGTCTGAAACACATGTGCTTAGAGCCTTTTTCAGTGATCCCTCGGGATGTCCTCTAGCAAACGTCTTACTCGGAGTTGCAAAAACAAGTCATTAAGACGACCAGCTCCGAAGGAATCCTTCCCATCGTCTTATTAAAACATTTGTCAGTCTGTCCTAGGGAGATTTAATGAGGTTTGGTCTTATTAATTCCACCCTGAAGAGTTATTTCCTCCTTGCTTTGCTTGAGAAGTTAAAATATTTATGGAGATAATATAATAATTGCTGCTCAATGAAGCTGCTTTACGCCAGAAGCTCTTGGAGGGGCGCCTCTCCAAGCCTGCTCTTTTCCATCCAGCTGGTCCATCCAGCTTACTTCAAGGCTGGAAAGACTTTGGCGTCGCAGCTACTACCCTGCTGCAGAGCGTTTTGCTGGCAAGCCTTGGTTGAGGAAGGAGCACGGGGCCCACCAAAGAGGCAGAGGAGGGTGAAAAAAGGCATCTCTCCCTTTGCTACCTCTCCAGCCTTGACGTCTGCTGCTGCAAATGTAAGGAGCAAACTTAAAAGACTCACTGAAAGGACAGCCTCAAGATTTCTGAGGGGGACGGCTCTCGGGAGAGCCTTGGAAAGCATCTCAGTTTGACAAACCGGGGCGTGAGCCAGAGACATTGAAAAATGAGGGAAGGGAGGAGTGGGAAAAGGACAACTTGCTTTAGCCACAGGTAATTGGGGAAATATTGCCCAGTACTGGGTCCTCTGGTCAGTCGGCTGAGGTCCAAGCCCCAAATCCCACCCCTCTTTTGGCATCACAGGCTTTTTGTGTGCCTCTAAAGCACCTTCCCACCCACGGCGGGTGCACAGATGGAGGCAGGGGCTGCTCAAAGCCCCGCCGCAGCTTTCCGAGCTTCCCATACGCACTTGCCCCAGATCTGCCCAAATTCTGGCACAGATTAATGAAAACACCCTTGGGATGTTTTACCTGTGCAAATCACAGCTGGGGATTTCGTAGCATTGAGCACTCGGACTTGCCAACCCTGGCATGGAGCATCCCTCACGGAGCACTGCAAAGTGATGCTCTCACGGCCTTGTTCCCGTGGGTGTCAAATGACTGAAAAAGGAGATTTTTCCGTGTTGTTGAGCATCGCGAAGTTTTTTTGCTGGCATTTTTAAAGGTCACTATTTTGCTCGTTAAGGCTACAGGATATAAAATATAAATGATTCTGCGCCACCCACGGACTCGGAGACGCCCCCTGCGAGAACCCCGCACCTTCGCCTTGCCTTGCAGTGTTACAGCCTTACAGCTTTCCAGTGCTGGTTTTCAGCAAGATCGGCCAAATTGGCTGACATTTTCCAAGCCTAGGGACGTTGATGGCTTCTCCAACTTTTATTAAGTCCAACCACTGCCGCAGCACGCCCACGGAGCGATGGCACCGAACCGAAGAGGCTTTTCAAACGGAAACCAAAGCCAATTCTGTTTCACCCACGCTTTTCCTCCTGTTAAAAAAACCAAACCCAACAACAAACCCATTGCCATGCCATGAAACTCCCCCTGTCAAACCTCATTCCGGGATGATGGAGAGGTTATCTTCCACCCCCTCACCCCTTTAAAAACCAGGCATGTGTTGCGCTGTAACCTCTGAGTGGCTGATTTAAATTCGTTGCTCATAATTGCCTGTTTTCTTCCAAGAGATATTTTCTTATAATTAGAATAACACTCAGACCTGCCTCTCGCTCCTTTCCCTCCACCCGACTCCTAAATCCCTTCAAAAGTGGAGACCCAAAACTGATTGCCTCGCACATAATCAGTAGAAAAAACCTGAAGAGAACAGACACTTAAATAGTTGATAAATGAAAGCATTTCCATATGAAAGACCCTCAGCCTTCCCAAAACGGCTCTAAAAAAACAAATGAGACACCTGTTCGGATTAAAAAAAAAAAGAAGATGGCATCACATGGGTTTTAAGTCTTTTGCTATAAAATCCTCCTTTTATAAATCTCAGCATCGGCCCTTTCTCAGCTCATGTTTGCCTTGTCTCATCCTGAAGGTCTCCCGCCCCAGACTTCCCTTTTCTCATTATTAGAAAAACCTCCTTGCTCCAACATAATCCCCTCATTTCTTGTTGCAGCCACGTGGATGTGAAGGGCAGGTAGCTGTTGGCTCATTCAAGCACACCCCCTGAAGTCCCCTATGGATCGAGGGGCAGACGGCATTTTTGCACCTTGTCCGCTTACTTAGCAGGCAAAGAACAGACTTGGAAACGAAGCATGGCCTCCTATTCTGAACACCCTGGCTATAATTAGCCTTTCCCTTCACAAGTTCCTAATTAGCTGTATTTAGTATCCACAAGACTGTAAACTAATACATACTTTATTTCAGTTTTCCGAGGAAAGTACAGATTTTGTTTTCCCAACAGGACCTGCTCAAAGGACCCTGCAGACGTAACAACATGGGATGGTCAAGCTGCTGAAGGCTCAGCCTGGTTGTGCCAGCTGGTTACGTGTTGACTTGGTCCCTGCCTTTCCTTTTGGTGGCTCCTTCAAAGCTGCTCTCAGGCTGCCTGATAAGACCACAGCACTGATGTCTGCTGGATTGATTCCCTTTGCCACACATTTATCTAATCACAGAAGCAACAGACTTAAAATGGAAGGGAGGAGGAGGAGGAAGACCATGTCCTACAGGACATCCATGAGATCTAGAGCCAGGGCAGCATGAGCAGGACCTCCAGAGAAGATGCTCTTCCTTCTCGGAGCGAGAGGAGGGACATGAATTTTGCAGCGACAGACAAGCAGAAGAGCAGTGAATAAACATCTTCATCTAAAAATAAACTCCAAGAGAGACTTTCTTAAGATTCATCTCCCTGCCAGCCCCGCTGTGCTCCCCAGCAGTCTGGCAGCCCGGCTGCATCTCACGCGCAGCCCTGCGGGGCTGGCGAGGAAATCACTCCGGATGGCATCACACGGAGAATAGGCTTTCTGGTCTGGAGTCTGAATAGAAAAGTTGGGGAAAATTCAGTTCTTGCAGAACCCAATTAGCACTTGCTGCTTCAATTTGTGGTGCAATATTAATTTCTGAGAAGCTTAACAAATATTCCTTGTTTCCTTTTAGACTATTCTTGAAATACAAAGTTCCATAACTTTTCCAGAATCCACATGATTACTTTTTTTTGTTATAGAAATTGATACTGAAATTGTTCAGGATTTATGACCAGAGAAGTTTCATTCAAAAATATATGGAAAGATGACTCAGCCTTTACTGTTTTGCTGCCCCATTCCCACTCCTTTCTTTTTCTAGCCAAAACCATTCACCATGAATACACCTTTAACTGCATTATAGGGGTGTTTAAAAAATCTGCCATCCAAGAAAGGGGCAAAAAAGGAGTTAACAATCCCTAAAACAACTCCCTCCCCATCAGGGCAGACCTCTGTGCTGCAAAAGTGAGGACGGCCAATGCTCTGAGTCTCTCCAGAAAAGGCAAACTCATCCCTAGCAAAAGGCCATTTGAGCAAACATCCTGACCCCTAGAGAACAGCCAAACACTTCCAAGGGGGAAGACCATGACAAGGTGGGCAGAATCTCCTGGGGTGCAGCCAGGTACAAACTACCAGAGAAGTGCTTTGCCGAAGGAGAGCCTGGTGTGCAGTAGGGTGTGAATTCAGCCAGGAGGAAAGATGAAGCAACAGATGTGCTGTCCTGCAGTGGTAACCCATGGGCTTCAAGACCAGACAAGGAGAACTCAGCTGATGCTCATGTAACCACCACGGCTTGGTGTGAGCCAAGTTGGGGCAGCTCATGTCTATGGGAATCGTAGAATCACGGAATGGTTTGGGTTGGAAGGGACCTTAAAGCTCATCCAGTCCCACTCACCTGCCCTGGGCAGGGACACCTCCCACCACACCAGGTTGCTCCAAGCCCCGTCCAACCTGGCCTTGAACCTCCAGGGATGGGGCAGCCACAGCTTCTCTGGGCAACCCCGGCCAGGGGCTCGCCACCCTCACAGGCAACAATTTCTTCCCAATATCTCATCTAAATCTCCCCTCTTCCAGTTTGAAGCCATCCCCCCTTGTCCTATCACTACATGCCCTTGTGAAAAGTCCCTCTCCAGCTTTCTTGTGCGCTCCTTCCAGAGCCTACAAGGTCTCCCCAAAGCCTTTTCTTCTCCAGGCTGAACACCCCCAACTCTCCCAGCCTGTCCTCCCAGCAGAGGGGCTCCAGCCCTGCAGCATCCTCAGAAGTCCTGAGCAGCTCATACAGTTTGGGCTGGGCACCACCCAGAGCTCCTGCCACCACGTCGCCGTCACACCCTGCCATGGGCCACCTTCCTGCCGCAGCAAAGCACCACTCCAGGGGCCTCAGGTGACCTCTGTATGAACACCAAGTTTGTTCAGAAGAGCAGGAGAAAACCTTCTCAAGTAAAATGAAAGGATGAGATAAAGGATTAGATAGAGGGTGGGAGGAAAAGATTATTTTTAAGGATTATTTCTACTGACTATTTTCTCTCGAGATGTCATCATTCAAAAAAGAGCAATATCATATTTGGCGAGCTTAATTTTAGCAGGTAATAATGCAAATGAGAGCACTCTATATTACTGTGCTGGACTGTGCTGTAAAACACCAACCAAAAAATAAGCCATCCATCATTTTTAGCATCTGAGACTGGTGGCAGATGGTGCTCGCTCTGGGGCTGTAACTGAGCTGCTCGAACAAGCGCTCCTTTGCAGCTTGCTGCTGGTGGCTGAAACCTGGGGGAGACCATGGCCATGGCCATGGGGAGAAGAGGTCCACTGCAGTGGCTCCTGCCGAGCCCCAGGAGCCCGGCATCTCCTGTGCACCTCGACAACGTATCATAAGGCAGAGACAAGAAGGGTGACTTGCAGCAGGAACAACTTAACTCACATATAATGTATGCAAACCTATTCACCCGCACATATATACCTCTGAGCTCCCTAGCGATGCTCGAGCAGCAGCAGCTGGTACTGAAGGTCAGTACACAGAGTTTTCCCTTTATGGTTTACATATTCTGTCATCTAAATAATTATTCTCGGGGAAAAAATGGATTTGCAGCTGGCTTGAGAGCAGCGCCTGTCCATAAGACACGTGAGGTATTTGGCAACCCAACACAAGAAGGCTCTCAGGGGGTGTGTGGTGTGTCACCACCTGGTTGTGTTTCCACTCCCAGTCCATCAAATGAGGCAAAAAGGATTTCAGCAAGCGATAGACTGGCAACAGAGCTGGTAGCAAGAAAGCAAGGAGTAAACCACCATCTTTCACATCTCCTTTTGCTCCCCTCCAGGACTGGAGGTGATGCTGAACTTCAAGCAGAGGGTGGTCCAGGGCCACCCGCAGGTCCTCAGGCCTCCTCCATAAATACCTCCTGATGGATGCCCCTCTCTCCTCCCTGAAGCCAGTCTCCAAAACCCTGCTAATTTGTCATAGAATCATAGAATCATCGAATCCCCCAGGTTGGAAGGGACCTTTAAGATCATCGAGTCCAACCATCAACCCAACACTGCCAAAGCCACCCCTAACCCATGTCCCTCAGCACCACGTCTGCCCGGCTGGGAAACACCTCCAGGGAGGGCGACTCCACCACTGCCCTGGGCAGCCTCTTCCAGCACCCCATTCCCTGCTCTGCTCACCCCGTTCCTGGTCCTCGCCGAAGTAGACCAGCGCAGCTTTTCCACCCTTTCAACGAGCACCAGAGAGATCAGCTCCACTTCATCCCAGTATGTGCATGGGGGGGACCAGGATGGGGTGTTGCAATTTCAGCTCCGATTTTGGGCAATCCTGCTTTCCAAACACGGTCCTTCCAGCTGGGACAGGGCACACGCCAAGGATGGTCACCAGTGTTTCTTGGACCCATCTGGTCCCCATCAGGAGCTTCTCCAGGAAGGAACAATTTGATTTTAAGTCCGAGCTGCTTCGTCCTTGAGGGCATTCCTCACTCAGCGTTTTTGGGACTTTTTTGCAGCTTGCTTTTAAAGTCTGCCTCACCACTAAAGGTCAGCCATGCTAACATTCCCGTGCTCAGCACTACAAAACGCTTACTTGGCAAAAGTGGGGAGCAGGAGCAGCCCCAGTGCGGCAGGCGGTGGGGGCCGTACCCGGCAGAAAAAGGGCAAATTGAGCCTCTTGGGTTCAAAAAACCACAAAACGTGCTTTTTTTTTAAAAAAAAAAACCACCTAAGCTAAAGCACATTTCCCAGGGCCTCTGTGTGAGTGCTGCTCAATAGTAACCACCACCCCAGCGCCGTCCCTCCGGCTCCCTGGGCACTGGCCCCCCACTCCCCTGTCCCCGTCCCCCCTCAAGGCTGGCAGGGGTGGTGGGGACATCGGCTGGGCGCCATCCCACAGCAGACAGCCCAAGACAGGCGGGGATCAGCTCCTGAATGGGAGGAACAGCTCAACCTGGCTCCGGTCCCCCAGCTCCCACCGATACTGGACACACAAACCATGTCCTTCCCAGTCACGTCGGTTTTGATATTTGCTGCCTGCACTATAAAACAGTAAATGAGAATTATATGAGGACATCTCCTGCCGTCAGCTTTTTTTTTTTTTAGATCCTGAAAGCTGATTTCCTTTCTCTCTAATTTAACTTTGCATTTCCCATCATTTGAACGCGGCACGGACATCACCGGATTGGAAAATAATTACAATGACAGATTTTGTTTTGCTGTTTGAGACCTTCCACTATTGAATCTAATTACTGCTGATACTTTATGAGCTCCTCCAGCACGAGATAATTGCTGCTTTCCCTTTTTATGAGCAAGAAATAATCAGTTGTCTTTTAAGGTGAGAAATATAAACAGCAATTAAATGCCACGGCTATCCAGCCCCTCTCGTCAGCAGGCACCTTTCGTCCGAAAGCCAACAGAAGAAGGTTAGGCTTCATTTATTGTCTGCACCGAGTACTTATTTTAATGGGGGGGAGAGGGAAGGAATAAGGAATGCTCTCAAACGATCAATGGTTTTCTCCAGCTGATGAAACATTTATTTTAACACAGAGAAGCAGGAGTATCTTACAGGCAGAGCAGTTTGCTCGGGAGCCAGGATGCTCAGCATCGGCTCCAAGCCCTTTGCGGGATCCAGCCTTGGGGAAAGGCTGCAGAGACAGCAACGGGCTCGAGCATTGCAGGGCACAAAACCACACTCGGCTCCCACCAAAACCTGCTGCTTTGGCAGTTTTTCCCCTGACCCAGCGTTTCTAAAAATATATTTATATGTACGTGTCTCCTAAACGTCCTGACTTGGGCACGGGGCCCGTGGTTACAGCACTACATGTGGAGGAGGTGGAGCAGGAGGAGATGTGTACAGGGGGACCCGTCAGACCGCTCACACCATTTTTTGCAATCCTGGGATGGAGAGTCTTCTCCCTGCAGCTGAAACCTTATCCTGTAGGAACGAGCCCAGCCCTGGAGGAAATAAACTACCCCAGCGATGTCCCCCAGGCTGGGGTATGGGAACACACGTGGGCTGGAACCTGGTGACAAGAACTCAGACAAATTATTTTATCAGTTTGGATCCTTCTGACACTTTTGGCAATCCTAACACTAAAACCAGAAAGTCTAATAAACAAATCCTTTTTTTTTTTTAGGGAAAACATATAGTGAAAAAAATCTCACATCTCAAAAAAAAAAGCACTAATGGTTTGCACTCAGGAAAAGCTTCTGACGTTGCCTGGAAGTCTGTCCTATCTGAACACTGGAGATGAGTTTCTCTACCACCTATAACAGCTTATTTTCTGTTTGTTGTGGTGTTTTTTTTTCCCTTCAGTTCTTTACTTGAACAAAGCGCCTGTGTTTGAATAAATCATTGATGAGGTTTGTACCGCTTTGTTCACAAAATCACAGCAGGGAGCCGACGTTTTTCGTGAAACGCTCCTTTGCCAGCTCCTCTCTGTGAAGGAGTCTTGCTCCATCTGCTCGCTTGCCAAAAGTCTGCCAGGCGGTGAAGAGCAACACACCCCACGGGGCTGATAAAACGGGGGTGATGAGGGGGTGCTGGGGCTGCGCTCCCCTCACCTGGCTTTAGCCACCCAAAAGGGAGATGTCTGCGTTTGAGACCCTTCAGAGTCACGGGAGGAAGATGCCTCCAGTGCTCGGGATCTCCCCAGGTTCCTCCACAAGATCACGACAGGGGTGACCTACTCAGGTTTAAGTAAATAACCTTAATAACCTTTACCCTTTGCAATTAAGGCAGGTGAATCCTGCCACAAGTTACTGAATCAAGGAGGGAGACACTCTTCTTACGAAGGCAGTGGATCTGGATTATGAATAACCATCCTGCTTCTGTTGCCATTTCTTCTGCAAGGTAATACCCACATGCTCAGATGCCTCATTTATCCACAAGGAATAAGCCACCCTCCTCTTGCAAAATACTGGGAGGGATTAGTCATACATATTAACCTTGCGTTCAAAACTCAACGGCGGAAGGCATTGTGAATAGCAAGTTGGAGTGAATTACTCAGATGTCTATGTTAACATGTATTTAAAAGATATAGTTGGCAAATCTGACTGCCAGAAAATTGACTAATAACAAATATAAACGAGGCATGAAGAGATTCAGCAACTTAATTAGAAAAAATGAACTGTTACTGTTGTCCTGATTCTTTCTTTTTACCCTCTCATAATATGTTGATAAAAAATTCACAAACACTTCAGACAGATCAGTGCTTGGCCAGAAACTTTTGCCTTCAGTTTATTATGGCAAGACATCAATAGGTGAAATATGTGGCTTCACTTCCTATGCTGCCCTCCTCACACACATTAAAAAGGATGGGTTTGGATAAAGCAAGGAAATGGGAATCTTCACACAGCAACCAGAAGGGAGAGGAATTTGCCATTTGCCATTTCCCATCCTAACTCCTAAGACTTCTTATCGTTACCACAACTTAAATGTAGAGTAATTTGAGTTTCTCCTTTTGCCTCAACGATAAACGGAAGGAAGGGCTGGAGTGGAGTTGGGAAGCCCTCACAGGTGATTGGAAAAAGCAAAACCTCCCTCCTCGGCTCAGTGCACCACATCACTGCTCACCAGTGAAGAAGGCGTCTACTTTTCTCTCATGGTGGCACAGAAGGATGACACAAATAGAGTTGAAGGTAGAAGTGGGAGAAGGATTGATTATCCTGAGGCAATAAATATCACCGTTACAGCCTAGTTGCTTTAAGAAGTGGTATGGAAAGGACAGAAAATGGTTTCAAAGCAACAAGAGCTCTATAAACACTTCTCTACTCCTGATAAGACACCAAATGAATGGTGCACCTCTCAGCGAGGACATTTATCTGGCACATCAGCTGAGATTTTCTAGATATTTGTAAATAAACTTCAGTATGCCTCTTGATCACTGCCACTGTCTAGTAGCCCATTATTAATGACACGTTGTTAAGGCACATGGTGGATTTTTTAAGAAGCCGGAGGTACCCTGCACACATGAAATAGAACATTTTCCCTGTAGTCCATCAAACACACAACCTGCTCGTTTCTACACTGCAGCTGTGCACGTGCACCACACTGTTGCTGGAAGTCAGGATGCCTTCTAACACACAAGCTGTATTTAACAGCAGCTTTATAACACCATGTTTCCCAAAGCACTCCCAGTGACGCTAACAAGAACTCATGCGTTCAAAATCCCACTCAAGAGACCTATGGGCTGTGTTGTCTGAAGGCAACGGGAGCCAATTTCATGCCTCAGGCAACACAGAGCGTAAGCCATGGCACAGCCAAGACCGCCTGTCGGACTCAGGAAGGGTGCTGAGAAAGCACTGAGTTCTGCCACAAAGCCTCCATGCCACCAGCCACTGCATCTTGGTTCACAATCTGGCCAAGATTTTCAAGATTCATTTGCTGTTAACACACAAAAAAATCCACTGTTGTCCTGTTGCGATGAGCCACTTACCATGCAGAGGCAACGGCATGAGGAAAGAACACTGTTGAATAGGATGAAGAACTTGGGACATTTGCACCATTTGCTCCCAAGCCTGTGGAGCACAAGGCGCAGTAAGGAGGACTCACCCGTTTGGTGTAGTCCATTGCCTTCAGGATGGAGAGGTTCAGCGTCTCCAGTGAGGCCAAGACGTCTTCGTATTCTCCCATGTGGTCAGCAAAATAATCTGGGAAAACCAAGAGGGACATGACGGGAAACACTGATGCAATTCAACACTTCAAGGCCACGTGGCACAGCAAGGTCTATGTATTGGTGGAAAGAAAAAAACTGAGAGGGTGCTTTCATGTGTGTTTTTACAATCTATATCCTGAGTCAAAGTCACAGTTTGTGCTGCAAGGATGGGAAGTGGTGCAATTCCCATGAAGTTTGGGACCATTGTGAAAAAGAGATGTAAGGCACAGTAGCTTCCATTGAAAATAACTTAGCAGCTGCTTTATTTACATTCCCACTTCTGCATTTGACCATTTCTTGGCTCTCTCCCTCCTATTGCCAACACAGAAGGAGAAGTCTCAAAAGAAATCCCCTTTCCATCCTCTTGACAGTCTTTACCACTCAAAGCATCCAAATACTTGCCAGGTTCACCTCAATTTATATGCGCTGAGGCTGACCTTACATCTTTCCCTACATTCCCATCCCATTTGCACCTCAGCCCACACCCACAGGCTGCACAGGCTTCTGAGAACAGAATATGCCTCAAAATGAAGAGAATGGAGCTGCGAGCTGGGCCCAAAAGCATGTGCTCTCCACGGAGAAGGAGTCCACGCTTTCTCCATCCCACCCTGATCCCTTCTGCAGGAGGGGTGATCCGCACCGGGCTGCACCGCAGCTCCAGCAATCCCAGCCGCTCTTCACCGATACAAAATACAGCCAAAATCAGCGTGTGCCCACGTGGCCAACGGCTCCATCACACATTTGAGCCCCGGTGTGGGTTTGTGCATGAGCTACGGAGCCCTGAAACTCGCTGTTCGGAATGGAAACAGTGAGAAGCGACACGTGGTGGCGAGGTGTGCAGTGAGTTTGTACCGTCGATGGGAAGTTGCCTGGTTTCTGGGTGATTGACACGGTCTACAGCTAAAAGCTGTTCCTTAAAAGCCACCGGCACCGTTCCTCAGTGCTAAGACATGAAGCTTCATATCGAGGTGACACCTCTGCGGAATGCAACAAGACACAAACTCCAGGAAACAATCCCACTAATTAGGTTCTCTTGGCTTAATTAGAAGTGCCTATAGCTATTTGCAGCATGAGAACATATCCAAGGGGAAGAAGATTTTGGCAGAAACTGGAATGTCACAGCGTGATTGACAGCAGCTCTTTGCTGTTCCATGATAAGCCAAACAGCTTATTCTCACTGCAGAGTGTTTATTTGTGCTATTCTTCTCCTTATTACTTTTCTTGGGAAAGAAAAACTGAGCAGATCTCAAAGGTAAAGGAAAACCATTTCTGTAAATCATGAAATAAAAAGCTGGGGCCCTATATTTCAGGAGAAATGAGCTGCTGTGGGCAGAGCACAGCCCTCAAAACCAACTGAGGAGCACCTGGGAGGAGGACTTCACCAAAGTATTCCGTTTTAGCCTTATTTATTCATGGGAGCACCTGAGATCAGCTCTTCCTATCCTACCTGGTTCTTGCTCATGGCTCTGACACGTCTGCAGGGAGCAAGGGGACGGATGCTCAGGAGATGAGCACCACCGCAAGCCAGGGCTGGTGCAGGAGGAGGTGGGTGCCCCCCACAAAGCTGCCACCCACCACCCCGGCAGTGAAAAAACCCAGAACTTTATAAGATGCTACCTGATACAGGTAAAGCCATATCAAATCTTTCGTAGAAGTTGCAGGGATCAAGAAATCCCTTTTAAGATGCTCTCAAGATCCTGCAACACACAACCCATTTCAAGAGAGAGACCACAGCTTCCACTTTGCTGAGATGAGGTCTTATATTTAAACTAACGCTTAGAAGAGTAGCAAGCAAATAAGAAATTGCAGACAAGGGCAGGTATTCAGGAGACCAGTGATCTAGGCACGCTCTGGCGCTGATCATTCCTTCCTCTGGTTTCCTGCAGGAGGCAATGGGTTTGTCTCCCTCCTCTCCTGGCAGCTTCATCCCCAGGAGAGGCGTCGAGGTGGGATCATGCTGGGTAACAGCCTTGCGATTTTCTGATTTTATCAGGCAGATGCAGAAAGCAGAGTGGGGTCAAGCACTGAAGTTGTTACCCCTGTATTTCCTGGCAAAGTCGATGGTACAAAACTGTGGGGTTTTGGTTTCTTGGATCACCTGGTGAGGAGACCTAACGCAATGAGAAAGGAGTGACGGGAACAGGCAAACCAAAAGGATTTCATGAAAGGCTTAGTTTCTTTATATGTATATTTATATGTTCTTATATTTATATATAAAGTGATGAAGGCAAATGGCGAGGACCTGTCCAGGTGGCTTTATATTTTCTTCTGCATCCTGGAGAGGGAGGGGAGGAGAAGAGACAGATGACTGTCACACACCTGCCTCATCATCTCACAAAAAGCCGGAAAGCAGGAAACATTTCCCAGTACCAAGTGTCCATGGAAAAATACACCCGAATGAGCAGCAGGAGCCCTCTGCACGAGCCACCTCCCGTTGAAGCAAAGCCCTTCAGAAATCCCAGCAGGAAATATTCCCTTTCTGGTCAAGGTGTGGGACAAAACATTATCAGAGATTTTCTTTCCAGCCTTTAATTTCTGCGAGCCGTGGGAGGTGCAGCACAGGCGCTGTACTCCTCAGCCAGCCCGCTGGGATGTACCAAGGTGTGCCTAAGGAGAAACACGTTACGGGTATCGCAGAGGGATTCGGGTTTATTGAACTTCAGAGTGGAGCTGGAAGCCATGACATTGCCAGAAATTAAACTCTGGCTTGTTATTGAACAGGAGCCGGGTGCTCCACTCAGCTCTGACCCCATTTTGCATCGCAAGAAAATGAAGAAAAGTTGTGCCAGTTTTCCCATGGAATAAGGGATGAAGCAGCAGAAGCGCTGAGACCTCCCCCAGCACCCCAGCACCCCCAGCTTTGTAAGGGGTTTCATGCCCCCTTTGAAACCCCGCATGCACATAACCCCAAGAGAGGGACCACACTCACCACACAGCTCCTTGGTGTCCACGTTGCTGGAAGAGGGGGGAGGAAGCAGGAAAAAAAAAAAGAGAGAGAGAAAGAATATTTTAACATAAAGGACAGATGACGGATACAGTTAGGATTTCTGCGGGATTAACCCCAGATACCCACCTGCAATATCACCCGCCCCTCAGCGTCCCCCAGCCACCGGTGGGGACAGCCTAAGGGGAAGGCAATGGTTGGTGTTGCTCAGGGCATCCCCAACACCTCTGCATCTTCAGCATCTGTGCAGAGGGGATGGGTTCACGCACTATTTTGGCTATTTTGAGGGGGGAAAGGGGGCCTATCCCCCTATGGGGGACTCTGTACCCACCCAGCACAGTAACTCCTCTGCCTTCCTCCCAAACATCCACCTTGGCAAAACCCTGGTGAGGCACCCGGCGCAGCACACGTGCCTGTTTGTTCCCATTTGCTTGGAATAAAAATTTGCACAATTTACTTTTCTAGGTGGATCAATCCTTCTGATTCTGTGCTCACGAAGCATCCAGGGGGCTGCGTACACTTCCCACCTGGGACTCCCTCCGGATAAAATTGCACAATTACTTCTTAGTACACGAACATTGAGTTTACCTCAACAGCCAGCCTGCTTGGGAAATAAAGATTGCTGCTAATCTCTTTGTGCCTCAGATTCCCACACCACTATTAGTGTTGTTCAAGCGCTGGAATGATCTCTTAATAGAATTATATTCTATCAATCCATTTACATCCTGGAAAGCTATTTCTTTAACTAAACTCATCCCTGCTCTGTCTGACCTGTCAACATAAGTGGATTAGGGAAAGAGATGCTTTCAATTCCACTTTCATTAGTGGCAGTCTCCCAGTCTCCCTGCCCCAAATCCTGAAATCCTCCGAACCGCTTGCCCATGCCCTGACCGACAGGTCTGCTCCCAGCCCCGGGTTCCTCCTTCCCTCTGTGACCCAAAGCTTTCCCTCACTCCTGACCCTCTCTTGGCATGAGATATCCTTCCGACGGGATGAAGCACCGTGGGAAAGCGTTAATTTGGGATGGTTCTTTGATGCCAAGACCACACTGAACCCTGCATGGTGTTTTGACAGCAAGCTGAAGCACCCGGGAAAACCTCATCTCTCCTGAAATCTTTTGCCGTCTTCTGCAGCATGGCTCAGAGCCTGTGCGAGCAGAGCAGCCTCGCTGGGACAGGGCATAGGCGGCATTTCCCACTCAAATCGCATTATCAAGAGGGCTTCTGCTTTAGCAGAAACACTTATATAGGAGATTTTTTAAAAGATACGGTAAGAGGTGCCTAAAATAACGTATAGGCAGTTACACCTACTCTAAACCCACCCTGTAATTTTAAACTCTGCAGATACGGTCAGGAAGAAACTCAGCCATGCTCTGTAGAAGCAAATTAGGCAGCTTTGAAGGCTGTGCCCATAAGCGTGTGTAAATACAAGAGTCTCTGACTACAGAGATAACAGCAGTGAAAGTACCTAAGGCAGGTGCCATCCCATGCTGTCACCTCGTAAAAGGGGGAATAAACCAGCAGGAACTCAAGAACAAGGAAGTAAGAACAGCGACTCTGGCTCAATTGCTATGTCAACTGGTCTTGCAAGAGGATCAGTCTTTTCTTTAGAGCACTTAGTGCACACTGTTAGAGAGAAAGACCTCTTTTTCTTCTTCCTTTTCTTCTTTTTTGTCCCTTTTTTTCTTTTCCTTTTTCTCTTTCCTTTCTTCTTCTCTTCCCAATAGGGTACAGTTTCCTATTGGCATGGGATCGTGTTTAACAAAAACTGAGATAGGAAGCAAGGTTGGTGTAGAAAGCTCCAGCCCACTATGTATTCTCCCTCACCCCAGGAGACAGTAACCTACGTCTGTTTGTACCACGACATGTTTTCTTTTTCCAAGCAGAAATGTTCTCCCAGTAGAATATCTCTTTCTACTTAGGTTCTGTCTGAGAAGATGCGAGTTCCTGCAGCTTGAGGACCCTGCTGGCCTCTCACTAGCTGCATTTCATACCCAGGGCGCGTTAGCCAGCTGCACTACAGCTAAACAGAAACACACGTGCACTGCTGGTATCTGGGGAGGAAATTCCCCAAATGCACAGCGCCAATTATGCCCAGGTTTTTCCCAAAAGCAGAGGCCCCCAGTGATGGTACTGGGAATGCCTTCACCAGGACCTGCCGAGCACTGGAGGCGAACGTGAACATCTCGATGCCGTGCAATGCTGGCTGCCAGAAACGTGCTACCCGACCTGTCTCCTGCTGCAAAAGCACATTTTACTGAATCACACACCCTTTTGCATGACTCATGTCCGTCACAGCCTAAAAAAAAGTCATCTCTTATCTCAGACACCTTTGTGGTGCAGGACACGTGGCGTGGAAGCTGCTGGCACAAGCTTCAGCCAGCGGTGCAGGCGGCACGCGCGTCTGCAAAATAAGCTTTCACACTACTTTATCTTAATTCCCTGGGAGATTTATCATCCTTCTCAAACCCTGGAATTACTTCAGCGAATGTGACAAAACCCCCTAGGGAAGCTGCGAGCTCAGTTTCCCTGACTTGATGTTCTCATGCCCAAATCCACCGAATATGCACATCCAAAACACTACCCAAAAAGAGCCAGCTCCTGACCGAACAGTCCGCCGCGCTTTGGCAGCACGTAACTGCTAACGTGGAGCCTCGGTGGGGGAAATTCAGGTGATGGAAGAAACACAGAAGATGCATTTTCCACACCAGCACAGCCCCATGCCCACTCAAGGACCATGGTAGGTCTTTCACCAAAGCTCTCAGGGGCTGGTTACTAAACACCAGCACAGAGCCTGGGAAGTCAACCGATACTCAGGCACATGCACAATCAGTAGTTTTTACATCACCATCACCCACAAAATGCTTAAATAATATTTTTTCAGAAGCCAGTCAGTGTTTATAAACACCTACTGACATGGTTTTGGATTTGCAGCTAGGGCACATAGCTGAGGAAAAAAAATAAAATCTATTATTGTATTCCATGAGGTTTTGCATTGTAATAATTGATCTGCTGCTGCCAAAAACGGTCTTTTATTCCCTCACATCCTGCCATCACATTATTTAGCTTAATTGTGGTTGAATGTTAACTTGCCTGAGAAGCTGCTTTTAATTTTAAGCCGTCTCGCATTAAGAATAAGCCTAATTAAAGAAATTACTGAAGTCATAAGCTGACTTAAAAAAAAATATGATAATGTTCAGATGAAAATTCATAAGGAGAAATCAATAGGTACCTGAGCATGACCCATGGCATTTCCTGGGATGTCTCCATCCCGCAGGAACGTGCCCATCGGGAAGACTGTTGACATGCAGCCACGTCCCCGTCAATGTCACGGGGGTTTTGTTGCCCAAAGTGGGTGCTGTGCAGCTGAATACACAATGCAAGGGAAGCGCACTCCCCAGCTGCAACAGCATGGGTTATGCCAGCAGGATTTTTTATGATGCAAGTATTCAGGATCTGGGTTTCAAATACCAAATACCCTCAGCATCCCTAACCCTTCATCCCAGTGCTGCCCTTCAGCAGAGATTTTTGGAGTGGTCGTGTATCATGAAGCCCTTCAACATAAAAACATTTAGGCCAGGATTAGCTACCAGGTTTTTTTAAGCTGCCAGATAGTCAACATTCCTGTAAGCCACAATAAACAAAAAAGAATAACAAGTTGCTGTCGCTGTTTCAGAAAAAAAATAATCTTTCAGCTACCAGAAGACCTGGCTGTGAATTAGCTTTTCATTTTAAGCATTCTCACATTAATAGTATGAGTAATTAAAGAACTTATTGAAGCCATAACCCAACTAAGCAGAATAAAATAATGTTCAAGTGAAACTTTAAATGAAGAAATTAAAGACTTCTGTGTTATGCAGTTTTTTTCTGCAAAGTAGAGGGCACGTCTATCTGACCTTTTTCCAAAACAAGAGTTTTTCTTTCAAAGTAGAAAAAAAGTAAATCAAGAAAATCCAAATCTTTCTGGTTGCAGGCCTTTTTCTCTGTTTTCCAAGCAATGAAGCTGTGACATCGAGTAGCACAAGCTTGCATCCCCAGTTCTGCTGGGGATGTGCACCCTTTGAGACTACTTTCTAAGGCAAAGATATACTTTGGAGATCCTTCATTTGCCTCTTGGGAGCTAATTTCTCCAACAGAAATACGAGCCAAACACGAGAGCTCAGCTTTCAACCTAGAGCATCTTCTGAAAAATCAGAGCCCAAGCCATAAACTAATTTGGCCCCAAAAAGGACTGTTTATTGCTCGCCACCCACCACCATTTAAATACACTGGGATAATTTGACCAGATAAACATATTGGCAATAGGGAAATAGTTCTCCCTGCTGGTTCACGTCCAACTATTTCAAAGAAAAAGAAAAGTCGTCAAAGCGTGGTACTCCTCCCTCATACGTGGGAGTTTAAAGAGCAACAACCATGCTGCGAGAGCATCTCCTCAGTGGGCTTAATTAAGTGAATTGCCCAGAGGGTAATTACTGTTGCACGACCAGCAAGAAGAGGAGGCTGCCCAGAGTAACTGCTGTGCCTCCTGAGTACTGCGGAGAGAAATACATTTCTCCCCCCAAAACCCCACCCAATGTTAAAATGTGGTTTGATGAGCGCCTGAGCTAACGAAGACCCCTGGGAAGCCACCTCTTTGCCTCGCCACATCCCTGATTGCAGCTTATCCAGAGTTGTCCCTGCACTGACTTTTTGCTGCTTTTCTATCAGTTCAAAGCACTTTTAAGGTTTTGTTGTTTGGTTTTTTTTGTTGTTTTACCTTCTCTACCTGCCTTTCTTGAAACGTATTGCCATTTTTGAGACCTTCTCCCAGGGAAAGGTGGGGTGGTAACAGCAGGCAGAGGACACTTTGCAGCTGGGGGTCCAACAGCCCAGGGATTGTGAGCTCAAGCTGAGCATCCTGGCAGACAGATCTCTGGGTGGGTGCCGGTCCCCTGCATAACCTCCAGACCTCAGGTCAGAAGCTCCAGCTACATTGATCCAGGTCAGCCCAACACTTTGTTTAAGCAAATCAGCATTTTCCAGCATGAAAACAAAAAAAAAAAAAAAAAAAGGTATTTCTGGCAATCTCCCAACAAGATTATTTGCTTTAGCTCTTAATAAATAAGCCCAGTGCAGCACAGCACTGGAAGGGGTTACCCAGAGAGCATTCGAAGAGGCCTTCAAGATCCTGCGTGGCAAAGCCAGGGCTGTCCTGGTCCAGTGCTGGTGACGGTCCCACTGCTAGGGACTAGAGCCCTGCAGAGGTCCATTCCAACCAAAACAGCCGTAACCTACTATCCAGCATCTCTCCCTCTTTTTCTCAGGCTCTCCCTGTCTCCCCAAGGCAAGGCTGATGGCCTCTGACTTGCTGCTGTTAACACGTTTCTCCAGGCTTCTCTTCAATTACAGAGAGGAGCAGAAAAAAGTTATCTCAGAATGGAAAATATAACATGGAGGAGCAGAGCATGAAATTCCCTTCTTGGGTTCCAGCTCAGCCTAGGGAAGATGTCTCGGGCTCTCCCAACGGGTGGCACAATCAAAAACATAATGGGAATTCAGAAGTTGCAAATGCATCAAAGTCTCATCTTCGCAGCATATTTCTCATGCAAATAGCTGCCTGGATGTGCTGCTCAAATGCCACTCAACACCTGATCAGCTTCAGCTAAAGATAATAACCCTTTTACTTGGGCAGATGAAAGGTTTGCATCAGCAGCCACACAGCTTAGTTGCTTTGCCAGCACCGAAAATGGAGGTTTTTCTGAAATCACGTTCTACTTTTATTTCCATCTTCAATTCACAGCTTTGGGTTTGCTACAAGGCTTCAAACGAGCAAGGAAACAAATTATCCTCTAGCGTTAGCCACCTGCAAGACTCATTTTCATTTAGCAAAGACTAAAAAACAACATGTGCAGCTGGAAAGTATTATTATATCTGATGATATGCCTTCCAGTCCCGGCAGCAACAGCACTGTGTTATCTCAACACCTCAGAAGTGGAAAATGTACATCCAGATGCCTACTAAGGGGTCACAGATGGTCACTCTTGATCATTAGTTTCTCAACTCAAAGAAACATTTTTACACAAACCCCGGAGTGAGTGAAATTATTCCAGGCAGAGCAAGAGAAATACCAAGTATTGGATGCCAGCCAGGAGCTGAATAACTTTAATTCTAAAGAACTAAGCAACTTTCTGAGCCCATCATCCTGCTCTTCTGGAGAACCCTGCTAAATCCTTCCCGAGACCTACCCAAGTACCTCCTTCACCTGTCAACTCACCTGAAAACAAAACCAACACACCACTCTTACGGTACGAAGTAAAAAAGAACTTCCAAAATCTAAGGCGTCACACGCAAAGAAAGAGCACAAACCATATGCTGAGGGTATCCACAAGCAGAAGTGCATCCAGCCAGCTGCAGCTTCAGATGACATAGGCAGACAAGTATTCATAACATATGCCAGTTTTGGCTTCAGTTTCTTTAGCCTTGGCAAGCTGGTAATCAGGGCTCTGGTGATCACCTGCCTCCTACTTTAAAGGCTGGTTTTTATCTCCTGCCAAATGTCCCTGCTTCCTGCATGAAATAAATTTAAAATGTATTTTGCAGTGCTCTTCAGCAGGAATAATCTGAAGGTGCATATGCTGGAGCCGGCAGGCTTGTCCCACACACGGTTCAGTACAACCAATAAATAGAGCGAACAATGAGACTTAAATAACCCAGCAGGTATTTTTCATTCGGCTCTGCTTTTTCCAGCAGAGCAGGGAGTACCACCTATTTAAATGCCCAGAGTGATGCACGAGCACCAGACAGGGTTCACCATTCACTCCAGACAGAAGTTTCTCCCAAAACACACCTTCCATGAAAACAGGTGCAGTTTTGCAGAGCCCGTATGGATCGCCACGGAACTGGGACACTTCCAGCACCGGAGCACAGCGATTTAGATTAAAATACCTACGGGGAACGGTTCCCACAGGGGCTCCTGAAAGGCAGAGAAACGCTGCCTTCTCCAAAGCAAAACTAATAACTTTGTTCCTGCCTTGGCACGTGCTCCATCATCGAGCCCTTGGGGAGCACAGTAAGGGGGTCTGAAAGCCCAGCAGTGAATCACGTTTTTCTCCGAAGCGCTGGTAAGACAGAGAAGAAAAAACAGGGACAAAGAATTGCCTGGAAACAAAGAGAAGCAAAAGGAGGATTTTGTATGAAGTTTTCACATATAGGTTTTGTGTTACAAAGAGCCTCATCACCTATGGCAGGTGATTTGGGATGATAACAGATACTAGGTACCCTGGGAAACAATCTTCTTCCTACCTGCCTTTGCTATCAGCAGGACCTTCATTCACCAGTTTGAAGGCTGAAGTCCCCAAGGGTGTTTTGCCTACTTAAACGCAGGGTGCAGCTCCCTCCTGCTCCTTGCACAGCTTTCCTCTGGGTTTGGCCAGAGGATGGCCAAGATAAGGGCAGTTTTGTGTCTTTTCCACACCACATGGCCACCGTGGCTAACGCCGCTCAGTAAGACAGCAGGGCTGCATAGCAACCTCCATTCAGACCCACTGAATATTAATATTTTAATAGCAGTATTTTCATATGGCTTTCTCTGTGGCTCCTCGCCTCGATAAGCCATCTGCGTTCTGATTAATGCAGACACTGCCCAGATCCAGTTTTCAAACCATCAGACCGCATGCATTGGAAATGTTAATGCGCGAAGCTGTGCCACCGGGGCAGCAGAGTCCTCATGACAAGCCAGCAATCTGGAAAACACTGATTTTTTCAAGGTAAACTGAACCGACCTCCGATACAAACAAGCACGGTAAATCCGGCTGGCTCAGGATAAAACACACTCCTTTACTCATCCTGCTTCAGGGCTGTTCCCTCCCTGCACAAGAATCGCTGCAGTGTCGCACCAGGAAGCCAGGGCAGAAACACAGAGAGACACCACGAGGTCCTGGTTCCCTGCTGTGCACCCACAGGTAGGGCTCTTGATGCCCAAACCAGACAAAAAGCACCTCAGATAGCCACACCTGGTGGAATCTCCTTTAGGTGGCCTTCCAGCATGATGGGGAATATCAGCGAAAGACCTTCACGCCCTTCTCCTCAACATCTCCCCCATGGCAGACCCATGAGCACAGCTGGTGGTTCTCCTGGGGACAGTCTCGCCCGCAGCAAAGTGACACATCACTTTAGGGCCACTGCGTGGGTGTAGGGTTTCCAAGCAGACCTGCTCATTGCCATCCTCCCCACCATGCCAGAAGATGCTAAGTTCAGCTTGGAGCAGCTTTCATACGTCCGTAGTAAGGCGTGCGCGCCGCATGAAGGCTATTCCAGGTCCAATTGCAAAGGAAAAGGGGGGTGGGGGGGAAGGCTGGTTAACGCTACATACTGACTCCTAATGATTCATCATGATGCTGAATCCCACAGGTGGGCAGCACACTTTGAGGAGCAACAGGTCCTAAAAAGCCTGGACCTGGTCCAAAAAGCCTGCGCGACCCGAGTGCAGATGTCCTGCCTGGCAGCGTGGCGCAGAGAGGCGGTTGCCATAGCACTCGGCCTGAATGGTGATTAGGGATGTGACGGGAAGATGTCTCTTCTCTAGCCAACAGCCTGCCAAGCAATTGCATTTTCCTTGTAGCAGTAATAAACCTCGTAAATAGGAAGCGAAGAGGCTATTAAACCCGCTGAACAGAACCTCTGAAGCCCCAAACCATCAAAGCCGAGGTACAGATGCAGCAGCCCAAGGGATCTCTGTCCCCTGTGACCCCAACTCGGCTGCTGGTCTTCTCCCATGGGATCCGTCCCCACCTCTCCCGCAGAGCCCCCTACCTCAGCCGTGGTTTTACACTCATCACCATCCTCAAGGAAAAGCTTTTGGTGTGTATTTTCCCGGGCTTGGAAAAGGGAAAACTCTTCTGCAACGATAGCTCACGCTTCCCGGAGGCTCTCGCCAGTGGCCCCAGCGGTCGCCATGGGCCACCTAGCCCGTTCCTCTCCCCATGCCCACATCTGTGCACGAGAGCTGTGCAGCATGCACAGAGCCTGTATACCCCATATACGCACACCGGGGATCCGCTTGGCTGTAACGCCTGCTAACAGCAGCAATGTTCCTGCTTTTGCTTGCGGAGCTGCTAAAACCAACATGGGCATTTTGTCATGGTGGGGAGGATCTAGGGAGGTGATGGTCCCCCTGTACTCAGCATCGGTGAGGCCCCACCTTGAATACTGTGTTCAGTTTTGGGCCCCTCACTACTGGGGGGATGTCGAGGGGCTGGAGCGTGTCCGGAGAAGGGCAACGGAGCTGGTGAGGGGTCTGGAGCACAAGTCTCCTGAGGAGCAGCTGAGGGACCTGGGGTTGTTCAGCCTGGAGAAGAGGAGGCTGAGGGGAGACCTTATCACTCTCTGCAACTGCCTGCAAGGAGGGTGTAGCCAGGGGGCTCGGTCTCTTCTCTCAACAAGGAACAAGCAATAGGACAAGAGCAAAAGGCCTCAAGTTGCGCCAGGAGAGGTTTTGATTGGATATCAGGAAAAATTTCTTCACCAAAAACATTGTCAAACCTTGGAAGAGGCTGCCCAGGGCAGTGGTGGATTCACCATCCCTGGAGGTGTTTCCCAGCCGGGCAGACGTGGTGCTGAGGGACATGGGTTAGGGGTGGCTTTGGCAGCGTTGGGTTGATGGTTGGACCCGATGATCTTAAAGGTCTCCTCCAACCTAGGCAATTCTATAATTAAACACCCCTCCATTCATACTACGCTTTTTCAGCAGCACAGCTCTCAGAGTTTCCGTTTCCTTTCAGGGAATCGATATCTACCATAAAAATAGAGACCATTACAACATAACGCATTATTTGCTTAGCTTCTCTTTTTAAAAGGCTCCCCCCTGCTGCTACATTTCAAGGCCTTTCAGCTCCTCACTCCCCTTGGCATACTGATTTATTCCGCAGTCACAGGCATTTAGGAACCACCAGGTCTGCCCTGTGCAACCTGATTTCCTACCTACACCTGCAGGTGCAGGTCAGAAATAGCACGGTGAAGATGCCTCTCCCACATCCTCAGAAAGTCCCAAGCTGCAAACCGTCCCTGGTGCAGACCAGATGCTTTATTTCATCGGTGGTTTCAAGACAACCAAAATAACATTTTCTATGCAGTGAAGTATTTGACAGAACAAAACACCCAGCTCTAATCATCAAGGGCACCAAGAAAAGTGACAGAGTATGGATAAAAATGAAACAAATGTTCTGGATCCTGTTGGAAAACATGCTCTGAGCTCTCGTTAGTTAAGAGAGAAATAAATGCCACTTTAAAAAAAGGCAGGGGCAATAAACTGGCATCTGCAGAGTACCAGACATTTGTTTGTTCATTCATCACCAACTGCAATATGGCATTTCAGGCTGTCAGCTGGTGCTAGACCGTCTCTCTCTGTCACACAGCTCTGACGCTGGGGTCCGGGTACCGCCGATGAGCCAGGCTCAGCATCGGTGCGGTTCTGCCCTGCCTGCCCCATCACTGTTATAAATTAATATCAAAAATGCAGCATAAAGGTACAATTTTCCGCAAAGTGCCCATCACGAATCCAAATCGCCGGACTCCATGGAGCGCCGGAGAAAGCCCAAGGCAGAGACATGCCACCGCCACTCTCCCTGCCTTCCCTCCACAAAGCACGGCACCTCGGGCTCGGGGACACCACAGCCTTCTGCCACTCAGTGGTGGGCAAGGGTGTTATTTATATTTTTTCCCCTTCCTCTGTGTCCAGTCAGGCCACCCAGTACCTGCGCATTCAGAGCAAAAATTGGTGAGGTTGTTTCTGTGCACAGAATAAAAGTTTGAGTGATGAAGGCATGCTCCTCTTCGTAGCTTGTAAGACCATTTGACAGACTATTAAAAATAATCATCTCCCATCATCTCCCAACATTATCTCCCTCTGTGTTGTCAGAGGTGGCCAGAACCTCTAAGCACTCACTCACAGAAGAAAAGTCTCTGGAAAAGCTCAGAAAAACTCCAAACAAGACAACACAATAGAATGCCTGTTTACAGTGCTATTGATATCCTGACAAATATATCAATGCAGCACACTGATTTACTAAGCTCAATCCAACAGTTGGCTTCTAAGCACAGTCATCCCTTTAAATAAAACAGACATTTAGTACAGTACTAAACATTTTCAAGTCTCTGCGTGTGCCAAATCCCTAATAAATTGCATCAAACCCTCAACTTTTTCTTTTTTTGGATGGATGACTTGATCTTGAAAATATCACATCAAAAGATGGGATGCAGGTTTAATTACAGTCTACAAGTAACTCAGCTGCTAGGAGGGATGGCACTTCCAAATTTATTAAGCTGCTAATTATTATATACACGCTTGGGTCCAGCCTGTATATACACTAGGTTATATTAGCGCTCGTTTAATTTATCCCCAGGCAGTGCCAGGCAAAACTGGGACTATAATCCTCGGAAGGATGGGCTGCACATGCCATGGCCAGCACAGAGGCAGCACAGGCTACCCCTTTGTTCTCAGGGTATTTCTACCAGCTCCACTTTGGAAATGATTTTTTGAGATATTTGCATCATGTTGCATTGAGATAATCGTTTGTTTAATTGTGGCCCCCTGGGCCCATGCAGAGGCAGCATCATCAACCCGTGTCCTGCATCACAGCCCGCTTTAAACCCAGCTCTTCATCTCGCATATGCGTTCCACAAACAGTAAGTACAGCAATTGCATCTGAGCTAACGACGCACCAATTTTGCTGTCAGGCTTGTTCAAATTGATCAGCCTCGAGACAGACTTTTAAATACCAGCTGCTTCCGATCCTTTTGGATCACTCCGTAATGTCAACTCTATTACTGGGATAGTTACTGTCACTATTTTGGTTTATTGTAGGAGAGATCCCCGGTCTGGGACAAAACAAAAAATAAAACCAGGAAGGAATAGAGTGGTTTCAACCTACGGTGCTCATTTCTGAAACCATGACATAGCCCTCCTGCCGTGCCGTGCTCAATAAAGTGCTTTTAAAAACCAAAAAAACAGAAAGTTGTCCTGATGGCCTCCCGTCCACCTCTCAGCCTTTGGACCCACGAGTGTTTTCCCAGTCTGGTCAGTTCAATAATATTTTCCCAGTTGCTTTGTTTAAAGGCAACACCGTGCACAAGCGCATTAAAGCCCAATCAGCATTCAGCTAGGGCTGCTTCCCGCACGCCCGGCACACAGGGTGCGGTCCTATGGTGCCACGCGCCAAAAGCTAGAGCGGCGGCGATCTGAGCGGGTAACAGTCGGCATTTCTCCTCTGAGCCGTGATGCTGAGTGGCGAAGAGAGGGGCCCCGGGTCATCTCCCCACCAAACACGGCTGCAGGGAACGTGAGGGCACCTGCGAAGCCAGCGCCGCTCTTCAGCGCCCACCGTGAAAAACAAGACAGGCGTGTGAATGCGACGATAAACCAGATTTACGCATTCGTAACAGCGACTGGAAATGACTGCCTGGATTTCGGAGCGGTACCGTGCTGAGCCCTGCAGGGCTGAGTTACCTGGAGAAGAGCTGTTGGCATTTGTTTGACTGAATGTCCTGCCCCACCGCACCGGGGTGATGCTGACCTGGTCCTCCCTCAGCAAGAAAGTGATTTTTCACCTTCACAGGGCAGGTTAATGGCACCATTAACTCTCTGTGGCTTGCACTGAAGCAATATTCCAGATGTTTTTTCATAGAGACAAGCTTCCCTTTTTGGCCCTCTCATTTCCATCAAAATAAGTCATTTATGCCTGTTTTTAACCCCTTGTTATTTATTCTAGTTCAATTTTCAAAGCAAACCATTAAAACAAATTCCTTCCTTTTTGGGGGGAGGAGGATGGGGAGAGGGTTTCCTTTTCTTTCTCTTTTGTTTTTTCTTCTCCCACAAACTGCCAACAGTACAAGTCAGCCAGAAATGGCCTTTTTTGATGAATGAACATTTAACATTTTGCCTATTTCTACTTGATAAAGAAGCCTGGACTAATTGGATTTCTATTTGTAATCACTGCAATATTGAACGGCAAAAGAGACAGTGAAAAACTAATTGTTTGGAGCTCAGCTGAATGATTTGCTAATTACCAGAAGCAAATGGTAAGACATCGAGAGCATGAGTTAAAATTAAATAGGCTTCCTCCCCCTTTTAGATTTTGCAGGTATATTGGTTATCACTACAGTTGTATGTAGTACAGGAAGAAATTAGAGCCACAAACATGCAGGTTTGGATACATGACACACAACTGGCAGGGAACTAGCAAAAGAACATTAAAGGCAAGAAAGCCCTGTACTCTGTTGCTTGTATTTTCCCAAAATCATAGAATCACAGAATGGTTTGGGTTGGAAAGGACCTTGAAGATCATCCAGTCCCAGCCCCCTGCCCTGGGCAGGGACACCTCCCACCACACCAGGTTGCTCCAAGCCCCGTCCAACCTGGCCTTGAACCTCCAGGGATGGGACAGCCACAGCTTCTATGGGCAACCCCGGCCAGGGGCTCACCACCCTCACAGCCAGGAATTTCTTTCTCATATCTCATCTAAATCTGCCCTCTTTCAGTGTAAAACTGTCCCCCCTCGTCCTATGGCTCCACTCCCTGATCCAGTTTCTCTCCCCAGCTTTCCTGAAGCTCCTTTCGGGACTGGAAGGGGTTCTAAGGTCTCCCCAGAGCCTTCTCTTCTCCAGGCTAAACCCCCCCAGTTCTCCCAGCCTGTCCTACCAGCAGAGGGGCTCCGGCCCTTGGATCACCTTCGTGGTCCCCTCTGCACCCACTCCAACAGGTCCATGTCGTTCTGATGTTGGTGACCCCAGAGCTGGACCCAGTATTCCAGGTGGGGTCTCATGGGAGACGAGCAGAGGGGGAGAATCTACTTTGTTTCTCATGTGTTCTCTTCTCTTGCCACTGAAAAACGATCTGGAAAAACCTCTCCCTAAGCTCAGTCCCAAGGCCGATGGCTTCCTCTGCCTACCACGCAGCGGCTGGACACGTCTGCTGCCTGGTCGTGGTGCCCTGCGCACACTCCTTCAGAAAAAAAACACGGATAAACTTCTAAGACTGAAGCTTAAACCAAAACGCTATGATCTCTTTGAATGCCTACGTGAGTTGAACACAGGCAGCTGATTAGAATTAAATACCATAGTCACTTTTATGGTTTTAATGCAAGATCTTGGTATCTTTCCATTCCCTAGAAAACAAAACCTCTGATGCAGAACAGCCCTGCACCAGTCTGAAAAATAAGATGCAGAGTTCCAGCTAGAAAACCTTCTGTGTGATACTTCTCAGCTCTGTTTGCGCAGATAAACCCTCCCCATTCCTCACCCTCTGCAGTGAACACCACCCCGCTGCTCCCAGCTCAAATCTGCCTTGCTGCCAGTATTAAACAGGCTCCCTCCAGGGACCCCGCCAAGAAGCCGCCTGGGGAAACACCTAGGAAACACGATTAGATACAGAAAAATGAGAAAAACGTTCTCAAATGTTTGTTCAAATGAGTTTCTGCACAGTTCTTCCAGCATCACGTCTCTCCCGATGACCTTCCCAGCGAGTGGTTTGTTTTAAAAGCCCCTTTTCTTCCGTGAGCCTGAGACGTCTGGTAGCTCTATCAGCACGCAGCTGCTGAGCACCAACTCTGGCACCAAGTATTTCTTTCACTTAAATGAAAAGTAGAGCAGAATATGGCGTAAGTGACATGTCGGCACAGAGAAGAATAAGCTAGGACTCCAAAAACCATCTTGCACATAAACAGAAAGAACAAAATCCACCAAATGCCCACGCTCTCAAGAGCCAGAAATTAGAGCCAGACATATAATTTTTATGCAATCATCTTGTCCCTTTCAGAAGAGACGAGAAATGTCTCTTGAATCAGTTAATCAAAATCTCAGCTGATTATACCATCCGTAGTTTGTTTCCCAGGGAGCTAATTGAGAACATTCAATATTCAAAAATTAAGTTGGTTTCAATGGGCACATCCATCTCCATAGTGTGGGCTTTGGCTCCCAGACGAATCCGGCACTCCACTGAATCAGGTTTGCGATGCGAATAGCCAAGATGAAGGAGGGAGAGGAAAAAAAAAAAAAACAGGAAAAAAATAATCATAATCATCATTGTTCCTTTCCCAAGAAGCGGACATACTTTCTGTTAATATTTGAGAGGCCTGGACTGCAGAGACCTGGAGAAAAGCATGGGCTATGGAGCACTGCTGCTAGTCTCCCTGTCCTCAGTGGATTCTATCAGATGGAGTCTCGTCACACCAAAGGACACCAAGACCTGATGGTGGTTGTGGGAAGGCAGAGCATCTCAGAGGGTACGCCTCGGGGGACTGCGGTATCCAAACAAAGTGGTAACAACAGACCTTTCCCACCAGAGGAAAATAATTACCGGAGCAGGACAGCAGGCTTCTGCATGAGCGAAGGTGCTGAAGGTGTCCAGGGCTGGAGCGGGGTTGTGTGCTGGAAGGAGGGTGTTGAGAACCTCATGTTGACTTGTGATGATGTGATGCTCCGTTTCTGCCCAGGTTATGAGCTGGAGCACAAGGCGTGGCTTTATCTTGCACACGTCAAGCTTCCATGCAAGCGGTTTGCTGCTTGCTGTTCGCTTGTAAACAGACTTGGAGCTCCATCGCCTTTGTTTCTGACCCCACCAGAATGCCACACTGCTCTTGTACAATAAACAGGAGTTTTCAGAGCTCAGAGCACCACTGAGCGAGACAGCTACAGGGCTGCTACCGAGACATATTCTCTTGGCTCCTCTCGTGGAGAGCATGAGTCCAGGCCCACAACTACACCAGCAGCACCTTGCCAGCACCTCCTCCCACTCTTTGGATGCTGCTCACCATCGTAGAGCATTAAGCTCCATAGCCACAGGCACTGAGTCTCACGTGTTTGCACAGGGTCTAACATAAACCAATTTTACTCTCTGGGTATTGATGCAATCAGAGCAATGGAGAAGTAAAATACACCCGTCCAGAGCTGGTGAGGGGTCTGGAGCACAAGTCTCCTGAGGAGCAGCTGAGAGAACTGGGATTGTACAGCCTGGAGAAGAGGAGGCTGAGGGGAGACCTTCTCCCTCTCTACAGCTGCCTGCAAGGAGGGTGTAGCCAGGGGGGTCGGTCTCTTCTCCCAAGGAACAAGCCATAGGACAAGAGGAAACGGCCTCAAGTTGTGCCAGGGGGAAAATTTCTTCACTGTCAAGCACTGGAACAGGCTCCCCAGGGCGGTGGTGGAGTCACCATCCCTGGAGATACTTAAAAGATGTGTAGTCGTGGTGCTGAGGGACGTGGGTTAGTGGTGGGTTTGGCGGTGTTGGGCTGATGGTTGGACTTGATGCTCTTAAAGGTCTCTTCCAACCTGGGTGAGTCTATTCTATGCCATCAGCCTAATTTTGAGAGCTTCTGGCCCCACAAACGCCCTGATGATGTTTGCAGAGGGCAGCAACCAGACAAGAGCTGGGGGATTTTTCCTAGCTGAGTTAGAGGAGGAAGGGGCCTGGGGAGGCCAGGCAGGAGCAGCACACACTGCTGTGCTCCCTCCCTCTCCTTGGAAGCCTGGCCCCGATGCTCCGCACGCCAGCCTCCGGCACGAAGCCCACGCCATAACCAGCAAGTCACAACTGCGGGAGGCAGCTCGCCCCTGCTCGTATTCCTCATTAGTGCTAACACGATCTTAACAGCTTCTTCCGCACAATTAACAGCCAACAAAATATAGACTTGTCCCTCCTCGTTTGCTCAGCTTCAATCAACCTTACGTAAGTGGCGCTCGCAGCCGAGCCCTGAGGAGCAGCTGTCCCACCGTGCCAGCCCAGGGCTGGACCCATCTCATCAGCTTCGCTTCGCCGGGCAGCAGGTTGTCCCCACCAACAGCTCCGCTTGGGACTGCAGCCGTTTGAACACCCCACGCAGGGCCAGGTGCGCCCAACCTCCCTGCAAAAGCTCCCACCCAAAGCTCCCAGCCTGTCCACACCGGCATTGCAGGGCTCTCAAAACGCCGGAGCGCAATCCCGCTTTGCGGGACGACATGCTCCACTTTGCAGCGGGATTAACTAGCGCAGGTAGAGAAGCTCATCAGCCTCGTTACCTGCTTCTGGGATGGCCTCGCACAGCCACGTCTCCATTAGGTCTGGGGCTGGTGGCTGCCCTCACTGTACCCCACCACATCCCTGCACTCCAAAGCGACCCAAAACTACTCCCCATTTATAACACGGCTCCCTGTGGTATCTGAGCAGCTGAAAGGCCATGGTAGGAAGGTGGCTCCATGTTTCCAAGAAGGATGATGTTCAGCATCCAAAGGTCCACGTTTTCCCATCCATCCCCCATCCGAGTACGGCCCTACGTAACCAGCACGAAGGGCAGGAGGTGGCACGCTGCCGAACGCGGTACAGGCTGGAAAACCTGACCATCTTCGGTTCTCCATTTATCACAATCCTCCAGCAAAAGCGACACTCTGGGGAAGCCGTGAAGGGCTTCTGAGAAGAGACACTGCTTCTGTTAATTATCCTACATGCATGCTCCAACCTTTTCTAGTGTTTGCCACTGGAGAGAAGAGCTCATTTAGAGAAAGGGGAGGGGGGGAAATAAAGCAATTAAAAGAAGAGCTATAAGCCTAGCAAAGAGATAACAAATGACAGCGCAGCAGAATGCTAATGCCGTGTTCTTGGCTCCTTGTGAATGGACCCGTACAGCTCATCGGAGAGAAGTTCCTGCTCCAGTGAGCATACCTCTCCCCAAAGGATTGTCCTCTGCAGCTATGAAAAAATGTACGAGATAGAAAAGGAATTTTTAAAATCCCCTGCTAGGACTATATCAGTTTGGTCAAAGCCATGTCTGACCTCCCCCTGCTTTCACAAGGACTGAGAGCTGCTCCTTCCTTCCAAGGGGATGCAGAGTGGGTGTAAGTGCTGGCCCAGGGAGCTGGAACAAGATGGGAACTGTGGGTCAGGCAAAGCAAGTTTCATCCAGTATCGCAGAAACATTTTGAAAGGATTTCATCTGGTCATTTGCGACCCTAAAACTCGTTTGACTTTCCATTTGCAATGACTTTTTCCTTTTAAAATTGATACTCATCATTAGAAAAGTTAAGAAAAGTTTAGATAATTCTGCCAATATAACAGGAATTCCCAGGTGAACGTTAATCTAATGTTTTCTAAAGCCCTGTTCTGCCGCTAAACCAAATATATATGTACATTTAAATATGTGCGTCTACATAATTTGTGCAATTCCAGGAGCATTTATATTAATAGTAACATATCATTACCTCCCCATTAATCTTCAGGCAGCTCCCCATAAAGCACTGCTGAAACCTCCTGAAATAGCAGCTAAACCCAATAACGAAAAACTACCTAGCAACATCTCGCTTTTGCCTCCTGCCTCAGTTGGGAGGAGGGAAGGAGGGCAGCCAGTATGCGCATCAGAGAGAAAAATGCCACTTCATCACCGGTTTTAAGCAACAGCAGGTTTATGCATAGAATTGTGCCAAAAAAGGATTTAAATACATGACACATTTTGCACGTTCCTGCTGCCAGATGAAATAACCAGTCATGACAGGACTTGCTGCGCAGCCCTCGCGCCTTGCCATGGACGGCAGGTTCTCTTACAGGGATACCCAGCAATAAAACCCTGCGGGTGTTTGGAGCTCATGCCTACCATGCCACACCATTAACCTCCCAGAGATGATTCCCAGGCAGTCAAGAAGAAAGAAGGAGCTTTGCTAATGCCCCCGGGCTATTTAGGGTATCTCAGTTCAGTTCAGCATCCTCCCAACCACACCTTGCTGGCAAGAAGGTGCCCTTCTGGCCAAAAAGGCCAATGGCATCCTGGGGTTCATCAAGAAGAGTGTGGCAAGCAGGCGAGAGGGAGGGAGATCATCCTCTCCCCTCACTCTGCCCTGGTGAGGCCACATCTGGACTACCGTGTCCAGTTCTGGGCTCCCCAGTTCAAGAAGGACAGGGAACTGCTAGAGAGGGGACAGCAAAGGGCTACGAAGATGATTAAGGGGATGGAACATCTTTCTTACAAGGACAGGCTGAGGGAGTTGGGCCTTTTTAATATGGAGAAGAGAAGACTGAGAGGGGATCACATCAATGCTTATAAATACTTGAAGGGAGGGTGACGGGAGGAGAGGGCCAGTCTTCTTCCAGTGGTGCCCAGTGATAGGACAAGAGGTAACAGGCACAAACTTGAACATAGGAAGTTCCATCTAAATGTGAGGAGGAACTTCTTTCCTTTGAGGGTGGCAGAGCATTGGAACAGGCTGCCCAGAGAGGTGGTGGAGTCTCCAACTTTGGAGACATTCCAAACCTGCCTGGACGCCATCCTGTGCAACGTGCTCTGGGTGACCCTGCTCTGGCAGGGGGGTTGGACTAGATGATCTCCAGAGATCCCTGCCAACCCTGGTGATTCTGTGATACTGGAGGACTGTGGGACCGCCCACATCCCAGCTGTAGCACATTGCGACTGACTCCCTATAGCAGCACAGCTGCTCCTCCATCATTGACCCACCTCATCTTCCCACTCATCCTCCCAACTTTTGTCCTTTCCACCGTCTTCCCAACTAAAGCAAGTCAAGAAACCAATATAGACATTCATTTTGTCTACTCCAGTAAGGCAGTTCCCTGCTCCTAAAAATACTCCAGGAAATCAAATCAACATTTTGTAATTTGGCTGGTAACAGCAATTACTAATAATCAGCAGGAATGTAATTTTCTTCATTTTCTACTCTCGCTGTAATGTAATTTCAATAGCAAACTGTTTTGCACACTAAACAAAACGTCATGGGCAATATGAGAAAAAACACAGAGATAAAACGGAGTATCAAAAACCAGCTTTAAAAATAAACAAACTTCTATCAAATGGCAAATAATTGTCATTCAAAAAGCCTTTTGGAAAGATAAAGTTAATATTGTTCCTGTGTTCCCCTGTGAAATGGAAAAATGAAAGCTCCGCTCCACTCCTCTTGCTCGGTGACAGCAGCACTTGAAATTGCAACCCTAATGCTCAGGCATGCTGGAGGCAGCATCCTTCCTGGCCGACCTTCCTACAGACCCACCGATTTGCTGTGCGGAGAACAGAAGACAGGGCAAGGTGAAGAGCACACACACCACTTGAAGGGCTGTACCAGATGCAAGGCTGCAGTCAAGCAAACTTCTCATTTTGTAGTGAAAAGCACATTTGCAGAAGGAAGCCCAGCTCTGAAATAGGTTTCCTGAAGACTGAGTGCCCTTGCAGATAGAAAATGAGGAATATTTTCTTCCCCCAACTTGATAAGTGTGCTGTAGGTGTCTATGCTTTGCAAATCAATAAGCAAGTGCCAATTTCATGCAAGGATTTAACTTGGAAGGCTGACCAACTCGTTGCTTTTCCTTCCAGCCAAGAACAGCAGATGCTGCACTGCTCTGTGCAAGTATTGGTCCCTAACGGGTATCGATGACTGAATCAAGCCAGCTTGGCAGAAGAAAAATGCTACTGAGTTGTGGGAACTCTTGCCACGCTCAGGAGCTGCTCAGCGAGACTCAGCTTGCCGGTAGCACTGTTGCATGACATTTAGAAATAATGCATTTTCTCTCTGTCCAGTTTAGAAGACATCCCTTACTGAGGCTCGGAGCAAGCTGCAGATTCTCTACAATCCCCGAGCAAAAACGGACTGCAACCCAATTTCCCATTTGAAGGAGGCCAGAAGAAACATCTGCACACCAGCCCCCATACATCCCGGTTTACACATCAGTCATCAGCATCCTTCTGAAGGCCAGATGAATGTTTATAAGCTCAGGCAATGCTATAAATTATTTGAGAGGAGAGGCTGGTGAGCACCCAAGTCCCAGTGTCTACAGAAAGCCCACCCCAGAGCATCGCCTGGAGCTCGATAAATAGACCCTCAACGCACAACGCAGCATCTAGTGTCCATTGAAGAGGAACCATTAGAAGGGATGGATCACCCTCAGCTAATTTTAGTAACAAGACCACTGAAGTTCCTTTGATTAATTACTCAGTGAATAGTGTATACCAAGCTGGTCTTCAACATTTCTGATCTTGGAATAAATTTTGGGAAGTACACACATCGGAAAGACGGGATTTTGAGAAACCTCACATTTATTTTGCTTTCAGAAACGTCTTCAGCAGCAGCCCCCGTAGCGGGCTGATGAGTTCTACATCCGCTGATCTGGTGCCAGCACACACGAGAAGGATCACTGCTTTCCAGAGGATACTTTGGATGGGTGGCAAAGGGTGCCCCACTCACATGGGCAAGAGCCTATCTACCTGCTGCCAGAAAGCTTTATAATTAACCAGACTATTATTTTTTAAGCACTTACTGCAAGACTTCTCATTTAAAATTGGATTCTCTTTTCATCTGCTTTTTGGACAGATTATTTTCCTCTGTAGAGGAATAAGAGTCACGCTGGAATATGACTCAAAGCTGGCTTTCCTTTGTATTTCCAAACAGCCTATACTACCCAGGCTATTGAAGGTGGGTTCCTCTTGGAAAGAGAAAACCCAGCAGTGGGCTGTGTCCTTTGTGCCCGTGCCCAGCACTGTCGCTAGCTGCTGGCAGGGGAGGCTCCCACCAGGGCTACATGGACCCCACGGCTTCATGCCAATCCGAAATGCCCCCGGGGCCAGAAACTTGTCAGGGGGCTCACAACCACCTCAGACTCCACCAAAGGCAAAGGCAGTCAGAGGAGGCACTGATGGAGAGACAGCATAGGCAGGCGGAGGGGCTGCTAATGAGTTTGTCACCTTAATTTGATAGCTGGGCACAGCCTGAAAAAGCTTGAGTCTCACTGAGAGCAGTCAGGTGCCACATTCAGCTTCAACTTTGATGTAACGTCAAACTAAAGCATGCCTAGATCTTTCCTCTGCCATCCTGCTGTCATTGGAGCCGCGATGCAGACAGTGCAGTGCTGCTTGTGGTACTGGAGCGTGTCCAGAAGGAAGCTGGTGAGGGGTCTGGAGCACAAGTCTCCTGAGGAGCGGCTGAGGGACCTGGGGTTGTTCAGCCTGGAGAAAAGGAGGCTGAGGGGAGACCTTCTCCCTCTCTACAGCTGCCTGCAAGGAGGGTGTAGCCAGGGGGGTCGGTCTCTTCTCCCAAGGAATAAGTGATAGGACGAGAGGAAACAGCCTCAAGTTGCGCCAGGGGAGGTTTTGATTGGATATCAGGAAAAATTCCTTCACCAAAAACATTTTCAAGCATAGACCAGGCTGCCCAGGTTGGTGGCAGAGTCGCCATCCCTGGAGGTATTTCCCAGCCGGGCAGACATGGTGCTGAGGGACACGGGTTAGGGGTGGGTTTGGCAGTGCCGGGTTGATGGTTGGACTCGATGATCTTAAAGGTCCTTTCTAACCATAACGATTCTATGATTCCATGGTCCGTTCCCTTTCTACCCTGCCCAGCCTTAGTGCGGACAGAAGTACAGCCACATCCCAGGCTGCTGGGGCCAGAGCAGAGGCAAAGCATCCACAGCAGCAGCTGCACAGCTCGAGCTGGCCTCCACGTCACTGAATTGCACCTTGAGAGCTCATTTCTGTCAAGCACTAGAGCGATCACTGCACCAGGGGACATTTTGGACGGGAGGCAAAGCAGGCATGGTCCACAGAGAGATCGCAGAGAGACAAGACCACAAATCATTCCAGTTTGTTGTGCGTAAAATAGCTGGACAGGACAATGCTTACAGAGATTCACACAGTTACCTTTTATAGCACAGCAAAGCTTTCAGATGAAGCGGAAAAGCTGAAGAGCCATATAAATGCCCTCATGAGTAAAACTAAGCATCGTTTCAGATGCCATAAAGATCAGGTTGCACTAAAGAAAAAGGCCTGAAAAAAACGCACAAAGACACAAGGAGCCACAGTTGCCATCATGTTGAGACGCAAACCAAGCAGAAATGGAGAATTTTGCAAAGTTTTGCAAAGCAAGTTGCACCCCTGCAGCCTCCATGGTGCTTAGCTCTCCAGAGCTGCACACTAATGCAATGATCCAAAGGCTCTGTGAAACGGAGGGCTGACAGCACAGGGAACTTACTTGGTGTTGTCCGAGTCAATGGTATGAAAGAGCTTCTCAAGTTCCTCTTCATTGAGTGTCCCATCAGAGAAGAAGGCCTGGAACTCCTCCAAGGACAGCTTCCCGTCATCTGCAAACACCAACACAGCCACTGTTAGGGAACAGGCAAAGCGAGGGGCACAACAACTGAAAAACAAAGAGTTATGTTCCAATGTAAAGATGCAGACAAAAAAATTATCACCGAGTGCTTCTGCAGACCTGGTCCTCAAGCAATGCAGGTCTCACCAGGCACAAGGCAGGACCTGGCAGCTCTGCCAGCACGGGAGCCAGGCGAAGCTGCATTGCTCCTGGGTACGGAGGCACTGGCTGTTAGCTATTGACCCAGAGCATGATTTAAGCCTACAGAGAACAGCCTACAAGCTTCATCCTAAAAGTGAATCACGTCTAAGAAATTACGAAGCTTTTTGTCTACCCTCTGTTCAAATGATGCAGGATGCTCGTTAAAGGATGTACAATAGACAGGCAAAGACGCAGGGCTGGAATTAACAACAGACCCAGCAGTATCTTTTGCCATCTCCGTCCAGCTGCATCTTCTCCAACATGGGGCATCTCCCAGCTCTGGACAGAAACGCCACATAGCATCTACCAAGCATAACAAGACATGCCTCGCTTCAGTTGTCAACTGTTTAAACACACAAGGACTGTGTCACCTTAACGTTGTGCCTTTACTTCCAAAGGGACCTGATGACGCACAGAACCCATCTGCCCGGCCATACGGGCTACAGCTTGCTGGCTGCCTTTTGGCAAACCTACCGGCACACGGAGGAGTCACAAGAGAGAGGTTTAACAATGTTCTCCTGGGCACCTAGAGAGGAACTTGCAGTAATTTCATCAGCAAGCTTCAAGCTCATCCTTTTGAATGTTCACTTTGATACCAGCTGTGGCCAGAAGTGGCCGGGTGCTTTGGCAGCCTCCCCTCCAGCTGTACGAGGTGGCCCTGCAGACAGTCGGTGCTTGGGGGAAAGTGTCTCCAGTCTCAACTCAAGAGACTGAAAAATAACAACCAGATTTGAAACCCTGGCCATACTTCGTATATTATTTTATGCATTGGCCCCAGAGTTAATTTAGCACTAGGCTGACTACAGCCTATGTAAATGACCAAGAAAGAAAAAAATAATGACCAAATCCATGTACAAGGGGACGCAAGGAGGACTCCTTTGCAATGCTTGCTGATAAGGTGACAAAGGCTTACTCTTAACTGTTAAATCTGGAGCCTTTCTCCATGTGCTGTGCACAGGTGAGGCACGCCTTTAAAGCCACAGCTGGAAGTGAGAAAGTCTGGAGAACGCTCCTATGAAGTTCAGCAATAGAGCAATGGGAGAGAGACAAAAGAAACTTTTAAAGACGTTTTAATTTACCTCGAGTTTCTTGTTCGAGCTGCTGACATTGTGCTCTGGTGGGGAATAACTACCCCAGGTCACGGACTATTTAGAGTCTCTCCATTCATATCCACTGAAGATTCATAGACTGGAAATGCTGCCTACTTTGCAGTAGGAGAATGTATCATTTATTATTTAATCAAATCAATTATAAACCCTGTTGCTCGTCTTTCAGGAAATGATGCTAGAGGACAAAATTAGCCAACTTACCACACATACATCAATATTTCTTCCCCAAACTAAATAAGTCTGCTGCTCCTAAAGCATACCTGCATTGCCAAGTGCTAACCCACTTTGCCTGGTCCGACACGGATGAATTTAGAGCAGTGATAAATTGAGCCCAAGATACTTATTTAATTGGCAATTACGAAAGGAACACAGCAGGAGAACAAAATCTACAGTGGAAAGGGTATCATTTTCGGAGCACAATGGCTACAGAGAGTGCCCAGCTGCCTGTATTGTTTTTCTGCGTTCCTTCCCCAGAACATGACCCCTCTGCAGCAGGCGGGGTGCGGAATACCAATGCACAGCTCAGAGAAAAGGTCCCAGCTTTGCTTTCTGGTTCCAGTTACAGCAAATTAAAGCGTCTCCACTTCACCAAGTGCCTGTTGCTTGAAGCATCCCACCGGTGGGGACACTGGGATAAAAGGCTGTGCCCAGAGTAAGTGTCCCATCCACGCCATCCATCTCCACCTCTGCATATTGCACAACTGGATGGGAAGCTTCCCCCACAGTGCTCCTATTCCTGCAGTATCCTAGCCAAGAGCGAGATTTGGCTTCTTCTGATCCTGACTGACGATGACAATGTCTGCAAGCACCAAGATCAAAAGGATAACGGCATTTCTGCCTCACGAGGGCTAAGCTGTTCTTTAAATATATGGTACACTTTTCCTGTAAACCTCAAATCAGTGCTGGTTCACCTCAAAATTGTCCTTCCACGCAGAGGACAGGCAGAGTTACATTCCCAGGAAAGTCACATAAATCAGCTTACTGGGAAAGAGAAACTGTAAAATCAAGTGACAGTGCTTTTTTTTTTTTTTTCAGGAGAGTACTTCAACGCAAATTTACCTCTGAAACACACAAAGGTGTTTCTAAGTTTAAGGAAAAAGTCTTTTTCCTTTACTTAGTTTAAATCGTGTAACCTGTGCTTTCATTTTACTCCTGCTTGATTTTTTTTTACTTTCATTTTTTAAGAATGTGTCCCAGGTTCCATTTTTGCTACAGCCTCTGGAACACTGGTGTTTAAAATCTGTGCCAAAATGCTGCTCTGATTTCTACTTTGCAGCCTCTGGAGTCACGGGTGAGAACTTGAACCAACATGTGCCAAATTTTTGTTGGCATTTAACAGCCCAAAGGAACACAGGACGGGCAAAGGATCTAGAGGAAGGAGGAGGTGACAGTAAATTTTATTTCTTTTTTTGTTGTTTGGAGACCCCACAGAACTGGTTGGCCCCTGGCAGGAATCTAAATAAAAGTAAATATTGCTCTTAAACAGCGCTCAAGACTTTCATCCCCCAAATACCACCAGATTAAAGCTGATCGTTGTTTAATACACGCTGGAATACTTGTCTGCAAACAGACAAAGGCAAAAGCCTTCCAGAGTAACAAGATAATCCTCCAGCTGTGTATCTATAATTGTGAAACAGCCTGAAAGCCGCGGGTTGCTGGAGCCCAGCAGGCACAGAAGCCTTTGGGGAACCGGGGCGATAAGAGGAAGCAGACCAGGCTGGGATTTGGCAGTTCAAATTAAACTGGTAGAAAATCCTGGGCAAGGAGGATTGCCCACAACATTACTGACACCGGGTCCACCCGCCAGCGGGTGCTGCGATAAGAGCCGACGGAGCCGCTGTGCTCCGGGAGCAGCCTTATCTGGAAAGTCACAGAAAAACCAGCTTTTTCTGAAAGCAGAAGTGCCTGCGCTCACCAAAGAATGGATAAGGCTTCAGGAAATCTGCTTTTTGCTGAAAGCTCCTGGGCTTAAGAGATACGAATTCTCCAAATGAAGCGTCAGGCATCGTACCAGAGTGGCAGCATCAACCCTACGGTTCAACCTCACCCATGCCCTGCAGGATCTCGTCTGTGGACACTTTGGTCCTCGGTGGCTACCATCGATAGGAAGGACAACAGAAAAATGGAGGTTCCACACCAAATCTCGCTAAACAAAGTTTCCGGCAGTTTTGAGATCTAGAGAAGTCTTTGTGACTTTTCCATCTGGATGAGCACACTGCCTACTTTTACCTACTCACCCCCTCCCCTTTAAACCCAGTATCTGAAGTCAACACCGAAGCTGGCAGCGAGGACAAATGCCACCAACTAGAAGTCACCTACGTTGGCACTGATGGGCTGAGAAAAGAGACAATCAGGCTACAGCTATTCTGCCATCATTTTTTCCTGAGAGAGTCATTTTACTCTCGCTTTTCAAAATAACTCAATCACAGGCAAAGACCAAAGCAAATTACCCGCCAAAGGGAGTCAGCAAAGTTAAAACTAATCAAAGAGAGACAGATATAACAGAGAACATCAGAAAGCCCCAAATGGGATTTTGTTATTGCTCCATTTGCCATTGTGAAAATCTGAGGAGTCTAGAGGCGGCTTCTGCGCCTTCTAACTCACATAATCAGGCTGTTCCCACCCGCTAACGCAGCCAGCGAAAAAAATCAAACTAAGATCATAAATCATCCGAAATATAGGAAATCTGATGGCTGAGTTTTTGGAAAGCCACTCAGTGATACAAATAGCTTAAAGCATCTACAAAATAAGGTCACTGTTCCAAGCCTGAGTTTGCTAAATCCATTTCCAATTACATCAGGTTGAGACTGCTCATATATTTTCTAGCTATATTATGAATATATTCCAGCACTTATTTTTATTACTCTATGAGTTCTAAAATGCTTTAAGCCCCACTTAGTGTGCAGTAGCCAGCAGAGCCACAGGTAAGCAAACTGGATTTCATTGTGGCTTGTGAATAAAAATGACAACTGCTTTTTTTTTTTTTTCTTCTTTCTTGAGAACGTGTGTGCAGATACAAGAGCCAGCGAGAACATGGACAGGCTTCTACCGTGGACCCTCATCCAGCCCTCTCGGAAGTCAGTGGGAACAGCTTTATTCATTTAAATGAAGATGGGTATAGACTTGAGTTTCCAGTCCTGGGCTATCAGGAAAAATTATCTCCACATCCACAGATCTGATCTGTGATGGATCTGAAATATGCAGATGGGCCACTAAACGCGAGACCTCAAAATAGCCCTTTTAGCTGAGTTTTTAAGCTGAAAAACCTGCCTCCAAAGCTGGACGTTTCTCCACTTTCAGGCACCTGGACCCATTTTGGGATTTCTGCAGTGGGAGTGCACCGACCGGGCTGTCCTGGGCAGTCTATCGCTCGTCATCCTGCTTCCCTGAGCCCTGGCTAACACAGGTACAGCCACAGATACTGGGAACTGCACCCCGAGAGTCAGACACCAGGGAAGTCATGCTGAACAGAGGAAAGGAAAATTAAGTAAATAAGGTCCTAAGCCCAGAGAAAGCCATTTCATCTGCCATTTTCTGAAGAATTCAGTGGGGGGGGGTTAAGACCATTTATTTTCACCTAGATGCTGCCCCGATGAGTGCCATGATGTCCTCCGACATGGTAATCTGTGGCTTTGGGGAGGCTGCTGGAGGATCCCCCGATGAGGCGGAGCTGCCGCTCTCATGGGAAGCCCCTGGGCCACGTCCCCTGCGTCACCGAACAGCGGTGACTGCACCTTGCACGGCATCGCACAACCTTTCTGCTGGCTGGGGAAGGGGTGCGTTCTCTGCAGCCCGCCATCCGCTCCCAAGCTGACATCTCCGCAGCCAGCTGAAAATTACCGCTTTGACCCGGTATCACAGTGTTATTTCAAGGGGCAACCAAATTTAGTCGGAAGCAGGCCTGGTGGTTCACCTCCAGCTTCGGCTGGAGCCGCGAAGCCACAGGAGCTCTGCGTGAGAAGCACAGCCCAATTTCCAGTGGCTCCTTACAAAGATGGTGCCATTGCCTCTGGAACCAAGCATCCTTGCTAATGAGATGCAACACATCAATAAAAGGAAATTACTACCATTACAGTTATTTTCTAGTGAAAGAAATTTAACAAATTACTACAAAATCACTTTTTTTTTTTTTTTTGGAAAGGTAACTAATGCCCAGCCCAGGTGTTTTCACAAGGGTTGGTACCACAGCAAGCGATGCACACGGGTAACCTGAGAGACAGATTGATGTTCCCATCACAGCTGATATTCTCTGTTTGAAACACTCACTCCTGCGCATTTCCCAGCACTGGCGGGGATCGCTGGTGGGACCAACTGGTTGACAACAGCATGGGAATGCAAAGGCTGGCCCAGAAGCAGCCAGAGTTCCCCATACAGACAAAGCCAGGGGCTGAACTTCAGGAGCTGGGGTTCTGCTTCCTCAGCTCACTCAAAAACACTCTGGAAGTGCTTTTCTTCTTGCCGTTGACATGGTTTCAAGGTGGTGTCTCCTGTCTTCTGCCGGTGACCCCACCACAGCTCCCAGGAGCATAACCCACAGCGCTCCTCGCTGCGCACATGCACCAGAGCCCAGTGGCAAATGCCACACGCAGCTCTACTTTGAACAGCCCCATTTTCTTTTTGCTGTGTGTTACTACAAACCTTTGGGATTTTTTTATCTTCCCGGGACATCCTCAGACAAGCCCTATACACACAGCAGTAGTACATACCAAAAGAAAAAGCGTCTCTTAAGAAGTCAGCCAATGCCCTTCCCGAGTCATTTAGCCCACTAATAAATATCAGCTCTTCTTCAGTGATGTGAAGGTACCTCTCTCCGTGTCAAAGCACAGAGTTCATCGAAGAAAATGTTAAGCCAATTTTGGGCTTTTCCTTTCTGCTCTGCAGCAGATGATGCGTTTTGGTGGTACGACTGGAACTGGTGCATATTCAAAATCTTCTACCGGCACTGACACAGCAGTACCGAGGCTCCTTTTTGGGCCAGCATTAACCTTTTCATTTAAAAGGGGGAAAAAGTGACTTTCATTTCAAAATAGCGACATCAGTCAGCACAAGATGTTGAGGACTGACTTAAAGCCTGGTTCTCATCTAGGATGATGAGTCTGCAGGTGACAAGCAGATGACAGCTGGCAATCCTCCCTTGATTGGATTGATCCAAGGACTTGGCCTGGGGAAGAGTGGGGATTTCCATGGTAGTCAGAAACCTGCACCAGAAATAGCCTGGGCATCCAGCGATGGCCATTAACATGCCCTAGAATTTTCACCAAGCTGCTCAGCTCTTATCTTCAAATCAAGCCTTTTGTCATCCTAGAATTAGAAGTAATTCTGAAATAATTTTTAATAGCAGCTATAGATAGATAGCAAAAGTAGGCCGATAGGCAGGGAGTCATACAGGAGTGATGCAGCACATTTTCTCCCACTGTCTTTTGTGAAGAGACTACTTTTTTTTTCCCCATTTCCCAGATAATCCTCACCCTGCTGTAATGAACTCATTTAAAAGGTTTTTTTTTTTCCTGCTCTCACCCAATATATTGACTTCAGATGTTTTAGCATAGCTACTTAAGGATGTCTTCCAAACAAATTCCCACTCCTTTATAAATTAAATGCTGGGATCAGACCATCCCAAGGTGCAAATAGCCTGTCCGGGTTCAATGCAATCGCTGCTTAATAGAGGTCATACCAAAAATTTCGGGACATTTAGAAGAGGATTCAGAGATGCCAGCAGTCCACAGAGCTTTTTTAATCCACCATTTTCCTATGGAAAACCTGTTTCAGTTTCCCTCTCGCTCATTAAAATTCTTCTCTTTCCATTTAAAAAAAGAAAATGGATGTCAACAGCAGATTTCCGTACATTTGTTTCACATCTGTAGCAGCCCAAGAAACGACTGCGTCAGCCCCTCCGTGTGCTGCTGCTGTTCTGCAGTAATTGATGAAAACCGCAGGTGATCTGGGCGCCGGGACACTTCGTACGTGAACATGTTGGTCTAGCTCAGGGCAGGCTAGCGGGGAAGCATTCGGGAAAAGAAGCCGTGGCTTGCGGTAAGCAACCTCCTGGGAAAGAGCTGATGTGAAGAGGCAACGCCTGGGCTCTCCGTGCCTGCCTCTGCCTTCCAGCCTGGGCAGCCAGAGGGGCCGGAGGGGAGGCAACACAGACGGACACGCACCAAGGGTATTTACTGGTCAATATGGTAGCATGTGGGAGACCTAAACATCATAAATATATTGCATATAATAAATAAATAAATAAATACAAAGAGCTCAGCGACCTACCTTCTCCCACCCTGCCCCATGAGGACACCTCCATCTCCAAGCTGTTGCGGCCATCAGCAGAGCCAGCCTGGCTCCACACACACAACTGCCACTGCCCCAAAGTTATTTCTCATCTCAGCTGGCCTCAGCCTGTCTCCTTTATATCGGGTGCTATCAGATGGCTGGCTGACTTTGAACAACTGTGGCTTTTTAGCACCTCTGATTTATTTGCCCATTCAAACCGTTTCCCCTGCGAGCTACACAAGCAGAAACCACAGCGGCAAAGAGGCAGATTCCTGTGCCGAGCTTGCAGCCCTTGACCCAAACAGCCTGATTCTCTCTCCCAAAGGCTTTGATTCTCCATGTATTCAAACAGCTGCCTTGCTCTCTCCAGCGTTACTCAGACCCATCTTCCTCTGTTGTCCCGAATGTTGTCTTCCTTCTCCATTAGTGTGCCTTCAAGCACCTTCCCTCCCCACACTTCCCACCTTCTTTGCCTTTTTGAGCTTGAGTTGTGGATGCAGTAATACAAAACTAAGATTTCTATTTAAGAGAAGACTGTATGGAGAGAAGTAGCTGAAACATCATCCAGCCTTTGACCTCCACCACTTGATCCCCAAAATTTCTGTCTGTTGTCCAGGCAGCCTTGTTGCAGACCCTTCTTCAGTCTTGCTCCTGAAAAGTTGCATTTCAAAACCCCAGCAAGCTCTCCACTACCAAACCCCCGGTCAAAGCCCACAAGCTGCTGACAGCCTCTCTAAGCATTTGATCTAAAGGGGAAGTAAAACACAAAGACAGCACAGCTTGTTGTTAATACGAGGCCACTTCATGCACCACTGATCCCAAAGCTGTAAATCCTGACTTCAAAACTTCCTCTTTCTGTTTCAGGCAAAACTCTCCCAAGGAGACCTTGCTAAGAGAACAGAACCTGCCTCCTACACTACCCTAGAAATGACTATTCTACACGGGAAGCACTACAAACCATAAAAAAATACACTAAAATAAATAGTCGGAGAAAAAATTATATTTGGATATATATAGTAGAATATTAACTAGTATAGCTGCTAGTTTCCTATGCAACAAATAGTTAATTTCTATGCATCAGCAAACCACAGGGTTATACATAATTCCCTGCAAGGTTAAGTATTCCTTTGTTTGCACAATCGAGGTGGCCTGGGAATCACAGAGAGACATTTAAATCTGCTACTGAGCTCTGCCACCATCAAAGCAGAGCAGCAGTTTTATTGGGGAGAGGTTTTTTGCCATTCCCCCCCCGCCCACATCAAAAGCTACACATGGTGTCAGGCTGCAGCAAGGCTCCTGCCATGCCGCAGTCCTCCTCCAGATGCACCACACTGGATATGCTGAAGGGCAGAGGTGGAAAACCATGGCAGCACTCGGCATGTATCTCCTTCAGGTCTCCTACAATGATGAGATGGGGACCTAAGGGAGTTCATGTGTTCCTGGACCCCTGGTACCTTCACCTTACCTGAGCAAAAAGCCTCTGAGAAGCTACCATGGGGAACTTATCGTGGAGTCTCCTCGCTCCAGGGTGGCTGAGGACGGATCACGTACACACACCAGTGCCTGACCCCTTGCTACGTTCAGCAACAAAGAGGGAAAACTGGGTTGCTCTGTAGGGAAGTCAAAACATCACTTCTGAAGCTTGTCAGTAGGTCGCTTCACTCCCACTTCTGTGAAGGCAGCTGTGGTACACTGGAAAGCAGACCCTGGCGTTACAGCTCTTCCTGCACCCAGCCAGAGCAGGAGACTACGACTGGTAACCTTGGGAGACTGCTGCAGCAGCCACAAGCATGGCAGCTCTGGTGCCACGGCAGCCATCGGCTGCACTGCCCATCACACCAGTTTTAGGGAGATGAAGAACCCAGCAGCAAATCCAGATCGTGGAGCTCGCCCACCATTTAGTCTCCTTGGCCAGCCGCAGCAGATGTCTGCTTTGCCAAGGACCAGGGTGAACAGGAAAGAGAGAAGGGAGAAAATGTTAGATAGCAGGTTCTTCGTCTCAAAGCCGGGTCACACCCTCGCTTATGGACAGTAACTTCTCACGCGTTCCTAAAAAGGCATCACAGTCCGTACAGGGCTCCCTCGCTCCCAAAAGAGCAGGAAAACCGAGATCCCTCTGACAAGGAAGGGGAGAGGACCATATAGACTGTACTGGGAGCAGAGCACATGTTAGCAGAGCCCAGCCTACGGGGCTGCAGACTTACAGCAAGTTTGCCCAGCAAGCATGCACCTCGCCATTTCTCTAAGACTGTGATATTGTCCCAGTTTGGGTGTTATTTTACCGGAAGAGCAAGAAAGGAAGATCTTGGCATCGTACTGACCTCCTCTGCCAAATTAACGTCCCGGCTTCCGATTGGGGACGACTCCAAAAACAGATTTAGGAAGGCAAACGTATGTAATTTTATTTTACGCCCTGCCCCAGCTGGGAACACGTTAGCTAAGCATTCGGGAACTGTCCAGCTGCGGGCAGGCTGCCAGCACTGAAGTTTTCAAACTCCATCATTAAAACTTTGGCAGAAACATCAAAAAAAGTGAACCTGGGATGATATACCAGCAGATTTCTATCAACCCGAAGCAGAGGCCAGCGCTACCAACTCCAACACACCCTGGCTCTGCAACAGCCCATTAAAGCCAGGTTTCTTGGAAAGCTCAGAAACAGGGACCAAACAGCCCTAATCCCCCTCTGCTCCTCATTAAGTTGCCATTCTCACTTGCTCTTTCCTCTCTAAGGTGCAGATGAATATTTCAGAGGACCAGGCTAGAGTTTGCACTGTTTTCAGCTCATTACACCCAGTGCTCGCCTTCAAAAAAAGGAAAGAGACGGGTGTTTGAGCGAAAGAGGAAAATTTTATGAAAATGCATGGTGTTGCCTCTAAAAAGCACGGCCCTGGTACATGGTGAGGAGGGGAGAGGACCTCCCTGGGGTTTGGGATGTTCTCTGCGGGGCTTGCAGCACCATGTTGAATGTGGACACAGGACGGTTTTGACAGCAGAACAGGGTTCTTGCTGCCAGCTCCTCCGTGGGCTGCTCCACAGGGATGGCTGCTGCCGTACCGCGGTGCCGGCCTCTCCCAAGGACTGCCTGGACAGGAGCCACAGACAGCATTCCAGCTCCTGCCCTTGCTGGGGAAGCACAGCGCTAAGAGAGTTAAAAAAAAAAAAAAATTGCTATGAACGCAACTAGAACATTTTATTTGATTTCCTGGTCTCTGGTAGCAGAAGTCGCATGCCAACCTAACCAAAGGATTTGGTATAGGAGCCAGAAACCAGCCCCTGGGCACAACGGCTGGGATGGAGGGTCTCCCCGTCTCAGGAACGAGCCACCCAGCCCCAGGCAAGTCTCAAACCTCACCTGGTTCCTGTCACTGGCAGCGGTGACACCATGACTTTGTTTCCCCGTTGTAAAATAAGTATTATTCTTAGTAAGACACTGGCAGCGGATGAAAAGCATAGATATAAATGACCTTTTACTACCACCGGTAAGAGATAAGCAGTGGCACTGCTTATGTGGCTGTTTTGGTGCGGTAGACACTGGAGTTGTTGACTGTTGACAAATTAGCAGCAAATTACCACGGATTAGAGAGCTACAAACTCGCAGTCCCATGAAACAATATCCAGATTGCATTGGCAGCATCAACCGTTTTCCATTCAGCTAACAAGCTGTGCACAGATGAAGAAAGCAAATTAACTCGAAAAGCAGATACCTCATTTGCATTCTCAGAAGGGAGAAAAATTTACCCTCCTGCATGAACATTTGCAGCATATAGGATATCCAGCGCCTTGTGCCAGGACTGACAAGAAGTTATTTGAACGGCAAATCAGAACCTGCATAATTAATAACTTACTGCTTCGTCTTAACCACTAGACTGTGAAGTCCAGGCGTAAGCCTACAACGCTGACCTCTTGCATTTCAGTTCTTGAAACTCAACGGTCTCAAAGTTCCTGTTGAAAAAAAGCTTCAGGCTCTAAACCAGACTACTGTTCGTGTTTGATGGTCCCTCTCCAAGAAACTCCTTTGCCAACAGACAAATCTCCTCCAGAAGCTTCTTTTTTAGGGTAATCTTTGCTTAAGGACCCAGCATAAGCGAGACCCAGTGTGGTCCCTCCCCATGGGATGCTCGTGCAGATCTCCAGCGCCGCCCATCCCTGCTCCCCGCAGGTTGCAGAGGGAGAGCAGCCAAGCGAAGCCTCACCACGTCCAACACAGTTGCTCTTGATTTTATGCTCCCACTTAATAAGCTTCTACATTTCTCATTTATTTTCACGGAAAAACTTAAGCCCTATGCTCAGTGTCTCCAGCTCTTTGTCCGGGGCAGGATGAGCAGCTCAGCCCTGCCAGAGATATTTAACATCTCTAAAGCAAACAACGCTTTACAGCTTTTTGCAAACAATCTTTTCCACCCTCCTTCATCCGCGCACTTCAGCAAACCAGCTGAGCAGCACAGAAGCAGGGCAGTCCTGCAGGGAACGCGCATCTGCTCTGAAAAGATTGCGAAGAAAAACAAAATTCCTAAATACATTTCTATGCTCCGGCGAATTAAGCAAGCGCATCTTTAATCACATGCTGCTGCTACGCTAGCTTTTAACAGAGGTGCAGCATTAATATCTTTTCTATTTGGTTGGGGTTTTGGGGTTTTTTTGTAGTTGCTCGTTTCAAAAGTAGGTTAAAGAAAAACACAGCACTGCGAAAGGCTGAGGCAGAGCATTCCCGAAGCATCCCTTCGATGCGCTCCACTCAAGCTTTAATTTCCAGAGGCAGCCGAAGCCCGTTAGTACCGGCACGGAAGGCAGAGGGAAAGTTGTGTACCAACCCAAGACTCCTGTTTCAAAGCAGCCCCTGACACCATCCTGTCCCCCCCCCACCTCAGCATCTCCCAGTCAGCTCCTTTCAGTCCCCATCCCCAGGCTCTGGGGCTCTGCAGCTCAGCCCAGCACGCTTTAACTTGGCTAAACTAAAATGAGGGGGGGGGAGGGAAAGTATTTGAAGGACAAAGCCAATTGGAAAAATGCCCAAGATTTTTTTTTCCAGGGGAAAACGGGGTCACCTGGCTTCTCCTCTTAGAGAAAGCTTTCAAAGGAACATCTGAACATCCCAGACCCAAAGCGTCCCAGTTTAATCCTATCATTCTCCCCTGAACACTGCCAACAGCCTCTCAATTTTTATTTTACTTTTCTACAGCAAACCTGAGTAAGTTTCCCCTGGCTTCCTAGGACAGCACGAAAAGAAGGAAAGAAAACCCTCTGACATAGTTTTTCATTGAAAATTAAGAACCATAAATGCATAAGCCGATGGGGGTGACCAGTGCACGTGGGCTGTTTCCTAACCCAGTCCTGGGGAAGGGTCCCCCCGCTCTCCCGCCCAGCCCTGCTGCGGCTCATTAAAACGCTTCTGTGGGAGTCAGGGTTTCAGAGAAGCTTTTGTGAATTTTTAATGCCGTGTGCTACTTAGCTTTTGCTGAATCCACATTTTCTCCACACCGTCTCAGCAGCATCCACTGCGGCTATGCGACCTGCAGCAGCATGCAGCCTTTCCCGGCACAGCCGATAACCCCGGGATCAGCTGGATCCCAAGGGGATGGCACGTGGGTGGCGTGGGGAGATACTGCCAGACCCTGCCGCAGACCTCTGCGATGCCAAACTGCCTGAGCCGCCATCAAGGTTCAACCCGGATTCAAGTGATGCACCCACGGGAACACACGGTAACGCTGCTCCTACCAGCATGTCCAAACCCACCAGCAGAGCCCTGTTAGCAGCCTCTGCACCGGGAATCGCTGCTCACTTCTCTGCTTTTCTCTTTAAGGTCTTACGAAGCATAAAGGGGATGACTGGAGAGCCAAGGGGGAAGTGACGGAGGCTGGCACGAGCGACCAGCTGGGAAACCAACGCATTGGGCTGAACAAGGAGGAAAAGGGCCACGTTGGCCACAAAAGTCAAGACACGCAGCTTGTTTGACATAAAGGTGAAGCATGAACCGTTTTCAGCAAAACCGAATAAACACAGGAACGTGGCAGCACTGAGGGCCTCCAGCATTTACAGCAACGCTCAAGAGTTTACAAGATGAAACACACTTGTTTGAGCTTTCTTCTCCTCCTCCAAGCTCTGCTAACAGAATCACTGGAATAATTTTGTAGGGGTTTTTTTTCAAAAAAAAAAAAAACGACAAAAACCCAATACCATCTAGATTTCACAAAAGTGCCATCCCAGCAATCCCATGGGAAATCCCAATTGCTGACATTTTTTTCCCCAAAGCTGGGGAGCCCTGAGACAGGGAGCACAGCTCTGCTCTGTTCTGCTCAGGACTTGCACCGGGAGTAAAAATAACCAAGAACAAGAAATCAGGAGTCACTCTGCACATGGAGATTTCCCCACGAGCTGCTTGGCTTGGCGATAGAAATGCTTGGGGTAACACCATATTTCTTTGAAATACTCAGCATTCCAAGCTTTAGCTAATTTAGAAAATGTTAGGTTTAGCCCTCAGTGACATCTCCTGTGATGTTCCATCAAACCCTCCTCGCGTGGAGGAGGTGATTTAGTAGCAGATTGGACCCATTTGAAGCAATAAGCATCCCAATGCAGGAAAAGGCTCATCTAAGAGCTTCATCAAAGGAGCAGTTACCAGAGATGTTTTCCATCTCCCAGCACTAACAGCTCGCACGTCACTGCCAAACCTGTCATGGAAAAGCTTTCCAGAAAGCAGACAAACATCGTGGCAGCCGCGGAGGAGCACAGCTCTCTCCGGGCTCTCCTTCGCCTGCAGGAAACCCATTAAATCCACTTGCGTTTCCAAACTGTTAGCACAAGCTGGATTTCTAGACTGGTTCAAAGCCCAAAGCTATGGGTGAAGTCAACAGGATTTCCGAGCCACACCCTGTCCTTAGGGACCCGTTTGGCTCGTTGCACACACGTGACCTTGAAATGTGTCTTATTGACATACACCAAAAAAAAAACCAAACCAAAACGTAAGAATAAGCTAGGATATAAGAAACAAAACAGTCTTTTCAAAAACATCGGTGTTGGTGAGGGTGGTGGTGCTGGTCAGACCTGCCTGGAGCAGGAGGAGGGAGCGCTGGCCGAATAGACTGGAGGTGCCACACCAATGCTGCATCCCCGTGCGCCCCGCTGAGCCCATCCGGGGGGAATCTGTGACGCAGTTTCCCTTCAGGGAAACCTTAGCAAACCTCCCAGCAAGGAAGACCAGAGTGCTGCAGGGTTTGGTGCCGTGCGTTCATAGGAAACCTCTGACTGAGGGCTTACATGACATTTGGCACGGGAGATAACACAACATTTGCCGCTTCCTGCTATTTCCACCCTAATTAAAGAGAAGCTAATTCTAAGCCTCATCTGTCTCTCTCACGGAGCACACTGACATGCTTTTGCAGAGCGAAAGGCACTCGCAGAGGATCGGCTTGGTGGCTTCCTACCTGCCAGAGTCCCGCAGGATGTTTGTGCGACACAACAACGCGGCTCCTACCGCAAGGCCAGCCTGTGCCTCTCTCTGCCAAGTGCTGCAGAGAAACATTTCATCCTCATTCTCGTCGTATAAAAGGATCAAAATGCTCAGCGTGTTGATAATTCAAAGCTTTATCAGTCCCGACATCCAAGTATCAGAGCAAAGAAATACATACTGCGGGCTGAAAACCTGAATACCAGAATTGTAGAAGACAGGAGGTAAAAGGGGAAAAAATCCCTAGTTGTGCTACACGGCAATGGTCCAGTCCTGTTCTGTAGTGATTTATGAATATAAGAAAACCGCCGCCTTTTATTCCTTGGTTATTTGGTCTCTCCCTGTATGAACACATTTGCTCATTTCAGTGCAGGGCTCTCAGAAAAAGCACGCGGGAAGGAAGCAAGTGGCTCCAGCGACCCAGTTTGAGGTTCTTGATATTTAAAAAAATGCAGATGACAGAATCACAGAATGGTTTAGGTTGGAAGGGAGCTTAAAGCTCATCCAGTCCCACTCACCTGCCCTGGGCAGGGACACCTCCCACCACACCAGGTTGCTCCAAGCCCCGTCCAACCTGGCCTTGAACCTCTAGGGATGGGGCAGCCACAGCTTCTCTGGGCAACCCCGGCCAGGGGCTCACCACCCTCACAGACAGGAATTTCTTCCCAACATCTCATCTAAATCTGCCCTCTTTCAGTGTAAAACTGTTCCCCCTCATCCTATGGCTCCAATCCCTGATCCAGAGTCTCTCCCCAGCTTTCCTGGAGACCCTTTAGGGACTGGCAGGGGCTCCAAGGTCTCCCCATCACCCCACAGCCCCCGGCTGTTAGCAAGGCAGGGGACACATGCACAACCGAGGTGTTTGCTCCCATCCACTCCCACCCTGCTGTATCCCCGCTGTTAAATGCTGCCTTGGTGTGCAGAGTCGTCCCCCCCTGCCAACAGACACCTTCTGCTGCCGCTTCCTCTATCCAAAGGCACCCTCAGACTCCCATAAGGTCTCTCTTTGCCCACTTCCCCCTTATTAGCTCTCCCAGAGAGAGAAGAAATGGGGAAAATATCAGGTATCCTCACTCATTTGGGTATTGCAAATAGGAATTGCCTCCGCAGGCAATTAGGCACCACCGCACCCTGGCATGAAGGACAGGGCAAGCCAGCGCGCAGGGCTTCCGATGGCGTTTGTTTAACAGGGGTCACCCTCTCCCTGGCTGCTGACCTTTAAAATGTCAGATTCCTCATTTAGAAAGCAAAAACTGGTTTTTTGAAAAGTTTTAAGGGTCTGTGTCCTGCTCCAGGCACATTTGCAGACGATGTTGTGTACCAATATCCCCCACTGCTCAGTTTTTCTGTTCCCCGGGATCTCAGCATTTATCACCTCGCCTGCTCACAGTGCTCCTGTTACAGGAGGTTTTAATATTCCTTACTATGCACAGTCCCACTTTTATAACTTCTTTGCAGTTAACTCTTCTTCCCCTCTAGTTTCCAATTTAGGAATTCCTTTTGCAAGACCTAAACTCTGCTGTTTTCCAACAACTAGATTATAGGATGCAGGGGAGAGGAAACAAGTCTGGTTCCTTTCTTTGAAAAATATAAATATTTCATCTTGTCTTTACAGTGTTGTGCAAGCAAGTACCTTCAATTAGAGTACACACTTTTCCCCCCCACTGTTTAACATACACCAAGCGTGTTGATTAATACCACCATCACTCCAGCTATAAAAGCATAACAAGACCATTTTGAGTTTGCATATAGGCAAGGCCTGAACTCCATAAAGCACAGGGGCAGAAGTGCATCCCCTGCTCCTGGGTCTCCAGTTTGAAACCCAGCCAGGCAAGCTGTGCCTTCCCACCACTCAGTTTCCCCGGGCAGAAGCATTTACAACTTGTGCCTGGTCCCTTCCGACCCCTCCATCCTTCTTTTCTCCTCTTATCCCACCCCACGGGGCAGTTGCCGGAGCTGTACAGTTTGCTGCCGGCAGCGTGCTCGCGCCTGCCAGGAGTGCAGTTTGCCCTGTTTATCTCCTGCAGAGCCAAAAATAATCCCTCCGCGCTCTATTAGGAATAACAAACCACTAAGTGGCATCAGATATTAATTCCTAACCAGCGTGTCTATTACCGATTAAGAAAGCAAAAAGCATATTATACTGTGAGGAGCCTATTAACGTAAATACACTGATTTCGGTTAATCTTGGACTCTTTGCCAATATTAATTCAACCTCTTTTAGAAACTAGGGAGGGGGGTGTAAGGAAACAAAGCAACTGACCGTACTACAAAGGAAAAGCAGCCTTGCTTAACGGAGCATAACATGTTTGAAAGCCAGCAAACCAGCCGGCTGGAAAAGTAACATCTCCATGATGAAGAGAAAATCCTTTGGAAAGGAAAATACGTCTCAGTGTATGTATTTTTATTAGCAGATCAGGTGCAAACCTATGTTTTGGCATAGGTTTTTTTTACACAGCGGTATGTAACCAGACCACCACATGCCAAAAGAATACACAGGCTCTGCAGGCTCCTGGAGTTAATTATTTTGGCTTACGGAAAAGCAATCCCATGTTTACACGCCCAGCACCAGAAGCACCCGAAAGCCACCTGCTCTGATCATTGCTGATAGCAGCACCCCAAAATCTGGCCCCTTTGACAGCCTGAGGTTGTAGGAAGGGATGAGTAACAAGAGGGCTGGACCCACTCGTGCCTACGCCGTGCCGGGCTGGGTGCCTCAATACCGGTATCTAATCCAAGGCAGGAACCTGGCAGCAGGAACCGACCTCAGATCCAAACCCAAAGCCCGGACTGAGACGTTTCTTGAACCCGAGCCCACCGTGTACCAGCCCTTTAATGTTCTGCCGAGCGGGAGCGCAGCCAGAGCATCCTCCCTCGCAGCTCAGCTCCGGGCCAGGGCTCGGCCGATGACACAGACAGGTTTCCCCCTCCGCGCTCAGGCCGCAGCAGGGTCGCAGAAGAGAAATTTCCACTGTAAAAAATAATTTTCCAATGTTTCCCACCTGTAAAACTTCCTGAAAGCACTGCAGGCTTTTTCCCAGAGCGACACAGGACCTTCCCACAGCGCAGACGACAAAGCATAAAACCAAAGGCACCCGGGCTCCCTCGTCTCATGTCTGTGAACATCTGTTTTTGCTCTTTACTAACGCATCCTCCCAGGAAAAAAAATTAGCTATTCCTGTCCCCCAGATTGTCCTTGCTGGAAGCTACAGATCTGGCCGTATCATTGTTTTAGCTTCAGATATTTATTTCTCTGCTGCAAGTCAGCAAGATAATTATTCCCCTCTCTCCAGTGTATGTTATCTGGTAACCCATGGATTTTAAAAGAGGGAGAAAGATAATAGGAAGAAACAGATACACATGATTTATAGCTGTTCCTGGCCAATTGCCTGAACATAGGCTGCCAGAACTTATTTTCTCACAATTGTCTGGCAAAAATTACTAGCAAATTATAAAGATTACTTGCAGCAGTGTATTTGTTCTGGATTCAATTTTTGCCTTATTTAATTTTAACAGCGATAATAAACCATCTTCAATAAATACAGCTGATCTGCAGAAGATACCTAATTAAAAGCGATAGCATAGCCCGGTGCTGCCCCTTGCTCCCACATCTGCTGAGCATGGAGGAGGGCAAATGGGCAGCGGGGCGGGAGGCAGGAGGCAAAAGCAGTGATTTTCCTCAGATTTACGCAGGATCTGCTCCACTGCCCCTGAGGGACTGTGCTTCCCAGGCAAACATAGGAAAGCCCTGCTATGAAGAAAGAGAGAGAAGCAGTGATGGAAGCTGTAAGTGTGATTTAGGTGGGGTGGCAAGAGAAATAATGCATGCTGGGGGTCACGCAAGATGCCCACAAAGGCATTTTTAAGGAGTTCCTATGTGCTGGTCACCTCCACCCATCTGTGAATTGCCACTTCCGTGCTGCCCATTGTCACTCATTTGTAAGATACCGGAGGCACGCAAAGCACATCACTGATCCAGTTTAAAACAAAGTAAAACAACCAAGCTGGAACATCTCTCCACCACAGGCAGCATCGAGCATGGTGAGTGCTTCCAAGGGAAACTCATTGAACACTAACGAGAAGCTAGGCATAAAGTCATCTCACAGCCACATCATTCCTTTGATTGCAGTTTGGGAAACGCTTGCAGCAGTGACACCCTCCCACCAAGGGAGCAGGACAAAACTAAGCCTTTTTTTAAGCTCGGTTATGGCAAAGGGCTCAGATCTTGCAAGGACGATTTCAGGGCTGGCAGATGCAGAGCACACTGTGGGCTCTGGTGCCTGGTGAGGTTCCTCCCCGTTATCTGCGTCCCCCTGTTAAGGGACACATACGGGCAGCGGGGATGGCAATATGGAGCAGGGAGGAGCAGCTGAGGTCCTTCAGGCTCATACCTAGCAGTGGAACCAGGTATCATGAGGATTTAAGAGCCTCAAACCAGAGCTACACCTAGCTTTCATAGAATCATAGAATCACTTGGGTTGGAAAAGACCTTCAAGATCATCGAGTCCAGCCATAAACCTATGCCAAAACCACCCCTAACCCATGTCCCTCAGCACCACGTCTACCCATCTTCTAAATACCTCCAGGGACAGTGATTCCACCACCTCCCTGGGCAGCCTCTTCCAATGCCTGATAACCCTTTCGGTAAAGAAGTTTTTCCTAATATCCAACCTAAACCTCTCCTGGCACAACTTGAGGCCATTTCCTCTTGTCCTATCGCTTGTTATTTGGGAGAAGAGATTGACCCCACCTGGCTATAACCTCCTTTCAGGGAGTTGTAGAGAGTGATAAGGTCTCCCCTCAACCTTCTCTTCTCCAGCTCCAGGCTAAACAATCCCAACTCCCTCAGCTGCTCCTCGTAAGATCTGTTCTCCAGAGCCCTCACCAGCTGCGTTGCCCTTCTCTGGACACGCTCCAGCACCTCAATGTCTCTCCTGTGCTGTGGTGCCCAAAATTGAACACAGCACTCGAGCTGCGGCCTCACCAGTGCTGAGTACAGGGGCACAAGCACTTCCCTGCTCCTGCTGACCAGAGCAGAATGCTTTGGTGCACAAGACAGCATTAAGCTCTTTGGGATGAGCACATTGCCTGCTGAAGGAGGAGAGTGTTACACAAGGCAGCGAGAGCCCCACAACTTGTAGGGTTCAACTCCCAACAGTCAAAATGCATGTGTCCACCCTGGGAGCTTGTCCCTGCACCCAAGCCGTGTCCCGCGGTCACAGCTACACAGCAGCCCAGTCCCCAGAGCCTGCGGTCGGCAGCGCCTGTTTAACCTGCCAGACTACAACAGCCAGCCAAGTCACAAAACTCCTTTCTGAGCGCTTTAAAGTTTCATCTCTGCCAAAAAAACAACATGAAGAATTCAGCAGGAGGAATATCTCTTTGCTGAATCTACTTTGAAGAGCTTCCCAGATACAACAACATGAGACATTAACAGGACGGATCAAAAGGTGCCCTAGGTGTTAAGACCTCAAAGTCCATCAGTTCCCTGGCTTGCCATTATAGATGGAGCCTTGCCTTTGCCTCATGCTGTGGTTTCCACGCAGAAAAGACCCTCCCATAGATACCCTCCTCTCCTGAAACCAGAGCACAGCATTACGGTAAGGTTGGGCCAACACACCGGGTGACATCTCCACCAGCTCACGCCTTTGCTGTGGTGGGGGATGCTCCCCCCCTCCCCATCAAACCTGTGCTATTTGTGTCCCCATCCTCTCGAGGATGCCCTGCTATTGTGGCTTCCTCTGCCCTTTGGTGGTTGCCACCCACTAACGCAAGTGCTGCGGCTGAGCCAGCACACAGGGACATTCCCAGGACCTGACCCGGACAAGGAGGCTGGAGTCAGTTTGGGGCTTGTGTCATCAGCTCAGAGGGGGGAGATGGCAGGGCAATTTTGCGCAAAGACTGACCCATCAGCAAGGAAAATATATGAATATAACACTTGAACTGAAATGGCCTTCAGGACAGCTAGAGCCACAGCTCTCCGGGCCAGCTGGCAGCATCCAGCAATCTCCATGCTCCAGAAAAGCCAGGGCAAGAACCACCACTTTTAAGGCACTCCCAACAAAGCTCATGGTTTTTGCCTCAGGATCACAAGGAGGTAATAGCTCTGTAAATGTTTCATAGTGCCCTTTGCTGGCTGTCATCATGCCACGTAGACACATTCGCTGCGCAGCCCCCAATTAAATCTCTTAACTTTGGCTCCAGAAAGAAATGTCTTTAAAAATCCTCTTGGCTAATTGAGCAGCTTTTCAAAGCCTCCTTGGGAAACCACAATGCCTTACTCCCACCCTGCGCAACTTGTGACACGGCCTTTAAATCTGCTACCATAACATATCCTGTTCGCTCCTGTCCAGCCTGAAGTCTCTAATGAGGTTTGCAGAAGCAAGCCCACATCTCCCAAGCCACAGAGAGAAGCAGAAGAAAATAAGCCTCGTCTTCTTTGGGTTACATTGCATGTCAAACCTTAATTGGTGCACTTCAAAGCCAGGCGAGCGCGTTTGGAAAGGGTGCCCTCCAGATCAAACGTTCCGCCTCAAACTGCCAGGCTAAAACAGTAACCCCTGCTCGATGTCCCCTCCCCGTGTCCCTCGGGGACACCCCGGTGCTGCTGTTTGCCTCCGACTTTCTGCATTGAAAGAATCGAAAGGAGGAGCCAAGCGAGAGAACAGATACAGCAGAAAAAGAGCGTTGATTCTAGAAACGCTCCGGCTCCATCACACACACGCACACAAAACCCACCTTAAAGGCTGCCCCACTTCCCAACGCGACAAGGAAGCCTTGGAGGTGACAGCAGTTACTGACTCCTGCTGTGGGTTTTGCACAGCGGCTGAATTTTTGAGAGGGTGGAGAGGAAGGCTCAGAGGCCATGAGGTGCTGGGCAGAGAGGGCAACCAGCAGCACAGCCCTGGGGCAGCCCAGCCTGCAAATATGCTGTAGACAGCAAGTACGGCAGGCTGGCAAGCAGGGCCGGAGAAGGCCAAATATTAGGTGATGCTGAATTTTAAGTTCTAGCTTTATATTCTAGCTGGAAGGTGTTACAGCAAAAAGGCGGAGGATGGGTGATGGCCACCAACACTGCAACTACGGTCAACGATTTGCACCTTGGATAATGAGGAAAGGACATTCAGCGTGATGCCGGTCAGGCACCTGAGCTGTGGGATAGCAACTGAAGCCTCAGCAAGCCTGGAAGGCCAAGCACTCTGTTTAAAGAGAGCAACTTTCCCAGCTGTTGATAGCCCCCCCGCCATCCAGGGAATCCCCACCACCATCATTCCCACATGTGCACCTCCCACTTGGACCAACAGCGCCTCCATTGCCCACCATCCATGAAGGCTATTGTGATACCTTCTGTTTTGGTAGCCTACTCTTTTAGCAGGGAAAAGCTTTAGGAACAGGACAGGAATGTTTTAGAGAGTGATGGGGCGTAAATTGATGCTGTGCACAAATAGGTTGGGTATGGATATGTTGTGGAAACGAAAGCTCATGTGCTGGCTACACCATTGGCTTGAGTTCATGGGGGAGTTTCTGGGCTGGATCCAAAAATTGCCCAGCTCAAACTTTGTCTGGCTCAAGCCTTGCACTAGGTAAACCACAAGTGGGCCCAGATTAAAGCTGGGCTGCTGCGTAACCATCAGCCTGTAGCACATGAGGATTCAAGTCCTAACCCTATGTGCTCAATTCAAAGTCTACTTTGCAGAATTAAGGTGGTCCAGTCAAAAAAGTATTAAAAAAAAAAAACACCCAACAACAAACAACAAACCAAAAACCAAAACCCCTTGGTTCTAACATGCATTTGCTAACAAGAGGAGACATCAAAAGAAAAACAAGCCCTAACAAAATCTCAGCTCTTCACTTGTGCTGCACGCAATGTGCACCAGATACCTCCGTGGTGTTGTTGAAAGAAAAAAGCAGCTCTGAAAGGGCACAAGCAGCTGAGAATTGCCCTTTCAAGCCGGTCAATGATGAAAAATCAAACCCTGATTCAGTACGCTAAGTTCATAGGTTTAAAGGGTGGCCGGAAGTGCTGGACACATCTAGTGACAGCCCGGAGAGCATGGCCAGCAAGCACCTTTCACAATTTCTACATTATCTCAAAATTTGTCATCTGTTTGATAGGTTTGTTTATTATTTTGGGAACAGCATGTCCTGATTTAAACAGATGTCACCTCTTCAAAACCATGTGCTGTGAACTTTGCAAGGACTTGTAAGGATAATTGAATATACAATAGAGAGAGCCAGGAAATTATACAGGAGTCAAAATAACTGAAAACAGATCCAAACTTTCTCCCGGTAAATAAACGTCATTACACAGTTTTACAAGGCACTTTTTGATAGTCACATGAAATCTAGACTATCTAAATGCAATTATTTTTTTTTTTAAGATAAATACATTTAGACAGATCGTCTGGTCATAGAAGAATCTACCAGATCTATCCATACTTAGAAAACCTGATTCATTACTGCATTTTTCCACTTATACGCGGGTGGCTGCTAATACTGATTTTGTTATGCAAGAATTATAAATATTCTCACTTAGAACTAATGATTTAATTTGGACGCACCAGTGGGATATGAATAGCTCAAGGTTTCCCTGTGCGTGAGGAGCAGTAGCCATGCAGAAGGTAATTACCCAGATCTGAAAGATAAGTGGGTTTGATAAGTGGTAGCGCATTACTGAAAGGACTGCAAGGCTCCTGGGACCTCACAGTAAAAGCTTAATTTCAAAATAGGTGCAGAGCTGTGGCTGGGGAAGGAAGACTTGTGTGAGCAACAGGAGGCTTGTTAGATGTTTGGGGTTTTTTTTTTTTTAAATCCCACATATAACGTGGAGGTATCACAGTCTTAGCCTTGCATCTTTTTAAGATCTGCTGAAAGCACCCAAAGCTAGAATGTCTTCATTTTTCTTCCATGACACCTTGGGTGCCGTGTTATCAAACTCCCAGCTGCTTACCACCATTAAAATCCTGTGCAACTGTATTTTCCCCAAAGGGCCTCAAATTGGTGGAGGAAGGTAAGGAGACACGTACTTTGAGTCTTAAAACCACCTGTGGACAATTATGATGCTAAATTCCAATCAAGTACTTTTCTAAAAGTGTTTCAATACATGAACAAGGCAATTAATAATCAATGCCTGCTATTTTTAAACTCAGAACAACTCCAGAATAAAAGATTTTGCCCAGCAGTCAGACACCATAAAAAAAGAAGACAGGCCCAGGCAGGGCAAGCAAGCTGAACAGTGACAGCTTCTTGGGTTCCCAAAATAAGGAAAGGTCTAAGGTATACAACCACCAACACAGGCATGACACCAAGCAAGCAATGCATGACGTTTTGCACATCTCACAATAGCAATGCTGTGCTTGGACCGTAATCCCATTTTTCTGACCCCCAAGTTCTGCAGACGAGGAACCCACAGGGACATAAAGCAGTGAACAGTAAATATGGGGTCTTCGGACCACCTGCTCACCAGTGACACTTTTCTCCTTACTTCTCTCTACATGTATTTCCCTATGCTCTCACACTGCCACAACTGAAGCGGCATTTTCACCCCTTTTTGCCCCAATTACTGTACTAATGACAGAGGGACACTCTCAGAGTGAAAGGAAATGTTTACACAGCCATCCGGGTCAGGTTTCTGTGAATTTGAGCTCTAAGCACATCTGCAAACACACATCTATTTCTTCCTGTTCTGGGCTCACTGGAGGTGATCAAAATCATTTCTCCAAGTAAGGGTTGGAAAAGGTTGGTGATACTTTGAGAGCTATTGCCATTAAAAATCCTGCAAATTTCCTAGACCCTCAAAGTCCTTAGAGGAACAGTTTTTGCCTGCAAACAAGACACGGAGCACAGACACACAAGCACATAGGAATGGCTGGAAATTACTCTTTTGGAGACCCACCACACTAGGACTCATTCAGCCCTCTCCCCCTGCTGAAGGCACAGTGCTTTTTCCCTGCTCTCCTATCACTATCTCCTAAGAAACAAAATCCATGGAAGAACCTCAAGCCTCAATCTCTTCGTTTGCATATTGCTGATTAACAAGACTGATTTCTACTTAGGCAACACTTATTGACATGCCTCAGTTTTTTAACATATCAAACTGGGACTGAGAAATGAACCAGAAGCTTTTAATTTGCTTGGTTTTCTTTTTCTGCCCTTTTCCAGCTTTTGAAGCTCATGAGCTCCACAGACCAAGGGGACATCAGTGGCACAAAGCCATCAGGCAGAGCAACGCTGCTGGTTTATATGCAAGAAGTGGAGCTTGCTTTGCTCGCACGGGCACAACCCCGCTGCCAGCTAACCAGGCTCCCTAGCCAGTTTGTTATAGAATCACAGAATCCCCTAGATTCGAAGAAACCTTTAAGATCATTGAGTCCAACCATCAACCCAACATGGCCAAACCCACCCCTAAGCCATGTCCCTCAGCACCACGTCTGCCCGACTATTAAATACCTCCAGGGATGGCGACTCCACCACTGCCCTGGGCAGCCTGTTCCAATGTTTGATAACCCTTTCGGTAAAGAAGTTTTTCCTAATACCCAATCTAAACCTCCCCGGTGCAACTTGAGGCCATTTCCTCTCATCCTATCGCTTGTTCCTTGGGAGAAGAGATCGATGCTGATGTCCAAAGATGTTTATGTTCCCCACCTGCAAGTGGCTCTGTATGTGCCACCATCATTTATAGCACAATTTGCCATGAGGCTTCCAACACTGGGCTATGGGGACCTTTACTTACAAAGAATAACAGCATAAATCTCTTAAGTTACTATCAGCTATCTGCGTGCAGCTATTTAAAGGACAAGCCCTGCTGGTACAGGAATGGGCACAGCTCCATTGCCCTTGGTGGCTTTTAACCAAGAATCCCTTTCCAGCCCCCTATTCCTGCTGCATTCGTGCTTTCTATTTCCCTTTATTAGCTCTGCTATGTCCTCTACAGGCCTTCAGCTGATCATCCAGATCAACTGAAAACTGAAACCTCCTCAGCATTTGCACTCCAGACCTCTATGTTAAATTTATAAACTAAATTAGTTTAATGCATGTTCACACTTCATCATATTCCATTTTTGATAACAGCAGAAGCTATCCAAGACAGCGTGTGTTGAATGGCTTTGTTCCCATCCGCACCTTCTCTAGATGTGATAAATTCAAGGGAGAAGCACAAAGGTTTGGGCCAGTTCTCGGTGCAGAAGCCACAAGGACAGCAGCAACAGGAAGGTGCCAGGTTGACCGAACCATGATTCTAACTCATCCCTGGTCACTGTCGTGAAACACTGCACCACCGCCAGCTCCTTCTGCCATTTTCTGTAGGTGCTTTATAACAACACGCCAAGGTTTTGTCACATTCTTTTGCATCTCTCGTCTTCCACAGCAGAGGTCCAGAGGTAACCACCTAAGCCCCAGTGCCTGGCAAGCCAGCCCCATGAATGGGGCAGACTGATGGCCATTTCCATGAATGAGATCTATTAATTATGGCAAAAGCTCCAAAATAAACCACAAGATTAAAGCTGGATGAACTTCACCTTTAGTTACACCCAAGACATGGGAGTTGGGTAGTTGCAGTGACTGGAGATTCCCCAGTTTTTGGGAAGCAACATTTCTATAATGAATCATTAGCAATTAGGCTGTTCTGTCAAAATAAAGCTGTCTTAATCTTTCAAAGAGAACACTGGGCTATTTAACTTGTAATTGATTAACAGCTTTCTAATGAGAGGATTAAAGTACATGGTAGATAACTCAGATGATTGACAGCTCTGCCTCACCAGCCTGAAACAAGATGCCTCCTTTTTCCTACCACATGTCAATTAAACAATTAAGTATTGTTTACTGGGACTGGGAGAATTACAAGACAGTAGGTGGATTTATTAGCAGAAAAAGGAAAAAACACTCCTACACAGAAGAAAAAGATTATTTTGAATGACTAACAGCCATGCCCCTGCAAAGAGTAACTAGAGCTAGCTGAATTATTCACCCTCAGAAGGTTACGCCCCAGCCCTTCTCCCTTTTTTTGGGCCATTTGCCAGTTTATCCAGGTGTCTCCAATGTGTTCCCAATTTCAAGGTGCACTATGCAGACCTTCTGCTGAGTTTGTCATACAGATAGTTGTAAATCCAGCTGCTCAGTGTTATCCATGGGGGAAAGGCTGGGGACTTAACTCACATTAGAGACAGAATCTCACTTCTCTGGGACAGGAGCCCAAGACATCTTTTAATGAGCAAAAGCTGCCTCATTAGCAGTCTCCTGGCACATGTAGGCACTGAATCAAATCACCTTGATACAAGTACCTGAACATGGCAGGAACAATAATGTGTTTTAGCATCTTGCACCAAGAACATCCAATTTTATGTGAATTAACAATTTATGCCGAGGAGCTTTGGAGGGAAGGGAAGGAGGGAGAAGCTCTTGAATTCACACGATCAGGCTCCATAGTTACCGTGTCTGAACCAGCCACATCACTATAACACAATATGTGCCATTTTTCCCAGGCTGGGGGGAAAAAAAAAAATAAACTCAAAATCAGGATGCTGGGAAAATGTCCAAGTTTATGACCTCTGTGGCTGTAGGAAGCTGCACATTAAATGACACAATTCCTTAAGTCTCCCCCTTTGTATTTTAGGTGACCCTCTAATTATCTGATCTCTGGATGGCAAAAGTTAAATGAGATGTTCTGGCTGAACTAGATGGGAAGAGTTGAAGTTTTCTTCAGATTCCTCCCCACCTCCATTTCTGTAGGGCTCCTACTATGAGAGTGCCGAGGAAAGCAAGAGCTGCCAGTTGCAGGTAAAGCTTCCTGCCCTGGGAGCTCTCTCCCCCAGTATGCCACCAGCACACAGCACTGGGTAATGATCCGTCCCAGCTTGCGAATTAGAAAGAGCAAACTCCCTGCCAGACAAGAACCTCCGCAGGTGTGGAGACAGCAGAAGCCAGTTAACAGGGTAAAATATTTTTGGAACCTGCGAGCTTGTGCTTTCAGCAGCCCATCCAGGGCTCAGGGCCCCTTCCTGGGATTCTGACAAACATCTAAAGTGTAAGATCCTCATTTTTCAGCAGAGGGCTGTGCATGTCACACAGACCGCCTGCGGCGAGACAGGCGGGCTGATGCTTCCACTGTTCCTTGGAGCTCTACCAGGTAAAGCCACGAACAAACTGAATTTCAACAAATCAATGCATTAAAGGCCAGGATGTCAAAGAGAAAAATTGTGAAAGAGAAATCCCTAGGGACATTAAATACAAAGATATTGCCTCTGGCTCTGGAAACCTCGGAGCCAGTTTGCGGGGAGGCTGTACCACGGGAAATTCTCCCGTGGTGCAGGGGTGGCTGCTGTGAACTGCAGGGGTGGCTGCGGGAAGCCGTGACCCCAAAATGCTGCAGAGGAACATACTGAGCTCATTACGAAGAGTGGCAAACTCTGTTATCAAGAGTTAAGCAAATACAAACAGCTGGGGAAGCTGGCCACCATGGCTGGCAGGTCTTGTCTCAGGAAAAAAAAAAAAAAGCAGCATCTGGAAAAACACAGGGAAAGGCATTGCAGGACGTACGATCGTTCAAGAAGACAGCCCCAAGATTAGAGAAGCAACCCTACCGAGATTGACACCGATGCTCGGCCACCTCACCTTGCACGAACCAACGTGGGGATAGAGCTGCCACTTCCACCCAGAGTACCTTGTGACAGCTTGTCATCCAGGTCCAAAAACAGAAGAGGCAGCAACCCCTTTGCCTGGCAGCATTAATCCTATGGAGAGCATCACATTTTGTTGTCCTAACAATGTAATTATAGGTCATCTGCACTGCGAGCAATGAGAGTGGAAGGAGAAATAGAGGTAACTTTTTTTCAGAGAATATTTGGCCTTGGTTGACAGAGCCAGCTGTCCCTGCCCCTACAGTGCCCATCCAGGGTTAGGAAGAGGCAGGACAAATTTCAGAAGAGCAATTGGGGCTAACAGCCTCGCCAGGGCTTGGAGGCACCTTTGGTCTCCTCACCGCCCTGCAAGCCCAGAGCTCAGACCTGCCGCACCCCGGCAGTGACAGCACTCACCCTCTACCAGTTCAAATTCCTGCCCAACACCACCTTTGACAACAAACCATCAGTTTAACCACCATACATCAGGGTAGGGCTTGTCCTGCCTGTTCATACCACCCCAAGCTGATTATGGGTCCTGACACATCAGCCCATCACCATTAGACCAAATGCGTAAACAGCTACCAGGTAATAGACACATCGCTGGCAATCCACACTTGTTCCAACGTCTTGTGACCTCAGCAAGAGCAGCTCCGGTTCTTCTGATCCGTGCATGCATCCCTGTTTGAGTTGTAACTGGGATATTACTGGTTAACATGGAATAAAGCTGTTCGGACAAACAGCATCTCCAGGGGTATGGCTGCAAAGGGGTGAACACGTCTGCGCAGCATGGCCACCCAAAGAGACCACTCATCCACGAGCGATGCTCCCCACGGGCGTTAGGTGACGGGGTACCTGGGCCCCAGGATGTCTGCTGGGAGGGACAGCAGCCCCATGGAGAGGTGGTTGGGTGCCCAGGGTGGCTGAGGGACACCCCGAGGTCAGCTCTGTGGTATTAATCTCTGCTTCTTTGCTCAAATCCAAATCCCCTCTGGTCGAATGAGCAGGACAAGAAAATGCTTTTAAGTGTCACTGTACCTGAGCCGCTCGTTGCCTCCTTGGCTACGTGCAGTGGAGTGATCCCACCTGTTATCCGCATGGATCACTTGCTCGAGCCTTACAAAGGGAGGAATATCCAGAGAGAAGACCACGGAGGAGCTGAGCAGATTTTTCCCCAGGGTGAGGGGCAGAGGTGAAAACAACAGGTTTGCTCCTGCTGGCGAAGCACCTTGTTTGGCCTTTCCCTGTTACTCATGCTAGAACACGGAAGGAGCGTTTGCCCATCATTAGTAACAGAGTATAAGGTCACAAAACCAGGAGTTTTGGATGGGTTTCCACAACAGCAAGGGAACTGGTCAGGAAAAGTCACCAGCTTTCCAAAGGTACACCTTTCTTCTCAGAGACCCATTGCCAGAGCAGATCAAGTGGGTCCAAAACCCCATCATTTCCCCAAGTTATCACCCACCCCGCAAAACACAGATTCACAGCTTACCACTAGCACCTACCAAATACACCAGGAGAGCTGTCCCCGGGCTGGGAATGGCACTAAAATTAAATCCCCATGACCTTGCAACAGGGTAAACCCACCAAAATGACAGATTTGCCCTCTTGGCTGAGTTGGAAAGACGTGTCTGTCCTGCCCCCGGCAGGCAGCAGCTCTCCTTCCCTCGTGCCATGGTGAGCGAGAAACAGCAAAGCTTCAAGAGCAACTTCTGAGCTGCTCTACTCACCCACCCTAGAAATGCCTTAATATTGGCACAACAGCCAAGACGAGATTTTTGTACTTCGAGTTCCGATTCTTCAGCCCCATCGCAGCTGTTATTAATTTAATTGAGACTGAAACAAAAGCGCGGCATCATTTGGCAGAGTTCGAAAAGCAGTCACTGGAAATAACTTCATCAAGACCAGGACGTTAAAGTGCTTCCTTTCAAGCTTTGTTCAGCAGAGTAGTATTTGTTACAGAAAAGGGAAGTCATTGCTTTTGGTTTCAGCTGCCCTACACAGAGGCTGTGATGGAAAGTGGAAGGAGCCTCTGGCAGGAGGGAGGTTAAACACGGGCTGAGCAAGGAACCATTTCCCAGGTCAAAGTTTGGAGGGGCGTTTTCAACTTCAAACTGAGACGGGAATAGCTAAGCACAGATTTTAGCCCGGTATCTGCATATCATCAGGCTTCTGATGGAGAGCAAGTGGCAGGTAAGTTGCAGCTTCATTACAAGCTGGCAACCCTGGCACTCCGCTCCACGGGGGCAGGTGTGCCAGCCAGCGGAAAGCCAGCAGGCAGCATCCCGTGTTTCATCAGGCAAAACCTCCGGGTCTCCAATTATGCAACGATTAAGCGCTCAGGAGGCTGTGAAGTATGACAGTCTGGGTGTTAAGAGCACAAATTCATTTTTCCCTGTAAGTGGCACTTAGAAGGCTCTCCCCCCACACCAGCCCCCCCAGCGCTCCCCTTTACTCCCATAAACTGCTCAGTTTATCCAAGTGACAAATTTCAATGGCTTATTACCGTGTCAGTTATAGCCAAATAGCCGTGTTAATTGGGCATTTACTGCTTACACGCCAGCCAGCTCACAGCATCCTTCATTGCTTTACCTAGGGGCAGCGATCGCACCTACAAGCTCTTGCAGAAATTGAGCATCTCCCTTTTAAACCTGGCAGGGACAAACCAAACTCTCCCACGTGTCCCTCTGCAAACACACATTGCTTTGATGCATATTTAATTTTCTTCTTGTACAACAGGGGGGAAAAAAAATAAACCCACGGAGACTAGGTCTCAGGATTTTAGCTAGGAGCTAAAATTAGATTGCTTTTCAGAGATTCTGGGACCAGACCCCATTGCTGCTTTTCCCCATAACTACCTTACCTCACAGCGGAACAGCGGTCTCCCTACAGGATCCCAAGTCATTTAAAGAAGATCCCTCCATGTTATCCCCCATCTAAAGGCAAGACTAGGCTTCCACAAAGTTGTTCAGCTCTCTACAGGCACAGACTTGAAAACACACATCAATGCATGTTGCTCCTCACTACGTGCACCCAGTCCTTCAGGAACCAGACTGATTTTCACAAATTGGGTCTGTTTTGCAGAGCTATTGCAAGATTACCGAGAGGTGGATCCTCACTTATCACTTAGCTGTGATTTTTTTTATTTTATGTTCTTTTTTGTGAAGTTGCCCCAAACCTGGCTGATCTCACCATGCACAGTAGTATCACATCTGCTCTAAGAATGTATCTCAGCCAGAGAAACAGCAAAACCTTTTTCAATGCTTAAACTGTGTTGGCATCAGACCTAGTAAACCGAAGGGCATTCAAAGAGTTTGATGTTACTATCACAAAAAATGGTAATACTGACACAAAAGCTCAATTGAGAAATGTGAAAAATGAATGGACAGACTTACCATTTTTGTCAGCTCTTCTGAAAATCTAGAATTGAAAGAGAGAGAAACATTTTTACTATGTTGTTCAACTTGAAAGCGTGAAGCCCTTAGCAGTATGACCGTATTTTAGCACAGACCATGGACAACCACCTCTGGGCAAGAGTATCAACCAGTGTGGCTTTGGACTAACAGGTGGAAAAGGAGCTAACTAGTAAAATAAAGATAACACAAAGTAAAGATACCACAAACCAGCAGTTCCAGCATCTCCCATCTCCCTCACAGAAGAAAGCCAAAAAACCGGATCCAACACAAGAAAAAAAAAATTAAAAAAAGCCTATGACAGCTGTGCAGCAAGCCCAGCCAAATTCTCTAGCATCAATAGTATCTCCTAAACCAAGTTTCACAGTTCTGCACTTCTGAAACAAATTATTTACAATTCTTTTCTTTTAAAAAGCAAGTTTCCTGTGTGGGAAGGAGATTATATTTAGACTTAAAACTACAGTGTGGAGGAACAGCCCACAGAGAGGAATCAGATAGCCCTGTCAGAAGGAAAAAAAAAATAATTAAAAAAAATCACAATAGTGTGTAGTACAGTAGAATTTGCCAGGAAGAAAGACAGCAGAAACAACTGCTATTTTTCTGACTAGTCTCATCTTAGGAATAGTCGCCTGACACAATGCAATTAATAGCAAAAGACTTGTGCAAGGGCTGAAATCTTATAGGTTCCTGCCAAAAATGGCTGCTAGCACAGGTTTGGCCATAAATTACCAAAAAATTAACATGTTCATACACTGAGCAGAAGAGTGAAAACATTCTCATCGTCTCTTTAGACCTGACCCTATTAATTTGAGCAAGAGCAGAGATTTTAGCTGTACAAAGAAATTCCCCTGCGGAGGGAATAAAAGCACTAGCAGGACAGATCAGAGTCAGCCGTAAAATGGAATCTCTTATTTTCTGGGTCATAAAATTATTACCAAAAAAAAAAAAAACACAACCCCACAGAAGAGAAACTGCTGCACAAAACAAGAAACCCAAGAGACAAATTGAATTGCAGAATGTGCTATTTAAGTGAATACGGCTTAATTAAGGAACATTAATCATTCTTTCCCCCAAAGTTGTTCCTAGGCTGCACAGGGCAAAGTCAAAGCTGGACATTCTGGCATACTGCAGCAGAGGCAAACACCCTCTGCTTAAGCCAAACCTAAATGGTGGGAGTCACCAAGTCCCAGCTTTAAGACAGAGCCAGAAAAACCCTACCAGGACTGCAGTTTGTGACCACACCAAAAATGTTTACTTCTTGGGCTTTTTTTTTTTTTTTTTTAGAGCTATTAGAAGTTTTGGGGGAAAATCCTACCTGGCTGCGTACTTATGGACTTCACTGAGGTTAAATAAGAGTTTTGAAGGACTGACCACTCATGGATTGTCTATGGAAAGCAAGAACAAAGCCAGCCAGGACAAGCAGGACCCCAGCCAGCCCCGTGGCTTTGCCACACATCACCCTGCCACGCGCAATATGCCCTGTCCTCTTTTCCTAGCTTGGACACCCCAACTGCTCCCTCCCCCTGAGCACCTCCAGACAAGGCACTTTTCTTTCTAGATGCTGATTATTTCCAGGGTTTTTGTTTCATCACCACATCCTTCCGTTACTGTTCCCACTGCTTTGAAACAAAGGCATCGCATCAAGTCTAACCCAGAAGCGGTGATGTCTATTTTAACATCCTGTGGGAGATCACCACCCCAGTAAGCAAAACTGGCAGATGGAGAGCAAGAAGGCAAAAACAACAGGTAAAAAAAAAAAAAAAGTAGCTTAAAAAGCTACTTTTTGAGTAGCTGGGAGAAAGGCTCAATCTGCAGCACTCTGCTCTGTGGAGCCACCAACCTCGCAATGAACTCCTGGAGCAGGAGGGGGAAAAAAAATTAAAAAAATAATTAAGAAATGGAAGAAATGTTAAGAAATGGAAGTATGTACATCCAGCTTCACTAAGTGAATTTTTTAGGGCTTTTATTCCCCCCAGATACTCCTAGAAAGTGTGACTATTTGTAAATGAACACGTTGATGGAAAATCACATCAGCTCTGTTACCTACCAAGAATTATTCCACAGGACCAAGCTGTTTAGTTTTTCTTACTAATGAGCAAGATTTATTCTCCCAACTTAATTGGGCCAGCTATAGATTTGCACACACACACAAAAAAAAAAATTAAAACAGGACACCCAGAGGGAAAGCAATTTAAGATAAAGTCATCTGTCAGCGCAGGCAGGCAGTACATCAAGGTACGAACGCTGGAATGAGCATCAGGAGGCTGATAAAGACACAATATACTCCGTGATAGCTTGGTAATGCTGCCAAAAACGCTGCTTCTGTGAAGGCCCAGGATTTACGCTTTAGCTCAGCAAACAACAGCACCCTCCCACATGCTCAGCCTGAAGATGCCCTCTGTTCCTGTCTTGAATTGGTTGTTCCATTGCAGTGTGCTTTTTGGTGAGGGAAAGGTGTCAGATCTCGTGATGGAACAGAAGCCGCAGTCCCTCCCACCTCCCCTACAGACCAGAGGGGCAAACCCCTGAGGCTCAGGGAAAGAAAAGCTCCAACCAGCTCCAAAAAGAAGGGAATATAAGCAAGGATGCTGCATCATCTACAACACAGAAGCTGCAAAGCCGGTCCACCCCGTGGGGGCTCTCTGCAGGCTTGCAGGCACTCCATCGGAACTATTCTCGCCCAGCAGCGAAGTCGCTTAGACTTAGTGAAGGCAGCAGCCTGGAGGTCAGCGAGAGTGGAGGCGATGAAATATTGATGGAGAACCGCCCTGTCCTGCCAAGCCCTCAGCAGCCATTGGCTTCCCGCGCCTCCACCCTGGCCGAGGACCGTCCCCAGAGGCCGAGGGCTTTCCAAAACAGCAGTCGGCAGCACGGCACAGCCTGACCAGGGATGCTCTTTCCGCTCCATCACCCCCAGTTCTCCAACCGTCAGGGCAACACGCCGCTTTCAGATGGTAAATGAGAAATTATCCAAAAAGTACAACAGCAACCGTCTCCCCCATCAGCCACGCTTTTATTAAGCGAGTCTCACACGCTAAGTCACACAGCGAGCCTGAAGGATGCCCAAAATATGGGGCAGATTAACCCGTTTTATAGGATTTACACAGGCAATGCATGCAGTTTGCTGTCTGCAGCATACTTATTCCATTTACCAGGTGTTTAGATGAATACAAAACCTATTTTACTTAGAGCAAGGAGCCTCTGTGAAGATTTCCAATAGCTTTTTTTAAAAATGTACATTTTTGCTGTACTCTCAAGTGGCTACTACAGATATTTGGCTGGCAGAAGTAATTCAAAACACTAGTGGTAATAATAAACTTGAAAAAGAAATTTATGGCTTCAAATTTAAACATTCAGTTCTGCCTTCTCAAAGCTCCTGGATGAGAATGTGCGACACTGGAGGCTGCTTAATGGAGGTTTTCTCGGCAATTTTATTAAATTCACACAAGCACTCCCCCTAACAAGCTGCAGAATTATTACAGGGTTTGTAGAGCTTATTATCCCTTCAGCAGGTTAATATGATGCTGATTTAAAATAGAGTGCAACCAAGCAAGAATTTTGTTTTCCATCATAATCTTGGTGTAGAATTGAGGACAAATAAAATCTAAGACTCGCGGGTGAGGCAAGCCTATGGATGAGGAAGCATCCAGATACACAGACATGCATAAAAAGCCAGTTAATCTGATCACTGTGTTCCTACATTCCTGTTCTTCCTTTCCATTCCTCTCCTTATGACTCTCAACACCCCGTTTAGAGCTGAGACAAGGCTTTATAACAGGTCTGGCCTTTAGCTCTCTAACCCGAGGTTAGAGAATTTCCAGTAGGAATTTCCTCTCCTACAGCCTTCTGTATGCTCCTCTTTCCGGTAAAAATGCGAGAAAATAACGACCTGGAGCTTTGCCACTTTGGACTACACCTTTAGACATCATCAGGCTAACGAGCTTTCCCCATGCAAGAAGAAAGGTTTGATTTCAGTGTTTCAGTAAGAAATATACCATTGGCATGGAAATATCGTCTTGTCTGGAGTGTCTCCTCCCAAAGCAAGGCTGCTACAGAGCTCCAGGCCTCCTGGCATTTTTCCCGCTCCAAAGCAGATCTCCTTTCCCCTCCCCAAAAGAAGAGCAGTTAACACCATGTCCTAGCCTCTCCTTTCACTCTTACCTTCTCCTTAGACTTCACCTAGCTGTCCTAAATAAAAGTTGCACGAGACAGGCAAGAGCGCATTGGATGTTGCCACGTTCACAGCACTGGAAGTTACTTTTCCATAAACACCAGCCTGGGGTGCAGCTCCATTTCAAGCACCTGCTTATGAAGCCCTGAAGAGCAGGAGAGGAAGAATGAATTTTTCTGTGTTATTACGTACTTCGCAGTGAGCAATCCCCAAATGCACAGAGCCCAGCCGGCCCCTGTCCCTGCTTTCCAGCCATGACTTGAAAAGAAAGCTTTTAGAGCCTTCCCTTTTCACTCGGAGAAGTGACGAGGACACAAGAAGGGGAGTGAATCAACCTCAAAAAAAAAAAAAAAAGAACAGAAGGAAAAATGTCAAAGCAGAAGGGGATTGAGAAGGGATTCCCGTGGCTGTGAGAGCTGTGCTACTAAAGGGCTGCACTGGGAATTCCATCATTGACAAAACAGTTGGAAAACTGTGCCAGTTTTTTTATAGGCACCTTATGAGAGTCTTTGAGTCAATGTAAATCACCCATAAAAAAAAAGGACTCAAACCCAAACTCAGGCCCAGAAAAAGCAAAAATGTAATAGCCTTTATGGTTAAACTTTGGAGCGAAGGAGCTGCCTAGAATTGAAAAACCCAAGTTGACTCCAAATGAGGAAAATAGACAGGAAGGTATAGCCTGGTAGTTCAACGCATGAGTGTAAGAGGGCATGCTAAAATGATCTTGAGAAGCAACAAGTCAATGGGCATGAAAACTATTACAAGCCTTTTCAAACGTATCAGAAGCAGGAAGCCCATCAGCATTGGGTGGGTAAACAAGGTACAGGGTAGATGCTCAGAGCGCTACATTTGGAAATGCACCCTTGGCACAAACTAAGGGCTCTATGTCTTCTGTCCAACCCCTTCACTCAATCCCACGGGCCTGAAGAAGTGCAGATCGGATTTGGCCACATAAGAGAGGGTGCAAAAGGAACCATAAGCAGGAGAGCTGGACTTGAAATGATCTTTCTAACCCTGTCAAAGGAGAGAGGCAGATAAAGGTCAAAATTAGTTTTCAGCAAAAGACAGAGCAGATCAAACAATAAACTTCGTCTGACCTGAAATGAATGGCCCTGCTTTCTTCAGGGACATTTAAAATAAAGCCAAAAAGCAATTCATTAACTTGCTATTGGCAAAGCCAGAAAGGCAGCAGAGATGCCACCATCCCTCGAAGCGCACAGTCCTGCTACGGGGATGCTCACCTGTACCCAAGGCTGACCTTTATTTTATAGATACCAAGGGGGAGATGAGCTCTGTCAACGGGCTCTCCTGGGTGCAAACTGGATGGGACGCCTCTGCCAGAAGCCGCTGCGGCTGTCCAGGTCTCACAGGAGCTGGAGTTCCCACTCTTGCCATCAACGCAGGTTAGGGACAGTGACACGAAGGCAGGAAGAGATGAGTAAGGACAGTCGGTAAGCCAGCACTGAAGTACTCCCAGACAGAGCAATACCTGTCTAGGCATTTCCCACACCTTGGGAGCCACCCACCGCAGCTCTATTTCACACACAGAACTCGGCAAACGTGGTCTGATATAGGCTTACCCCCACACATGCTGTATTCTCTCTTTCATAAGTCTTGTGACATTTGTTGATTTGTGCTGGACTGGAAATGCCACCATCACCACATGTGGCTTCCAGCAGCACCGCGACAGCTTCAGGTTCCTTTTAACAAAGGGGTTTTGTCCTCGTGGATGCAGAGAGCAGCTCAGGGCCTTTGGAGGACATCTTCAAGCAGCCCAGAGGGCAGAGAGAGAATGGAGCATTACCATGATCTCGTACCTTGAGCTGTGGATGGGTACTAGTCATCTACAGCAAATTACTCCTGCTGCCAACCCTGAGCTTTCGGCTCTTGCTGAGGGAGCAGCCGTGTGCGATCCAGTCCCACGGGCAAACACCCGAGGGCGAGCGCAGGATGGGTACAGACCCTTTGCTCAACCCCAACCCCTAATGCTGATTTGACTGACGCTGTAAGAGCTGACCATTCAATGCAAAGCGATGTTCTCCAGATTCCTGGAGCGACACATCAACCTCCATTTGATCTGCTAACACCCCTGAAGAGCATCTGTCGCTCCCGAGTTTTACTTGCTGCCTGTTTTGGGCAATGCTTAGGACTTAGATAACCTCTTTGTCAGTTTCTAGAAAGGGTTCAGTTAATCTGCAGTTTAACCACTTTTTACAATTGGAAACCTATGATTTTGAGCAGAACTTAAACATTATTCAACCCTTTTAACTGTTCACCTATAAGGACACAAGTAAAATAAAACAGCCCTAAGTTACAATTCATCCTCCAAGTGGCAGTAGCCAGGTTGATGGCAGAAGACATCTAACCCCCTCGTTGTCTTTCGTTCTTCCTCAGCCTTCAGTTTTGCCCCACAACACCACAGTTTTGTTTGGTGGAAAGGGCACAGGAAACTTCATACTGATCCACCAGCCACCCTCACAGCCTGGAGGAGTCAAAATAAGAATGTTGGGGATGGTTGAGTCAGAAGAAAGCAAGAACAGAAGAGGAAGAAAAAGTGACTAAGGTACCATTAGCATCAGAGCGATCTTATCCTGATTTATAGCCAAAATCAAGCTTAACCCTCCTTCCCCAGCCCCTGATGAACTGCCTACACAGCACACCAGCTCATGCAAACGTGTTAGTTAAATATTAAAGTCTTACGCGTCTTTTACTTCATCCCCACCCTCTGAGGAGTTGCGTGGCTGGGACTTGCTGCTTCCCCAGCGCATCCACATAACGCAAGAATGAATTAAGTGGAAAACACGTTCTCATCCCTGAAGATTCAGTGGGATCCTTGTTACTTTCCTGCTAGTACGTGAAAATTAATCTAAACACACGCTCCCGTGTTTAAACCCTTTGCATGAAAGGGAGGGTCTCGCAGTGCACTTGAAGAGACTGTTAGAGCAAAGCCACGGCTTCAATTGACGTTTCTATTGTAACTGGGGAAAAAAAAAGGAGAAGCAAGTTCTAAAGGAAGAAGAAAAATATAAAACCCCAAACCCTCAAATCTTATATTTCCAGCATTCATTTCCACTTTCAGCAGGTGAGAAAGGGCTTATGGGCCCATTGTGAAAGGAAAAAAGGATCAGGAGCTGCACACGCAGCTCTATTGTATTTCCCACTGGTTAAACCATTCTGAAAGTTCATGGCTCATTTTCTCAGCTCAGACCTCAAAGCAGAAAAAAATTAATTCATTTAAAGATGGCAAAGTTGAACAGGTAAGATACCATTTGGATGGGAAAACAGTCCTAATTCAAGAACCTCTTGCGTAAATTTTACATTGCTTGCCAATTGCCTTTATGCTCCGAAGCCCAGATTGTTATAAAATTTTGGTAATTTCAATGCAGGTTAAAAAAACCAAAGAAAACACAACCAACCCCTTCCCCACCCCAATAAGTTAACTTAAAAAGATGTAAGGGTATTGATTGTATTTGTCCTTTCAGTTTCCCCATGAGACAGAAATTCCTACAGCCCACAGCTGCCCAACCTCCCAGCCCGTTTCACTGGGCACGGCCACCCATCCAGCGCTCCGTTCTCCCAGCTGCTTTCGGCAGCTCAACAACCACAGCTGAAGTGGTTCATCCAGAGAACAGAAATGCCTCTCAGCCCAGAAGTGTCATGACTTTTGGACTTACCAGCCTATGCCAATGCCTACCAGAGACGTGGGAGAAGATTCAGCAGTCACTTAGAAAAATGAAAAGGTTTGCCTGGAAAAGCTACTACTGCCTAACTCCAAGGAGGCTAGAGGACAGCATGAGTTATCCTTTACTACAGCCAATGCCTTGATAGTTTGGTGGGGTTTTTTTTGCATTCACTACATTTGTTTTAAAGCTAGGAGATAGCAAAGGTGAGGATCTATGTGTTTAATTACTAGATACTGCAGAAAGACTGTTTAATTACAGCATTAGCAGTCTGGCTCATTCCACCCCATTCTCCCAATTCATTTATGTGCAAATAGCTTCGTTAGCTCCCTAATCGGGAAGTCTATAAATACCACAGCAGCCCCGGCACTAAGCACACCCCTGCCCGCCCCCCAAAACCTGGATGAGGGAACCTGGGATCCCAGGCACTTGCAGACATGCAGGACCATGCTGCCCAGCTCCCACCGCACAGACCCTCACACCAGCAGCCCTTCGGGGACGAGGGACCAGGACCTGGGGCAGATGCGGGACCTGGGTGCGCCCTGATGCCCAGCTAACCTGGGGCAACCCATGGTGGAAGACTGGGGGGGGGTGGTGGCAGGACCTGGAGTCCCGCATCCACACCTGGTCAAGTTAATATGAGGATTAAGGACGCAGGGTGCATCCCTGTCTGCTCCGGGGTCTGCAGGACTTGGGAAAGGGGTTGCAGGACCTTGGATGTACTCCATGCACCATAAGTCCAGGGGTGCAGGATCCTGGCAAGAGGATAAAGGATACAGGCTGCTTCCCCACGCCTGGCCGGTGAAAAAAATAAATAAATGCAGGACCAGGGCAGCATCCTCATGCCCAGCCACTTTAGGCGTGCAGAACCCAGGGAAAGGGATACAGGATCCAGACTGCACCCCCATGCCCAGCCGGCCCGGGAGAGGCAGGAGCAAGGTGCACCTTACTCCCAGCTGTCCCATGGTGTGGAATGCATAGGGATGCAGGACCTGGACTGCAGGACAGGACCTCCTAGTGCCCAGCAGTCTCAGAGGTGCAAGATCCAGAGAAGTGGGTGCAGGACCCAAGCTTCACCCCCACGCCCAGCCAGCCCAGGGGTGCAGCATCTGGAGAAGCGGTTGCCGGAGCTGGGCTGCACACCTACAGCCGGGAGAGGCAGGACCTGCGCCGTACCCCATCCCCAACCGGCCGGGGGGTGCAGGACCCGAGGGATAACGCTGACGCCAAGCCGGTGACGGGGTGCGGGATCCCGCGGCGCTCTCCGGTGCTCACGCAGCTTCTCCGGTTGCGGGATACAGGAGCCGGGGTGATGCCCAGCCGGCCCGGGAGATGCGGGACCCGGGCGTAGCCCCGCGGATGCAGAACTCGGGAAATAACGCCGACAGCGAGCTGGCCGGATGGGTGCAGGACCCAGGCAAAGGGCTGCAGGAGCCGGGCTGCACCCCCGCGCCCACCCCATTCCGCGGCTGCGGGACCCGCCCGAGGGGATACAGACCCCAGGCTGCGCCCCCATTGCCCACCCGGTCGGGGGGTTGCGGGACGCGGGGTACAACCCGTCCCCAACCGGTCCAGGGGGTGCAGGACCGGAGGAACACACACACCCCCCCACACACCCCGCGATGCCGAGCCGGGATGCGCGCAGAGGGAGCGACCGGAGCCGGGATGCAGGATTCATCCCCGGCG
>VZSF01008152.1:44396-153947 GCA_013398295.1 Chionis minor | reverse complement strand
AAGCACCCTTGTAGGCATTTTCTATCTAAATAAGAGTATGCCTATGGCATGCCCTCTTCCCTCTGCAGCTTCCCTTACTCCCCCCCCCCCCCCCCCCCCNCCCCCCCCAACAGATTTTAGCAGCTCTTTGTAAGGACAGCAGAGAACAAATTTCTTGCTAAGAAATAAAACTTGCCCCCGACACCTACCCCCACTCCAAAAAAGCCCTATATCAATGCCCAGCCAGCGGTTCCAGCTGCGGTACGGCAGCACTCACGGCTACAGAGCTAATTGCAGCACTCAGCTGGATAAATATTTCTAACCCTGTAATTCTGCGTTACAAATATATTTGTCATACTCCTGTGCTGACCTACACAAGCCAAGATCTAAAGTTGCAGTAGGGGCAATAAGTCTTCTGGCCAAAATGACATGAAATCTTTTCATCTCCCCCTCTATGCTTGAGCAGATGCTGCTCCCAGTTTGAGCTCAGACCCAGAAAGTCACCAAAGGCAGAGATCTCCAACCCAAACCCTCTTGGAGGGTTGCCCAGAGCACTGGAGCAGCCACAGGCTCCAAAATGCCTTTCCCCCCTGCCCACCAGTGGCAGCCAGACCCTCTCGCACGCAGCGCCAGGGAACTTCATGCCCCACAAGGGCCACATCCACAGATTTGAACATCTCCAACACAGCAGCCAGCAAGCCCAGCACCCCTGTGCAAGCGTTACACGTTTCCCACGCTGAGCCTTATGCCTGATCCCCAAATGAGGAACAGCACCATCATGCCAAAAGGCCTGACCAGCTACTGCTTTAAGAGGGGAAAAAAAAAAACAAACCCCAAAACAAACCAGCAATAAAGTATCTCTTTAAACAGAGTTTATATATTGCAGTGCACCAGAGCCCCAGCAAAGTCTGGCTGGAGGTTATTTAGACTTTTCTAACCACCCATCTTTGTTCGGGTAAATTAGGGTGAAACTTCTGTGTTTGAGGTGACAGGTGGGGGAATGAATGTGCATTTTTCCTCTCAGCTGCTGCTCAAAGACAAGCGAGCGGGAGCCAGGTTCTCTCTGCTGGAGTAGGCGGATAACGGCTGGAGGCTCTTGAAAGGCTGGTAAATGGATGGGGCACAGAGAAGTGTGACAGTAGGCCAGGATGCCCGTGGGCTGAGCCCCTCTTTCAGCAAGCTCTCGCTTTTCAGGGTTTCCTTCTTCTCCAGTAATACAAAGTTAATGGGGGGAAAAGGGAGGAACTTCGAGGGGTTTATGGTGGCTTGTGGGAGCCGTGTGGAGCGCTGGAATAGCTCTGTGTTCCTTTACAGGGATGCTCAGAGCAGGCTGGTGCACAACCCAGCCATGGCTCAATCCCCACTGACATCTCACCGCAAAGGTAATTTAAGGCAAGACACGTCTTACCATCCTTGCCGTGGGCTTCGGAGAGCTGGATCCCTACACACCCACCGCTGGTGCCAATTGGCCTGTACCCCTCATGGCCTGAATTACTGCACTCTCTTGTATTTTTACAATCCTCAGATTATTTATAGGCTTCTTTCTGCTTTAGACATCCATCCACTAAATGGCTGGTTCAGACTGTATTAATCACAGCCAGTTTAGGATTACTGTATGCTCGTTATTTAAAATTATTAATGGAATAAGTTTATAAATAAGGTTCTTTGAATTTTCCTTTCTGTGTGTGCCACGAAGATTCATCACTTGGCTTGGAAGTTTGGGGCTATTTCTGTGCTTTTGTCAAAAATCAGTTCTTGTTAATGTCAAAGCCAGCTCTACGGCATTTAAATACTCATTTTTCTCCCTAAATGGATCTAGGCAGAAAAAGTTTCAGCCACTCAGGCAGTAGGAAGAAGCCAGCCATTTGCACTGGGAACTTAACCGGGTGTATTGTTAGGGGCTCGGTTATTCGCAGGATTCCATGAGGTTAAGCCTCCTTTTGAGGAATAAACGGAAAAGACAATTCTGTACTAATTTGCGCTGGGTGAGAACACGCAGGAACCCCAAAGGCATGTGCTCAGGCTGGTCCCAGCCCACGTGTCACACCACAGCCGAGGGGGAGGGCAGAGGCACAGAGCTCAGGTTGGGCTCTGTGTGCCAAAACTCAACCCCCCCACCTCTTGCCAAGGTTGATGGGACACGGTCTGTCCCGTGCAGATAAACACGACTGCAGCCGAGGCACCAGGGCTTTGCCAGCCTCTCCTGCCACCCTGTGCTACTGGTCACGGCACTGCCCAGGTCTCCGGCACGCAGCCGTCAGCCAGAGCCAGAAGGAGAAACCAAACAAGTGGTGGACAAGTGGAGACAATATGGTTTTGACACCTGCCTGCCTCTTTAGCCAGATGGTGGAGTATCTCTTTAGCTGCTGCTCCCTGGCATCCCGCACTCTTTTTGCCCTTTCATTAAAGGTGGAGAACAGGGGACCATCAGCAGCCACTGGTTGCCTCAAAAGCTTTATGTGTGTGCGTAACAGAGATGCCAAGCAGCATAGCAATAAATAGGAGAGAACAGAGAGCAGACAACAAAAAACTCAGTTAAATCCAGGCAAAGTGCATCACAGTGAAAGCAGCAAACATTAATTACAGGTCTTGACAGACCCCGGGTAGTGAAGCCACGCAGCACCCAACGGCAGGAGAGCCCAGCACGCTGCACAGCCTGCCTTTCCACATTGCTTTGCAGGCAGGGAGCCCAAAGCCTGCCCAGGAGTGGGGACGGTGAACTGCCGAGGGAAAGGCAGCAGCTGCAGCTCCACCTTCTCTTCTTTGACATTTCACAAGCAGCTTGCCCACCGCCATGCTGGCCCATGCACACGCGTGATCCCGGACCACCACAGCCTTACAAACAAAGGATCCAGTAAGGACGGGAATATTGTTGAAGGCTGGGAGAGATCAGACCTGTTGTCCCTCACCCCCAGCTGCAAGTTCAGAACTTCAGAGATCTCAAGAAAAGGCTATTGCCATTCCAGTTTCAAGCCTGATCCTGGCCCAACAGTTTCTCCTCCCTGGTGCATGCGGCACTCGGCGCACTTGGCCCCTGTCACTGGTGGCATTTGCTCTACAAGCCTTTCGCAGGGGGCTTATTCAGGTGCTATGCCAAATATTTTCCAGCAGCTGCTGGACAGGCTGCTGGAGCAGGAGCTGAAGCCATGTGCTGTAATTTCAGATGAGAGGCCACGTGAAGAACCCAAGGGCTTCTCTGAAAGAAAGGTCCGAAGCAGAGCAGAAGTCCTGCCTGCACCCTGGCGTGGCAGGCAGAGGCAGCGGCTTTCATCTCCCCTTTGAATTCTGCCTTCTCCCCCCTGCCCCTCTGCGCATAGCGGGGAGCTTTATTTAATTAAAAACTTCCAACAGGCAGGACCTGCAGCCTCACAGTGCAAAATGTCACATACAACTTACTAATATTTACTAATGATGGAGGGATTGAGGTTAATCCAACAGTTTGATGGCAGGAAGACGAAACGGTGACCCCATTAGAGAGGTGGGAATTAGGCAGAGTGACCTCGCCCGCCCAGCAGAGGCTGAAATGCCACTTTAGTCCTTGCACTAATTTATGTTTATTATAATGCGAGGTGTAATCACCAGGTGATTTTGTAACAAATTCATACCCCAGCTTGAAAATGCCACCTTGCCAACCGCACCAAGGTAACGCAGCCGCCTGAACCGAAGATGACCCAGGGAGACCACGTACAGGTGCCATGTATGTTCACCCCTAAAAATACAGCAAACCCCCTCCCCACTGCAAGTCGAGGGGTGCAGAGCTCATGGTTCGGGGAGCACGGCTCACCCGCACCCCTAATAAAGCATCGAGCCCACCCAGGCCCTGCAGTCGGGGCAGGAGCTGGAGCAAGTAAGAAGCTTCAGATGCACCATTTTATATCACATTGACCTTAGAGCGCTACACTGGTTCTTGCTTTAAGACAGAATGTAGACTTTGGCTTTAAATATCTCCACAGTCTTTTCCAACTGCAGTTACACTAATGAGCAAAAAAAAATCCCTTCTTTTAAAGCTGCTCCCACCCAAACATCCCTTCCTCAGGGAGTTTTTTTTGAGGAATTACTCAGCCCACCCAACACAGCCGGTGGCTGCAGAGACCAAGTGAGGCGTGAGAGTTCAAGTTATTCCTGGTCCTGTTCCTAAAGGCAACTCCCCTAGATATCCGTGAAACCTCATAAGGGGGCATTATCTGCAGTAACCTCACTGTCAAATAAAACTCCTGCAGTAATAGGAGANGCCGGGGTTGCCCATAGAAGCTGTGGCTGCCCCATCCCTAGAGGTTCAAGGCCAGGTTGGACGGGGCTTGGAGCAACCTGGTGTGGTGGGAGGTGTCCCTGCCCAGGGCAGAGGGGGTGGAAGTAAATAATCCTCAAGGTCTCTTCCAACCCAAACCATTCTGTGATTCTACAATCATAATCCTCAGATGCTGAGACTTCCCCAGAGCAGTACGAGGAATTACCACCATAAGGAAAAAAAGAAAAAAAATATTAAATTAATTAATTAATAATCAAAGCTCCAAATTATAAGAGACTCACCTTCCAAGTCACACACAGACTCTTCTCGGAGAAGGCCTGGGACCTCTGCAGCTTCTCCCAAGCCCTCAGCAGCAGCACAGCTCCTGGCTGGGGCTGCCTGCCACAGGCTCCAGGAATCCCGTGAAATTCAGGGCAGCGGGGCTGGGGGCTCCACACCAGCTCCAGGCATGGCCTTTTCTTCCCAGGGAAGCTGCCACCAATTAGTGTAAACGTTAAAAACCAAAGAACATTGCATTTTTGTTATTCTGAGGTGCAGGGATTCAGGTAGACCAAGTGAAATACTGGCAGAAGGCACAAAGCCTGGGGCTGAGCTGCAGAGAAAACCCTCTGTTGACCACTGCTAAATAAACTCAGAGGCAGGTGGGTTGGGTTTGGTGATTGTTGGGGCATTAAAGGGGCATCACACAGGTGTGTTGTTTTGGCAATTGAGAAAACAAAGCAGCGTTTAACACCAAAGCTAACCTGCCCCTGCTCGAAGTTACAGGGCACTGACTTGATAGAGCTTGTGGCTGTGTAGTGGCAGGGAAGAGGCATTGTAACGTTTTTCTTGGATGTTTATTATTTCGCATAGCGTTTACATAAAGCAGACCAAAATATTTTTCCCTTCAATTTAGGTCAGAACTATTAAGTGCCCTTGAAATAAGCTAATTCATTTCTGGTGACATTTCAAAACCACCCTTTGTTTCTTGTGCCTGGTACACCTCATGTCGGATCATATACAACAGTATAAAACGCACAGAAGTGGGGAATTGTAGACTTTCAGATTTATAAGCATGTGTGTGGGCATGACACACAATTAAAAAAAACATTTGAGTTACTGCTCCTAAATAAATGATTGCCTCCTTATAGTTGACCTCCCCAGTTGCAACATAAAACTGTTAATTTACACCATTTTAATGGACCAAATGTGTCTGCAAATGTATTGAAATTAGAGCTATCAAGCTTCTTCGCAGCAAAAGTGGGGAGGGAGGGACTGGCATTTTTCCCATCGCTCATGCCCTTTGTAATTAATTACTAAAATAATTTCCTCCTTTGCCCAGCAGATACCACGTCCGGCCACATTTGTGGGACGACAAGATTTCCCCAATTTATGACTGACAATAAATACTGATAATTACTGCTCCGAGGGTAAAACCTGGCAGCTTTCCATGTAAGAGGGACTCTCTGTGGGGTCACAGTGGTATGTGATGGGTACCCAGCTGCACGATGGCAAAGCCCCTCCGGCGAGACCCCGGGCAGGGTCGCAGGGCGCAGCCGTGGCATGGACAGGACGCTGGCCAAGAGCTGCCCACGGGGATGCTCCATTCAAAGAAATAAAATAGAAACCTTTCTTATTCTTAACATATTTAGCCTGCGGCTAAAGCTGCGAACACATGGTATTTCAGTAGACCATAAAACTTGCCCGAGCATCCCTTTGCCTGCGGCATTGCTCTCCGTCCTCGAAGCGCCGCTGAAGCTGGAGGACAGGAGCGGTTTTGGCACAAACCCTGTGCCGAGAGAGGCCGAGCCCGCGAGCCAGGCTGGCTTCACACAACCCCAGCACCACACCGGAGCCCGAGGGCGGCAGCACCCCGACATGCTCTGCCGGTGACCGCAGGAAGAGTTGGACATGGAAATGCAAGAGGAGTCTGGCACCTTGTGCTAATGCTCGGGGACCACTCTGGCAGCCGCCAGGCAGCTGTAATTTGCCCTCAAGCCACTCTGGGGACACCCGGGGCCAAAAGTTGCATGTAGCTCCAGGGTTTGCTGGTGTGTTTACCTGCGCAGGCGGCCGTGCTCCTGGATGGGATCCCAAGGGTGAGGGATCGCTGCCACCGGCACGCACTGTAAATGAGGTTCAGGGACAGCACACGGCATGGCAGCAAGTGCCGGCGGTGAGGAGGAGAGGTGTGTCAGGGCTCCCCGAAAGATACTCACTGCAGCTTCCAGGAGTGAACTGGGCTTTCATGTACAGACCATTAATTTAGTCGCGTACTCAAGGCTGTTCCTTACTGCTCAAGCACCAGGCACACTCATTTTTCCCGCAGCGTTCTATTTGTCCTTATTTGCTGTCCTCGAAGTGACAGAAGTGGGGAAATTATTTATATCTTACCTCGCTCCAGTAATTATTCACCAAGAGTTTGGGTGAGTAACATCTCCCATTTTTTCAGTCCTGCTCACCGCTGGACGCACAAAAAAAATTACTTTATAAGCACATACTGGGTTTCCTGGTTGTGAAGCTGCTTTAAAATGCTGCTGTGTTCATCACTTTGGGATCAAACTCACATAATTTAATGGGTTTCACTGAGACATCAACAGACCCGCAAGGCAGCTATCGATTTCCCACAACAAAGGGCTGCTTTTGCAATAATTTAACACGACCGCCATCAAGTGACTTTGAGCTACAGGTGCTGGGATGTGCATGGACAAGAGGTTTCTGGGATCTCGTGGAAAATTAGCCCCTGAACGAGGGAGCTCCTGACCCAGCATTCCCAGGGGAGCACGAAGACAAGTGGAGCAGCAAGCGCCTTTTCCCCATGACGTCCCCTCCACCCTGCAAGACCAGAGCTGGAAAAGTGCCACCTTCGTCCTGTGGAAATGTCACGCCTGCAGCCTGTGCGGCACTGGAGGGCTGCGCGGCCGTGGCACGGCATGCAAGGACATCTAGTGCCTAATGCTGAGGCTGCAAGGAGGCACTGGGTTACGACCAAGCGTATTCTTCTGGTGGTTTTTCTCCTGGCAGCAACAAAAAGTCCCTGTGGACCCAGCACCAGCGGTGCCCCGGAGAGCAGCGTCCCAGCAGGAGGGTGCTGGCGAAGCTCTGACACTCTTTTCAGCTGATAACCATGTCTGAGGCTTCATCTTGCCAGCTGGAGCTGCCAGACAGCCTGTGTCCCCTTTACTGAAATGCAGCTCCTCTGACAAGTCCCGTTTGGGCAGTTTGGGGCTGTTTCCCCAGCTGGGCTTCATGGGGTAATGCAGAAAGGGCAGCACAGCTGATGAGAACGTGAGATTTGTGTCTTCATCTACTTGCAGCGCCCACCTTTTGCTCCCTGTATCTGTTTTGTGGGCTTCTCGAAGTCCAGCACAGATACAGCATCATCCTAACTGAGCGCTGCGTCTGGGGACAGAGCTGACCGCAAGGTTTTCAGCGTAAGAAACTTGTTTTCAGGCCACACACTCCCATCCGTGCTATCTGTAGCCGAGCTGGTGCACAAGAGCTGCTTGGACAACACAAGCAGGGCTTGTCAAGCCCTTGTACAAGCAGAAATATGGGGTTTCTAAGGATCATCTAAACTATCTGCTGTTGAAGAAGGTCGACGATCAAAACTTGAAACCCATTTCATGGGGCTAAAAGGTCAGAGCGTCACAGACTGACATACGGGGGTATCACTGCACGCTTGCACAGGACCCGTACTGCTGGGTGCTGTGTCTGGGGACGCGGGATGGCAGTGGGGAGGGCAGTGGCCCTGCCGAGCGCTGTGGCACGCTGCGGGGAGAGCCAGAAACTCCTCACAGCAAGGTGCTGCCAGCAGGCACCCCTCACCCCTGCCCACCGCCTCCCCCCTAGGCAGCAGTCCTCACTCTGCAAAGTAGAGCATTTTTATTTTTTTTCCTTTTTCCTTTAAGTGAGACTTGGAGAAGATGGTAGGAGACAGGGAAGGTCCCACCAGGCCACGCAGTTTAATGGAGAACCTGAAAGAATTACGGCTTTGGGATGTCGTAATCTATCCCACCCCTGCAGGAGGGGATGTGACCCTTTTGTGTTTTAAAGGGTCTCTACTCTGCAAAAAAATGAGCCTGTCTCATAGTGAGCGCAGTAACACGATCATCTCAGTGCTGCTGAGCTCCGCAGTCGGGAGAGGGAGCTGTGCTGCTGCCGGACGGACACATGGACACCTCAGAGAGGACTGAAAGCCAGTTTTCGACCAGAACTTGTAGTGAGATATTTTCCTAAATAAAATATTGATTTTAAGCGGTTTTAATTAAGTGCAGCAGCATTTTTAAAGTTGCCTTTCCCACCGCCAACTGCATCCCGAGTCACACGCACGCGGGTTTCAGCCTCTTAATTGGGGTTTGAATCACACCTTCGGAACCCTGAAACTGTTTCCCGGCAAAACCTGTCCCGACAGCATTACCGCCCTGTGCAAGTCCAGATCAGCGCTTCGGGATCGGCAAGACACCTAATCACCTCCTTGAAGACATGCCTGTACAGTCCGTACCCAGATAATTGCATAATACGATGTCCAAAGTACCATGATGGAGAAGATCTCGCCATCGTTTCCGTGCAGACGCCCTGAGCATCGCTGGCAAAGCCCAGGATCTCTGCTCCTGGCTGCCAGGTCAACCTGCGGAGCCATCAGCACAGCAAGAACAGCATCTTTTGGGGGCTCCCAGGCACAGATTTCCAGAGAAACTCCTCTTCCAGCACAAGCGATAGATATCAGGAGGTGTTTATTCTTCCTCTGTCTGCTACTTAGTGATTTCAGATAGTAAGACACAGGGCAGCAATGAAACTCCAGGTAACTCTGACTTTGTAACTTCTGGAAGATCATGGAAAAAAGATCCAAAGCATACCACAAATCTGAGTGGTAAAAAACCCTATTGTAACATCTTTCTGATGATGCCTTCGTTCCCAATTTCTAGGTGCACCTCAGGGTCCATGTATTTCAGTAAGAAACCATGCAGTGTGAGACACGCCGGTAGAAATAGAAAGCTAATTATTTACCACATGATTTTTCCCATTAAAATGGCAGAAATAAAGATATTAAATGAAACCATGCTATACTTCTAACTTCTCCTACACCACCCAGATTGTCTGAGTTCATTGCAGCTAGCTCTGTCTCAAAAGGAGAGGTTTCTTCCTCGGGTTCCTTAGCCCCGACTCTGACATGGTAGAAGCCCATTTCTCATGATGGGCCTCCAGGAAGCCTGAGCATTGGGTGGGATGTTGGGTACCAGGGTGCAAGGCTCCCATCAGACAGACATACCAGGTGTCACTTTGGATTTGTGAAGGGTGGCTATATTAAATAGCAAAATAGAGCTCGCATCCACGACTGCAGAAATACAAAAATTGTAAATTGCAATGAGATGAACTACCTGAATCTCTGGTTTTCTTCCTGGCAGAGGAAGGGGTTGCATCCATGGGTTGTTTCAGATGCTTTTTTGGGTTACCTTCATTTCTGGGCAATTTTAGAGGGATTCACCCCGTGTGCATCCCCAGCTGTCTTCAGAATAAACCTGGGGCCTTGCAGTAATGTTTCTGAGGGTTTCTCTACCAGGTGCACACTCTGAGTCACAGCAGATTTACTGCTTCACCTTTGCCTCCAGGATTATGGCAAGTGACTCCAGAAGCCCTTTATAGACTTGAAAACCATTTCACCTCTAGCAGAGAGATTCTCAATGCAGCGCTTCTGTCCTGCTGTCTATTCTTCCCGGCTGTGAAGCATTTCCAGCTATTAGTCTCAAATTTGTTTAAAAAAAATGATCCAGAGTTGTTTATTTGATAGCATGGCAGGGCACACCTTAATGCCCCACTGCAAACGTAGATTGCATAAAGGCTCTGATTGCAGAAGGGAGATGTGAGTCTCTGAACAACCGCTCCCAAAAGGGACATTTTAGTCCCGAATAACCATCAGGCTGGAGGACATCAGGCTTGGGGAGAGGTGGAGCGAGACCGAGAGAGGGCACAAAGCCTGGTGAAAAGCCCCCGGGCACCTGCGGGGCACCCGAGCGGGGCCGGCCGTGCTGGTGTGGCTGCACCCACCACGTGCTGCTGGGACTAATCTCGTTGCTAGGAAATTCAGGGATCGGGGAGATAAATTATCGATAGGTGCCAGAGGTGTTTGGCTGGAATTACAACTTGCCCCGCGTCACGGTCCTGAACCGGCTGAGGAAAAAGTCCCTCCAGGCTGGGATTTTGGAAAACGGCTGTATGGGTGATGCTGGCTTATTAACCCATCCCCTTCCCCAGCCCTCGCTTATGGCTCTTATATTGTGTCGTGCTGGCGAGATCCATGCTGGCAATCATGACACACCTGACAGCAAAGCTGCCTTCTACACCCCCCGCCACAGACACCAACGCTCACCCGCCCCGGCAGGCTTCACAAAAGTGCTGGATGCTCCTTTTTCGCAACAAAATACAAAAGCTTTGGCTAATAGAATTGCCCGGTAGGTTTCCAAGCCCAACTGCCAAGAGGAGGTTTTCTCGATGACTTTTCGGGACGGCGTTGTGACAATACAACCCCATCGTGCATTCGTCCTCCCCCTGGGCCACTTGCTGCCGCTGCTCGCTCTCTCGTGACGGTTCGCATGCCAACGTTCAAAACAAAGCTCACCATGCAACACACTTAGGTAACAGCCTGGCCCGGTATCAGCCACAAAACGTCTAGAAGAATGGGCAGCACCCTCCAGCTCTGACAGCCGGATTAGATACTGCCAGGAGGCCTTATTTGGGGCCGCTCCTTCAACAAATAAACAGTGATTTCTTTCAATATTTGCTGAAATACAAGGACCAGCTCGCAGCAGGAAGTTTTAATGTTTGCAGTCATGCTAGGAGGTAAGCTGGCCGGGGAACGGTCCCACCCCGGGCGAGCCGGCCGCAATAAATACAGAACTGCGCTTCCTAAATCAGTGTGAGGATGCTTGGCTGTGCCCTGCGCTGAAGGGGTTTGTGACAGCTGAAAATGGAGAGAACGGGATAGAAAAAGGCATCGGGTGTACCCACATCTCCCACAAAGGCCAGTTTGAACACACCACAGTGAAGCACAGCAAAGGATCTGTCCTTCCTGCACTAAAAATACAGCAGGGACCAGCTTCATCCAAGGGCCATGTGGGGTTGGTGAAGGGCAATTAAGCATCCCTAGGAAACGTCTGCTTTTAATAAACAGCAATCATTGCCCAACTCCCTGTAATAACCTCGCTCCTCCTCCTCCATAAATGCCTCATCGAAAGGAGAGCAAGAAATATGCAGCCGGTGCCCGGCTGGTTTCTGCCTCGGTGCCAGCGTGGCCGTGCGTGGAAGCAGCCTCCAAAGAGCCATCAGCGCCTGCAGGGCCGGGCACACCAGCACCCCTACAGTTGCCACCTTCAGATCCTCCAGCCCACTTCCAAAAAGGTTTCCTCAAATAGTTCATTTTCTTCAGGTTTGTCCCCTTTTGGTCTTTTACACCTTTTGCTGCCCAGCTAAAGGCTTGCCTTCGGCTCCCCATCCAGGGCAGCCCTGTCTGCTGAACCAGGCACCGTCCATCCCATCAACTCCTTCTTGTTGACGGGGCGGCTGCCTACCTACGGCCACTCGAAGGATTTTGGAGCCAGACTTGGCCAGCAGTCAGATCTCCTGGGGCGGGCCGTTTATTGAGAATGTAATTCCCGTTTGTTATTGCAAGAGCTGTCAGAAAAGGAAAGAAAACACGGGCAGCAGTTTCAAGGCGTGATCGAATGGGAGAAGGGAGATATCTGGGGGAATGGTGAGAGGAATTACTTGCTATGGGCTCAAAACTGCCATAAACCACAGCTGAGGACAAGAAGGCAGATTCCTCGTGGGAGTTGGGGAGAAATCAGAGGATGCGAGCTGAGAAATCGCATGGAGAAAGCGAGGCTGGCAGGTCCCCCTGTTAGCTGTTTAGGGAGCCTGCTATGAATTTATGAAACGAAAGGCTGTCAGCATGAGGCACCCACACCGAGCAAACCCCATGTCCACGCGTGAACAGCTGCGCTCTGATCTCAAACCTGACCTATGCTGGGTTTCCATCAGCAAAGAGCCCGATGCCACACCATGAAGCGGAAGAGCCGCCTTACAGGGCATGCGGCATCTGTCCCATCATCTGCCACCTTGGACCAGCCCCGGGCTGCGGGGATCAAGACTTCCTCTGTGGTCCAGCGCTTTGGGGAAAAAGCAAGGAGAGCTAGAGCTACAATACATTACTGGGGAAGCAATTTTTTTAAAAAAAGAAGAAATATATCCCCTACCAACAGCAGCAACAAAAGAAATCCCATCTGAACAGCATCCCCTCTGTTTACTTGAATACACATCGTTAGTCCCCATCCTTCTTGCTGGTTTTTCCCTGTCGTATAAACTTGGAACTAGTAAATAGTTCATGAAATACCATCCTAACAAACCTGAGTATTGGGGAATCAGAGGAATACGGAAATTATATTTCCATATAGAAGATGCTTAGTATTGGTTCTTTCACCAACCAGGGGCCATTGGGTCCTTCTAGCCTCGGGAAGAGTGGGAATTTGGCGCTCAGTCATTCAGCCCTTAACAGAATAAGCACTTTTATCCCCTGCATTTCCACTTCCCTTATCAGTGCAGTATTCAAAGAGACTGCTCACATGAGAGAACTGGGGGGAAGATGGTTCATCTGTAATGATATTTGACCAGACCAAGACTTTATTGTTTCATCTGCGGGATCACTTGCAAAGGCCTGTAGTTCTCTTCACCTAAGGCTGGGAAAGCTGCACATGCTCCGCTGACAAACAGGGAGCTGCTCCAGCAGAGCTGCACGGCTTCCTCTTCCAGCGAGCTGTTTCCCAGCACATGGACAGAGGGGTATCCATTACATTGTTTAAAGGAAGGCAGGGGAAAAAAAAGCCTTTTGTTAGAAATGGATGTAACAGAGCGTGAGGAAGGTCACAGGGGACAGGCAGCCTGGGAACGGGAGAGTCCACCTCCCTTTAACTTGCCTTCCTTTGTTTCGGGGTGAGAACGTTTCACTTGGCCAGCTCCCGGCCAGCTCCCCCGTTATGTCATATCCAGATTACACAGTGGATGAGGTATTTGGAGTGTTACACCAAACAGATAACATTTGTTTATATAACTTTATCTTTTTCTCAGTCACTTCTCCACCTTCCTGAAAAATATTTGTGTAAATATTTATATTTTCAGGAACACAAACATACTTACATCAATGTCAGGATGACAGTCACTTTAATTATAAAATGGTACAAGCGGTTGCTGCAGACCTCCACAGCATTGCCTGGGAACTTTTCTTGCTTCTTACAAACGCCGGCTCACAAAAACCAGAATTTTGCAGGGGAAGAAACCAGTTCTGGTGAAACGCCAATCTGGAAATGTCCCTCAGCATTCAGATGGAGGTATTAGCCAAAAAAGGGAACCAGAAATCCACCCTAAAATCCCAGAGGTTACAGTGTTCACCACAATGTCAGAGGGCTGCATCCGAGGCTCTGCTACAACCCGCCCCCCCGCCCCGATCGAACACCATTTTCTGTCTCTTTTTCTAATGAAAAATTTCCAAAGGTCTTACTTCCACCTCTATGCAAAACAGAGGGAGGATTTTAAAGTTTTTGTTTTCAGTGTAGAAAACCTTCTTACTATTACACATTGGATCAGGTCAATATATCGCAGAGGTTGCATGCTGCCTGCTTTAATACGCTGCCTTAAGCCATCTTAGTTATACTCCAGCCAGCCAAAATACTACCGGTTATTCCCGGTCCTGAGAAATTTCTTTGTTTAAACTTCGTGAAAGAGCGGTACGGGGGACGCAGTATGTTTTTGCAAATAGGTTACTTCAGGCAGCGTGAATCACATGTAATTCATTCATACAAAACGCCACCCCTCCCTTTCACAGCTCATGTGCCTTATTGCTCATTAATTGCTTTAATTTCCTGGGCAGCAGCCAGAGATGCCGTGACAAGCGCAGCACTTACAGGAAAGCTGCTCCAGCAACCCCTGTGAAAGGGGGTTTGGCAAACAGGTCCTGGAAAGGGCTCAGGAAAAGCTTTGATTGCCACATCTGAGCTTGGAATCAGTGCTCCCACCGCAGCGCCCCGGACGGGCTCTCACCTTTCACGCCGGCGTCGTCCTTCCCAACCAGCTGCAGGAAAGCCCCTGGGGAGTAGATACCCTGCATCCCTAGGAAAGCCCCTGGGGAGTAGATACCCTGCATCCCTAGTTTCCCTTTCCTTGCTTTTTCCCCTGTGCAGGGTCAGACCCTGCCAAAGCTCTCCCACACACGCCGCCCTCAGACCCAGGCAGACACCCACGCGTGTCCTGGGAAGGGCTGCCAGCTCTGGGCAGGGCTGCCACCCACCACCCTCGTGGGAACGAGCCCACAGCTCATCCCACCCGCAAAGCTGTTCGGAAGCACGGGCTGTGGAATCCCTCCAGCCCCGAGCCACCACATGTCAGCATCCGCTGCCGCTGCCTCTTTTCCCAGGCTGCAGGTCGATAAAACAGTGGATCCATCACGGGCATCCCAGCAACGGGATTTAAATTAAAAAAAAAAAAAAAAAATGGAGAAGAAAAAGAAAATTCAGCTGCACACCACAAGGGATTCACACGGCATAAACTCTCCACTCGTTCAAATTTGTTTAAAAATGACACTGGTAAGTTAACTTGGTGCAAGTTGACTTTTTTGCAGCCGCTGTTGCAGCTTGGGAAGACAAACCTCTCACCCCCCTCCATGTCACGATGCCCATCACGTGTATCCCTTTCGTCCCGTCCCATAGACGAGGCTGTGCAGCCCCTGTGTCCCCTGTGGTCCCCAAGCAGGATGCCCTGCAAGGGATGGGCGGAATCCGGTGCAGCCCGTGATGCTCCTGGCACCACAGCCCCTGGGACAGCCGGATTCAGCATCCCACCACTTTGTCATTTGTTTGGTTTTGCTAGACCTTGATGTCTAAACTGAGAAGTCCATTTATTACCCCAGAAAAACACCAGGGAATTTTTTTCTGACATACAAATTCCCTGGCTTTTTCAGCTGAAAGTTCTATCGGTCAGTTTATTAGCCTTGAAAGCTCTCTATGCCTCTGAGACCTCTACTGACTCGGAGTTACCATAATACTGGATAACTCGGGTATTAAGGCCAAGTTGCAAATGAGGTTTGCTCCACTGGGCTGCCTCTCCGAAAGAAGGAATGCTTTAAGCCTGAAACCGTGTCTGTGGTTTCATAAAAAAGCACAGCTCTCCTGGTTTTCTATTTCTCTGCCGTTAAAGGAATTATTTCATCCTGCCCTTTGCTTGTCATCTGGCTAAAGCTTGCCTCCCTGGCGAAAGGTTCAGCGGGCTATAAAAGCCCAACTGCAATTTGGAGGCTTACCCAATATAACATCCCAAATCCGCACTTCGTCACCAGCCGTAACTTTACACGCTCACAATCCCTTTTGAACCGCCTCTTCATTCCCGGCTTGCAGTTAGCCGCTCCTTCACCGAGCGAACCCCCTCCGAGCCGGCCCCGATCCAATGCCATGGCCAAGCCAGCTCTGTTTGCCCCCGGAGATAGCCGGGCTGTAATCAAACTCCCTGGCTCAGCCGGGGACCGCAGCGCTTTGCAGCTGCGTCCCAGTTCGTAAAGGTGGTTCCCGCAGTTATTTCACCAACCCCTTCCCTTCCAGTCAGACCGAGATGTGGAAATTCACCTGTGGGGTAAATATCATAAATAAATAGCACTTTCACCTTCCAAACTGGGTTTCCCGGCTGGCGGTGACGCCGGTTACAGAGCAGGGCCACGCTGCCCGTGCATGCGTGCTGCCCGGCTTGGGATTCCCCTCCTTTCCCTCCTTTCCAGCTTGCTGCAGCACAGCCATAAGATCAGGCAGAACCGTCAACAGCGCTTCCAAGAAATGAATGCAACCAGCAAAAATTGGGCTGAAAAACTAAATCCATCCTGCTTCCTTCGCAGAAAGTTCATGGGAGCTGCCTGCTCAGACAGGCTCCTGCAAATCGACATACTAGTGTGGTGGTGCAACGCTCCTCCCCTACTTTGTCCACTTGCTGCTTGGTGCAATTCCTCGTCTCTGGGCCACACACCGACCTGGGAGATGTCAGGCGTCCATTGCAAAAGGTGAAGGACCAGAGACTAAGGCACTCCCATAACATGCCTGGCTCTTGCTTCCCCTGTCGCTTGGAAATATCACCTCCTGACAACCTAGCACACCTCCACCTGGATCATGGCCCAAAGGGAGATGATACTAGAACTTGCAAATCTAGCCAGTTCTGGTATCATCTCCCTTTGGGCCATAACCTAGCAAATCTAGCAAGTTCTGGACTTGCACAACTGAGGGAAAGTACCAGAATATTCCACCATCCGAGTTGTGCCAGAGTGGAAAAATACTTGACAAAAGTCAATTATCTCAGACCCTATAAGTAACGATTCCAGCAAGACCCTTTGAGCTCTTGCGGATGGCAGCGGGCTGTGGCCAGGATCTTCCTCGAGTCAGGACACTGTCTCAGGCAACCTCAAGGACTGGAAGACCAATCCCTCTCCAGCCTCAACTACCGCCCGCTGAGGACTGCCGATGCATTGTGAGTAATTGCTCTAACTCGAAAAGGGAAATTTTAACTATAGGCAAATAGCCTCTCTTTCATCCACCTTCCCATTTATATGTTTGTGTGCATGAGTTTTATGGCTGGGCATGTTTTTCCATTTTCCGTGCACATGCAGGAGTTACAAGGGGCACCCGGTGACTCGAAAAAGCCGTGTGATATCTTTGAGATCTTTGATTTCAGCAGTTATAAACTGCGGGGTGTAGGTGTGCGCTTATATGCTTTGTTTATATGTCTCTACATCCATCTGAGATCTGTGCTTTTGCTCTCACATGCGCATGGTGTTGGTTTGGGATACCTTAGGGTAAGTTAGTGTGAATCGTGTCATCTTCGAATCTGTAATCAAGTCGCTCTTCATTTCTTTAGTTAAATCACTTTGTAAATTTTTAAATCAGTTAATGATTAAGCCTTGCTAAAACTCAATCTCTTGATCTGCCTCAAATCACTAATAAAACTGAACTGCTGCTAAATCATGACGGTGTCAAATACTTCCACCCCGTGACAATTAGTAGGTCCTTCTTCTCTGAGCCAAGCTGCGTACGGGAGCCCATACGGAGCAGAGGGACGTATTCACATGGCCAAAGGCAGAAACACCATGAGACGTTTTCCTTGACGTGCCAAAGCAGAACCTCCCTGTCTCTGAGCTGCACAGCAGAGGATCCAGTTTTTGTCCTGGTCCTCAGGGCTTGGTCCCCAGGGACAGCAAAGGAAGCTCTTCCTGGACAGCAGATCCATGAAGCTTTCCAGACTCTGGCAGAAAGCAGGATCCAGCCAACAATAGCAACAAAATTTGCCCTTCCTTTTCTTACTTAGCCACTCTCTAGCCAGGAGCTTGCTTCCACATGGCTTGCTTCCACACCCTGGAGGTCAGATGTTTTTCCCTGGAGCCTCCAGGCTTGGTTCCAGCTCGAAACCCCTTCTGCTAGAAGACATTCCCCACTGTCCATCTCCCAGGTGCTCCCTGATTCCAAGCAGCTTCCCGCAACCTCAGGAGCTCTCGGTTAGCAGTGATGCGCTGGCTGCTGGCCTGCCCGTGGGGATCTGTATTTCACTAATAAACCAGGTTAATTTAAGCCACCGCAGCCTGCAATAGTCTGACAGCTCCCTCAGGGTCCTTATAAAGCTACGATTTACGCAATCATCTTAATGCTCTGCAGGCCTTTTAAACAGAGCGGTTTGGCCAAGACGTGGCTGGATTTAGTCCTGCGCTTAAAGACAGAAGTGCGGCCAAAAAAAGTGAATGCTGAACAACCAAAGGGGTTCCCAAGACTGTTTTACTGAAATAATTGCAATCCAGATGACACGTAAAAGATAGCTCCCCTTAAAAAGAAGGCAGCCTGCCCTTCAGTTAAGAATTGAAAGCTCACAATGAACATGCTCTGACATCTCCTAAGTCCTTCTCCAAAGCAAAAAGTAGAAGCAGTAAGTTTGTCTGTTAACTGCTTAAGAAAAGGTACCTGAGTTTAGACTTGCACAGTCAGTCCTGCCACACCCACTTGCGTGTTTATTTAAAACATATCGGCCTTGATTATAAGGACTCACTAGCACAACAAAAACAAAAAAACAATTCTCTTTTTTTTTTTGGTCTTGTTAATAAACTTCAAATCCTTGTTTCTGTTCTGGGCATGTAATTTTCCACTCTTCCTGGCGAGTGCCAGCGGGTCTCAGGAGCTTGTTCTGCAAAAAGACCCAAACTGAGGAGCCGTCAGTTCAGGGAGGAAACTAAAGGAGGCTGAGGAGTCCCAAAGGACAGAAGATGGGTGCCTGAGCTGGAGCCCTTGTTGTGGAGTGACAAACATCACCTCTGAGCAGCAGCAGCCAGAGGTCTGAAGAAAAATAAACCTGCTCTATGTGAATTGAGCAGAGCAGGGAGTTGCTTGAGGCTTCCCAGACCGACCTGCCCTGGTCATCACGGCTGCAGAAGGTTCCTGCTGGGTAGCACGGAGGAGACACCACAGGACATGCAGGGGACAGAGAAACAAAGCAGAATAGTCTCAAATTTTAAACAGCCAGCTAATTCACCACCGTAGCCTCCTGGCTGGGCCTCAGGTGCAGCAATAGAAAGGGCGGTGGAAGCATTTAGTGTCTGGCCTGACAAAGCCACATCACTCCCACCAGCGGCATGTGATGTGCAAAAGGCACAGGAGGAGACTCGGCTTTTTTTCCTGGTGCCATCACATGCAAGGTGATGGTCAAGGTTATAATGCACGGGTGAATCCCACACGTCACGAAGCTGGTATCTGTTGACTCTCACGGCTGGTGTTTTGGAACAACAGTTCACATTTGTCTCCCTGGATACGAAGAGGTGAACGACAACTTGGATTAGCATTGCACAGCCTTGCCATGAGGACTTGCTGTTGATGAATAAACCACCACCTCCGCTATTGAGAGCCTCTGCTTTGACATCCCTCCGGGGCAGAACATAGGATATTTTCTAAGCATCAGTTGTGAAAAAAACCCCTTTCCAGTTCTGCACAAGGCAGGCAGTCCACTCCTCCCTCTCGGGCCAGAAAGGCAGCTATTTAAAACTCGGTCACCCCGGCTCCCCGACACAGGCACAGGCTGCTGCCCTAGTTAGGAGCTCCCTGGCGCAGGGCAAAGTAGATCACGGTAACACAATACGGGAGACGGGAATGATCAGCACGAACGCCGTGACTTTGACCTCAGTGAGGGGAAGTGCAGCATTTCACTCCACACTGCAATCCTATGCCCTTATTCCCAGCACATTCCAACGCCCCTTTGGCTTTTGTTCTCCACCTCATTTGCTTTTGATGCAGGAATTTGAGACCTAGCCAAAAGTGGTATTTTTAGGAACATGATCACTAACATTTTTTTTCCCCCCCCAGCAAAGCTCAGCTGCAGGAGGGACAGCACCATCCTGCACTGCTCGGGACCTGGTCTAGAGGAGCACAAGGCAGGGTGAACAGAGTACCAGCCCATCTCTCCTGGGGAGTACCAAAACCATGTGGTTCTGTGCCATCTTTTATTATCCATGCTCAGGAATCCCCATATTGCCCAGACAACAGATTCAGGGCAACAACTGTCATCTTGTTTAAAGCATTGCTGTCACAGAGAGCCCTGGGCACATTGCTAACTCTCTAGCCCAAGAGCAGGAAACTCAACCACGCCACAGCTCTGTGCCCACAAAAATCCTGAGGGGTCTCCAGGCCCAGCCTTCAGAAAAGGATGGGGAGTGGTTTTTTTACTACACTGAGCCAGACTCAAGATGCAGTAGACAAGGGACACTTCAGCTAGCAAAGAAAATAGCCCACAATTCTCAAAGGCGGTCAGGTGTTGAACGAAGCAATCAAACATTGCTAGTGCAGTCTCCATGGTGGGAGATATTCAAAGCTTCCCCCAATAAGGCACTGAGCAACCAGGTCTAACTTCAAAGCTCACCCTGTTTCAGTGGGGTCGGACCACAGACCTCCAACTGTCCCATCTGACTGTCTTATTGACTTGCTGGACTAGACCCCAATTTGGGATTGCTCCTGACAGAAGACAGTGGGCAACAGGAAAGAGATCCCCTAGGCAAGAACATGCTTGGCAAATACAGCTTGGTTTGCTATTGCATTTTAGCCTCACAGAAAGAGTCAGATCACACTACAAAGGTCCTCCATCCTAGTGGAGAGAGGAAGACACACAGAAAGTCCATAGTGTTGTACGCCTGGGCAGGGGAAAGATGCAGGATTCGGCAGGCACAAACCACACACTGGTGCACACCAGGAAGCTGATGAACAGTTCACAAGATCTGCTCCAGGTCACAGATTCAAAGTCAGTTAAAAAAACCCAAAAAACACAGACTAAGTCTGAAATCACTTTATTGAAAAATTTCATACAAGAATAGTCAGTGACAAAAATATTCGTGTGTGATACAGCAACACAACAGACAAGCTCCTTGCACATCTCAGCTTGAGGCCAATTCATGTACAAACAGCCACTGTCTCCGCACACTCAGCTTTCCAGAGACATGTGCAGCATCCTGTCATGTCAGCGAGTTACAGCACAGGGAGCAGAGTCTGTCTTTACATCAAATAAGATTAGCTATGACTCTGATTTTCTTCCTGCGAGAGGCATGAAAGGCCTTACAGGTCTGTTGTGAATGCTGTTTGCAACATAAGGCATCGTTCCCACTCACCCCAGCTCATTCAAAACACTGACTGAAAGCCTGTAACAAAATACTTCACCAATAGAAATATTTTAGAAAACCAGTATTAAAAAAATGCTATATTATAGCATAAAACTATTAAAAAGTGACTGTGCCAGCTCCCCTTTACAGAAATAGCATTCTTAAAAAATATGACATTAGATTAGAAATTAACACAATGTATGACATATTGCATCTTTCTGATATACTCTGTGCAGCAGAAGCCCCATACAGTACCTGGGCAGTTACAAGACAGACCAGTAGCTCCCCTTTAGTTCTGCTGTCCCTACAGCAGCTGCCAAGTTTGGCTATTGCAGTTTTAGAATTTGGAGAGTAGAAAGCTGCAAGACAGCAAACCAAGTGTTTGTAAATCAGTACCATTCCTTCTCAAGGAGGAGAAAAAAACATCACAGGAATCTCTTGATTAAAAAGATATTACGTATTACTTCTTGCTGGTGTCAGTGAGATAATACAGTTTTGACTGTTTGTCAGTTTTTATTTGCAGAGTACCACTTCATGTGTCAGAGGTACCTGCAGCATCTGTCAGTGATTTCTGGTCTAATAAGAACATACACCCAAGTCACAGGAGCGAGTAAAGCCACATCGGCTTACTTTGTTCCATGACAAAAACACTGTAAGACACTGACAGACACAGGCTTGTCAGCCTGCTGTCTGGCAATAATTAACATTGATTGTTCCCCAATTCAGTTTCCAGCAACCTGGAAAGTGTTGCATAGAAGAGCAATCACTATCTTGATCCCTACTTTCTCAGGCACAAGATACGAAACCCCTGCAGCCTTTATGCACAGCTATGCAGGAAAGGAGGTAAATCCCCAGGGACCGAGGGTACCGCTGTGTGTGAAACCCACTCTGTATTTAGCAACTTAATCTTCCCAAATAACGCAGTAAGATCTTAGCAACTCTCTGCATATCCTTGGAGAATACCAGGAGTGGGCTTTACATTTGAGGACGTACAAGTCGGATGACTTGCTTCTCTAAGAAAACAGCAGTAACCCAGACACGGTTGGCATAGGGAATGTTTTTGTTGTTAAGGGGGATTTTTGTTTGCCTTCTTTAACAGTGCACTGGCAACAGCCAGAGCCCCTCCCTGCACAAAGCGTACGAAGTTATCTCCAGCTAGAGGACCTAGAGCGTAAAGCCCTTTCTCCTGAGTGCATTCATATGTGAATGGGTCAACATCTATGGGATTCCTCTTTGGATTGACTGGTTGGTCACTGTCCATTGCCAAGTCAATGCCATTATTTGGCAGAAAGGAGAGGTTGGGGTTTGAGCCAGTTAGAACAAGAGCCATGGAAATTTTATAAGCTTTCCGGTAGCCGTTCTTGTCTTGAAAGATGCATTTCTTGTCCTTGCCGAAGGATAGCACATGGTGTTCAGGAAGGCTAACATAACACTCATAGGGCCCAGCACAAGCAGCTGATTGTTCTTTCATCATCTGATGGACTTTGTGGTATTCAGGGTACATCATTTTGGGGAGCTGGTTAAATATAAGACCTGGATCAGTGACTCTTCTCCGAAAAACATGGATTACTGGAATATTGCAATGGTGAGCAAAGAGAATTGCATCAGCAGCTGTCAGACCAGCACCTACAATCAAGACTGGATCTGACATGATGCCAATGCTGTTGTTCTTCACTGCTTCCTCTAGGGCAGACAGCTGGTGGTGGACATAGGAAAGGTTCTCTCCCTTGACCCCAAGCCAAGTGGGACTGTCATATGTTCCTGTAGCTAAGACCACATTCTCTGCATAGATGGAGAAGGGCTCTTTATCCCCTTTCACAGTTTTCAAAAATCCATCCACCTGAAAGACCTCTGTACTTTTCTCATTGAAGTTCCAAAGTGAGTCACTATTCTCCTGCAGGTCTTCCTGCGCGTGGTTGGAGATGCTCTCTGCACTCACTTTCCTCACAGAAGTCACAACAGTGCCACATCGGAAATTCTTCTGTAGTCCTTTCCTCACCACATAGTGTTGGTAATATTGAGCAATGTCTTCTGCTGTCGCTCTATTATTTCTGAGGCCTCTGTAATACATTACAAACAAGGTCAAGCAGCAGTTAAGAGACTGAAATTTCCCCCCTCTTCCACTAAAAGTATCCTAGAGCCATCTATCTTGGCACTACCAGAGAAGACTTATCTAGTTCCCTGACTTCACCAAAGTTGTTTCTGGTATAAAGAGCTAACACTCAGGTCCACGAGCCATTGGACAGAAGCAGCTTTCCCTGGCATAAATCTCACCCTTAAGGACATGGTCGCTCACTTAAGCCTTCCTCTCAAATCTTGCTTCCATTCCATTTTTAACTCCTGGACTGTTAACTGTTACACATCTCAACAGCAGAAGCACCTCAAAGACCACATTGCAGCTGAGGTGATTGTACATGTCATTAGGGACAGCAGCAGTTGACACACGAGTCAGACAACTGTGCCTTTTCCAAACTTTATGCAGAACTTATGGTCACTGTGATCCATCTGCCCAGTGGGTGTTGAGAAGGACATATTCCAAGCAGCACTGCAACTTTACCTGAATCACTAAATGCAGAACAGACTTTTACCAGGGGGTGGGAGGGTGTCCTTTCTCTCACTAGACTCGTCCATAACAGATACATAGCTACATTCAAGGCATCCACTCCAGGTTCCCAAATAAACCTCCAAATGTTCGCAAGTGATGACACCATAGCTGTCTTACCTTCTCTTTTGCTTTAGCCAGTCTTTGAACGGGAGATCTGGGAGTCCCATCCATTCCCCTCTGCTCAGGGTAACCATAGAGCCCTCAATAGACTGGAACAAGAAACACATTAAAAGGACTTTCAGTTATTTAATGTAAGAAGTGAAATGCAGTTTTGTCATGTTTCAAGATGGCACAGACCATGAAGTCAGTGACTTCCTCTGATTTGCTGTCATGCATAAAGCTATTTATGTTCTCTAAAAAAAAATCAATAGACTGGAAATATAAACGCCTCTCATGCTTCCCCCCCCACTTTTAAAACTTTTGTTTGTCTACATACGTAAAATCAAGTGTGGCTGACTGGCATTAGAGGAACTTTTGCCTCTCCAGTCACCACATTTGGCACACATTACAACATGCAGCCCTAAGCAGTTCAGCTTCAATTCACTTACATGCCAGGCACCTCCAGGAGCATTTCTGCCAAGGACCAGGTGTGGGATGGCTCTGTCAGTCTCGTGCCACCAAGTGAGGACAGATTCTGCTGTTGCACCAAAGTCTGTGTCTGGACGCTGAAGAGTATCAAAAAGAAGAGCCACAGGGCTGTGGGATCGTCCCTCCAAGCCTTCAGACAGATACTCCAAATCCTAAAGGTAGATAAGATTATTAAAATGCATGTCCTGCCAGGCCACAGGCTAGTTGTTACTCCAGTATTTTCAAACAGTAGTTTTGGTGTTCTGTGAAGCTCATTTACTGGCACACAGACCCTGTTATTGCCTGAGGACTGCCTCAAGTAGCTCAGCAGCAATGCTGGCATTTCACACCAGGGAGATCTGGACAACTAAGTACTTTTACTTTGCTTAATGCTCATTCTGTCTGTGTACTTTGAAAGTTCAGATGAGTTAATCACTTATAATATACCCCTAGGATGCCTTACTATGATGTTTTACCATTTCTCTTTACACAAACCTGGTCTAAAATGGAGACATCTGGTGTCTCTTCCAGTTTCCTCTGAAGAATGGGATACGGATGAAGAGAGTCTCTTTTGAAGTAAGGGATGTAGCCTGACAGCAAATATGAGAGACAGATTCCTGAAGGTCCATTCCCTAAAAAGACACAATGGAAAAGAATTTATTCTCCTGCAGACAAAGTAGCCCCTTGAGGAGTGTTTCTAACATCCAAAACAATTTAAAGGATTTGGATCCTGCTGTGGATACAGGGGGACTTTCTATTCCAGGTTGACCACTGATCTATTGGAGTCAGGGAAAGTCATTTTACCCTCATATGCCCCCTTCTCCTCAGTTGCATGTATTTGCATTGCAAGGTCTTCAGAACTTGCTGAAAAGACATTGGGTTAAACAAGCCAGAGGCTAACATCGTTTGAAGTTTCTAATATGTCAATGAATCAAGTTATTGCTTATGAATGTCTTCAAAGGTTTAGAAACTGGTTACATACTGACTGGGGGCCTCAGCTCTCCTGGATGCACATTTCATGCTAGTGCAGAGAAGTTCATTGTGCACAGAATACAGAGTAAGTCCAGAAAAGAAAGTGACTAGTGAAGGGAAACAGCCCTGCTCAGTAAGAAATCCCATCTAATAGGGAATATCTGGCAACAGCAGTTTGACTAACAGTTCTTGAGGACACTTGCAAATGGGAACCAGCCCTACCATGGTACTGCAGAGTATGTGTTAAGGAAAAAAAGTCTCTCTGCCATACCAGGACAACCTCCCAGAATACAGCACTTTGCTGGATGCTGACCACCCAACAGCCAGTGGAAAAACTTAATATATGTGACTCCAAAGCCCAGTGAGAGTAGCCCATGAAAATTTTTCATCTGGCTGTTCTCCAGCACGTTTAATATTTTACAGTGTCTGCATAACCGGGTGTCAGCCTCTGGCTGCTCAGGCTTTGCTGCTCACTAGTATGTGACTAACCACCATTACATAGTGCAGTGACGATGTAGGGGAAGAGAGATGAAGTGACACAGCAGCCTGTGTTGACACAGTGCCCGTGCTGCATGCATGAGCGACTAGAGCAAAGGCTGCTTCTTGGGGATTTGAGACAGAGGGAGGTTCAGGCTGTAAAGTTAACGGCAAGCTGAACTATGTGAAGGGCAGTACATGCTGCAGTTAGGGTCAAAGTCTGCTGTGCTGAGCAAGGACAGCTTCAGGTCAACGTCTGGAATATTCCACTTGCAGGAAACTTATCCAAAAGCAACAGAAATCAAAAGCAAACTAAGCTGCAGCTATAGTAAAATATAGCACTTTTCAGCTTGCTTCTTTGCTTTAGCAAGTACAAGGAGATACCCAAGCCAAACTTAATCACTTGAGTGCACACCACTCAGCAGCATATACAGAGGATTTACTCAGAACCACCTCTAAGTTTGATGTGGACTGTCACAAGTACAGCTGGCTCTGGGGCTCAAACTATTCTCGAAAGCAAGCACTTTCATGGGGCTGCCAGCACAGTGGAGGGAGTGCGCAGCCTTCCTGGAGCAGGGCCTGGGGAAGCAGCTGGAACCTGCGTGCAAAGTCCAGCTGCAGTGAAACAGCTGAGCTGCTTTAGTCCAACAGCCTCTTCACAGTGCACAGCTCCACACCGGTGCTTCCAGGACTTTAGCGACATCTCCACACCGGATTCCTGTGTAAGTGCACTACGGATGTACCAAAAATACCCTCCCTCCCACCTCAAGACTTGTACAAGTGGGCAGTACAAAGTCACTCTTGGACTAGAACCGGCTGGTAGTAGTGTCCTCGTCAAACCCACTGTTAGCAAGGATTAAGTGTGATTTATTTGGTGCACTAACTTTGGACTAGTTTGCTTGGGGACTATAAATTAGACTACAGATAAGGAAGGAACCCAGCTCTGCATGGCATTTAAACACATGCTCAGATGAACAGGGTTCATCACAGCTCATGATCAGTCCCAGAAGGGAAGGCACCAACATCACTATTGTGTTCAGCTCCAAAAACCACCACACATTAGAAAGCTCCCCTCCTGCAAGTGAGGCAAGACAGTTACTACATAACCTGTTATCTAAACTGGCAGAAAACCCACAGCTTTCTACCACTCTATTAAATCTGTACAAAAATCAGTGTAGCTGACTTGCATTTTAAAAGAAATCTGTGAAAAACTTCAAGAAACTAATAGATCCAGAGTACTTTCTAAACACACACCAGGGGGTGAAGCTCTCCAAACCCATCTCCAATTCCAGCACTACATACAATCACTTCACAGCAAGTTGATTAGTTACCTGTACTGAAAAGGTTTAAAACCGTTCTAAACAGCCAACAGAAAAATCACGCCCAGCTGAACTGATGCCCAAAATGTTACCAGTGTTACTATAAAAAGAGTGATAGGTGTTTTGTCAAATACCTGGTCCTCTACTTCCCACAACCCTTAGTGATCTTTCTCTTAGTACTAGTGAAAGTTTGGCTGTAAGGGAAAGGAGGCAGAAACATTGGCCAGGCATTTCTGGTTTGAGTAAGAACATATGGAACAAAAGCTGAACACAGCAAGCCCAAAGCAACAACAGCACGAGAGAACACAGTAATGCTGTCAGGAGAAAGCTTACCTATGATCACAACAGGCAGTGGCTTGAACCCACTCTTATTTTGGGGTCTGGTCAATACTGCATACATCTTCCTGTCCGGTAACATTTAGGTCCTGGAGTCTACCTGTTAAAACAAGTTTTGAATTACTCACCTTTTTGACATAAAAAACCTATGACTTTGCATGGCCCACAAAACCTAGGTTGCTCTAAAGCTTCATCCTTGCATTGCAGACCATCACATTATGCTTCCACACTTAGGACAGGCCTACTTATCTTTTTCTCCTATTGCACACAAAACCAAAGGATGATTCCCTGACTATACACCACAAAAAAAAAAAAGAGGAGTGAACCCTTATCTTTCTCTTCCACACACAAATTCCAGGCCCTCCAGAAGAGCTGGCAACTTCAGTAACCCTCTGACTACAGTAACTGAAGTGTTGCAGCTTGTTAATAAAAACTTCATGTCTGCCCATACTTTGCTTTTTAAAGCAAACTGTGTATTTACTGATAATTACAGCAAACCTCACTCAAGACATCTGCCCAAATGTTGGAAGTCTCCTGGCTGCATTTTCAAATACATGCCATTCCATCACTACAGGGGGTTTTTTTGAGTAGTACTAGTTTAGTTCCTGAACCTTCTTAGTTTTCCAGAACATAGAGAGTTCTAGGTCTGAACAAGTAAACAAGTCTTTAAACAAAATATACATCATAATTATCTTTGAGACAAAGGCATCATTAGAGTGGAATCTATAAACTAATCTAATCATTATGCAGATATTAAATGAACAGTGAAACAAAGTGTTTTGCCATTCCTGCAGGAATCCTACTATGTCAAATAATGACTACTTTAGTTTTCCTAGGGAATTCAACTGTACTGTCACTAATCTAGAGAAGTGAAAAATATCTTTTTACCACAACAATCATGAGATTTTTGAAATTCAGCCTAGGCTTTTAAGTTACTCCTCAGAGAATACAGCCTTTTATAAAAACATTGTCATTTTTGGAAAGCTAAGTAAAAATCCACTGAATGGCATGACTTTGTTCAGTAGGACATGCTCTCCACACCCTTTTCAAGCACAGAAATATCTTTGGCAAGCACACTGCACACTTCCATAAGGTCTGGCACATCTCTGCCCTTGACACAGGTATTGCAGCAAATGTCATCCTGCAAGCGTAATGCTCCACTTCAAGCCTGACATTTACGTCACCAGCAACTACAGTAATGCAGTAGGACCCTGCTGATTCAATGAACAGCCTGAAAACCATAGGTGCATTTAAGATCTGCAGAATTCCAGGCTTCTCGAGGAGCCTTGTAAGGGCGTTTGCCTACAAGGATGTGACAATTCTCACATACACCAATATACAGCCATTAGTGGGCTAGACAGAGCTATTCCAAGAGGACCAAGTTCATTCAAGTAACAGAGGCACATAAGGTTTACAAGTCAAATTCAAAACTAGCAGCTTTCTCCAAATTTTTGGATCACAGTGTGGTAACACATACTGGTTCCCTATTACCACTTAACTCTAAGTCATGCATTTTGCCTAACAGGGCAAGAATCACTTAAGACATATTAATCCTGTTTTCTAATTTAAGTTCAAGGCTCTAGCTTTGAAGAGGGCTGGATTTCAAGAAAACTTAGGTTCCCGGTTTCAATGAGACTCAAAGGTAGATGCGTGCACTACAGAAGATGAACACTTCTGTGTGTTGTGGTTATACCAAGGCATGCATAAACCCCTTAAAGCAAATTTAACCCAACCCTGCTAGCTGCAGGAGCACAGCCTAACCACCCAGGTATTTCCCCAGCCTTTTGGGTAGGTTCTGCCACATGAACCAAAACCTGCACCACCTTCAGCTGATTGTTGTGTAAATTTACCCCCAAATAATTCCCCACCACAAAGCTCCAGAGTTGCAATTGGTAGAATTCATCACTAGCAGTTGGGATGGCCAGAGACACCAACGGAACAGGACACTGGTGTGACCAGTAAAGTATTCTCTCACACCAGCTAAACTACAGTACCTACTGAAGGTTAGCAGAAGTTTCTTCTCCGTGGTAACAAATAAATAATTCTCCGCAGATGTAGTACACAAGACAACAAGTTCTGATTAGTTTTTCCCTAGCAGAGTGCACACCTTGTTTCTGGGGAACTATCAGGAGTCTGGAAGAGGGAAGCAAGATGCCTGGAAGTGTTCTTCCAGGTTTCTGCCCCATAACAGACTGCAGCAGCATTCACAGAAACACTATATGTGCTCTGAAAAAGTGGTAACCCAGCAACACCCGTGGGATTTTTGCTGGAAGCAAGGACTGCTGAACCAACCCAGTACAGCACATGGCAACAGTTCCAGGAGACTGGCAAAGCCAGCATATCAATAACGATCCTGCAGGCCTGCTTGTAAGACTTGGGAACAAAGCCGTGCCACTACGTGCCAGCATTTTTTGGGGGGAGCCTGAAGGGGACGAAATGGGCACAAGGCAGTAGAAGTCAGCCTGGCAGTCAGTCCCGTTTGCTTCAGAGGAAGGTTGCCTTGGCTCCTGGCCATCACACTAGCCAACATACCCCACCCTGATAGCGAGCAAAGCCAGCAGCCGCAGGCTTAGCGATAATGCTCTCGTTTCACCCTCCTCCTCCATCCTGTACCTTCTGACACAAGAAAAAGGAGCATTTGCTGGAATTAAACCAAATGCTAATGTCTAGAGGAGCACAATCATTATGCTGATGAAATTACTAGATCCATCCACATATATGACCATTTTAACCCATGGTTTTACTCAGCATCTGGGTTCACAAAACCCCCCAGTGACAATTGTAGTGCTACACACTTTTTTCCCCCCCCTGAAGTTTTGACACTGGACAATTCTATCAACACAAGATTAACCATCAGAGATGTTTCTGCTTATTCTAGCATGTCTCTACAACTGGGAGAAGTCCCTTCTGCTTCCTATAGCTGGCATCTATAAATTGCAGTCAATAATTCTTTTTTAGTAGAAAATGAACCAGATGCCAAACCTGTTTATAACTATTCCCATCCTGTATGCTAGATGTTTGACTTCTAGGGGTAAAACTGAGCTCAGGGTATCTCAGGCATTTCCATTTCATGCCATATGTTCACTTTTCCTGCTATTAGAAATAAAGGTAGATTAATTCAGGGTTAGGGTGTTGGGCTTTTTTTTCCAATCTCAGAATCAAGGGACCACATTTACCTCAACCTGTACAGCTAATACGGTGTCGCGGATGAACGCCTGTTCTTGCAGCGGCTATTGGAAAGCACATGAGACACTATGGTTCATTTCAAATCTATACAGAGCAAGAAAAAGCCTGAGCTAACAAGAAACCCAAGACTGCTCTTCTCACCCTCCTTTTATGTAGAGTAGGCTGCTGGGCACTCATATTTAGTCAACTTAGTGACACTGACCCCTGTTTCGGCTCCTGCTTTAGGCTTCCTACTTTAAATGGATGTGCCTTTCCTCCTCTGTATTTGGGAGCATGCTGCAAGCTCCACAATTTATGTCCTCACTGCTTCCAAAGCATTTCAGTGCCTGTGTGACATTACGTAATTGTTTTGGCTTGGAAAAGCAGCCAGCTCATTCTGGGCCAAACTCCACATACCTTCCTGACACAGCCTGCAGCCCAGAGGGACTATCACGCACATAAAGTTGGTTTGCGTGGCCCCCAGTAGTCCCAGGCTGCACAACTGAAACAGGTTTGAAGCAAGTAAAAGAAAAAGATGCATTTAGCAAGTCAACGACACTAAGTTTCTTTAGCAGAACTAAAAAGCCAAGTTACAGCAGGCAGATGTAAGTGGCTCTCCCTGTAACATCAATGAGACTTTTGCTCAAGTAAATGAGTGTGGCCTGTACAGCACATGGGGAGAGTTCAAGACAGCAGTGCAGTCAGTATATATAAATAATGGAAGAGGCTGAAAGAGCTACCACAACACTCAGGTTTCAATAAGAACAATGCTAACACAAATGCAACAGTTTTCTTCAGCTTTTCTTCATCAACCCATTCATTTCACCAGTAGTTTTTAAAATCTAATTCATTAGCGCTTTTAAAAACCAGAAGTCTCAATAGGTTTTACATTGTATACTTGCCTACAAGTTTCAGATGTGTTCCCCTTACTTGCATTATTGCTCATACATTGCTAGGCCAGTTACCCCGCAAACACAATTAGAGTATGTGGAATAAATTCACCTTTATGGTACATGAAAATAATACCTTTCCTAAAACACCCCTGTGATATTCAGAAAGCAGTGTTACAGTATGCCAGACTGAGCTCTCCGCATTTACTTAGAAGCCTTCTTACCTTCAGCAGCAGGTCCGATGAGAAGCGAGACCTTTCTGAAAATGCCTGTACAGTCCAACCAAACCACAAGCCTTGAATCCTGCTGCAGCTCGAAGACAGCTGTTTAAATATAGTCGGCTACCAGCACAGAGAGAAGAGGAGGAGCTCCAATGAATGGAGGCGGAGCAAGGAAAATACTTATAAGCATGAGTCAGCAGGAATATTTCCCTTCCCAGCTTGTGAATGAATGATGTAGTGATCTTCCTTAGTAATGTTCAGCTGACTACATGACTCCAGCAAGAGGACGCTTATAGGACCCATGCATGGCAGAAGTCCTGCCTTGAACAAATATCTTCATTTTTAACCCTCAGGGCAAATTAAAAGCTGAGACTTCATAAAATGTAATGCTTCCTGTGGCAGAACTGGGGTTTTGCTCTGTATTTAAAAGAAAAACTGCTAGTTATAATTACAGGTCAGAATAAAAGTGAGAGTAGCACTGTATGCTTGTTTTAGAAGTAGTGATCTTTTGGCCACAAAAGGACAAGAAAATGTGATGACTTTCTTCCTACTTTGGACAGTTTGTGGTTTTACTTTCACCTTACTATATCATAGATACAGTGGGTCTGAACACAGACTTGATTTTACTTTTTCTTCAGAGAGACAGTCTTACAAACCTGTTGCACAGCAGCAGCAAAATGAGTCAGTCTACTTCCTGTAAAACTTACAACATACCAGAGTTTTCATCCAAGGTATCTTACTCAATTCAGTGGAATAATCGATCAAGCTTGCTAAATTTAAAGTGTCCTCAAAAATGAAATCAATTTGTGCCAAAGTGTTCAGGTCAAGTAGTAAGTGCTGCATATTTTTATCTCTGAGGCCATCTATTTTGAAACCACAGTCTCCAGGGAATCAGGACTGGTGATAACCAGATAAAATGCATACTTTCAAACATGTGATTAAAAAAACCCAAACAGTTCACAAGGAGTTCTATACTCTCACAACCCACATCAAAGTAGGATACCTCAATCTATTTTAATGCCACCAGAATAGGTTGTTTTAATAAATATGAAGCCATTATTTCACTTAAATTTTAACTAACAGTGATCCCTCTGAAAATCCGACTCAGTAAATAGTTGTCAGACTGAGGGGTGGGTTGTATTTTTTTTTTTTTAAGGCCTCTTTCAAGTTGTCTGGGCCTTTACCCATGGTGGTATTTGCACAGAGCTCTTAAATAACTCATACTGATTTTTTGACAGGAGCAAAGGCTTTTATATGCATTATCCGGATATTTATTTGCAAGTAACAAGTGTATCCATAGCAGTCAAGAAAAAATTAAGCTTTCAGGGAAACTAAGACATTTGTTCAGTTAGGCGATTTAAGACTGTCCTGTTACTAGGTTTTTCCAAAAAATTATCTTCAATATATCAGTGTTGCACATCAAACATTTTAGAACAAAGATGTTCAAGACCATACTTGCTCACAGCAGACACAAGAGGAAACCATATGAGGGTTTGGCAGGCTTTATAAGAAATATTCCTGATTTTACCACTTATGTATGCAAGCCTGCAGAAATAAAGTTGTCCTCAATGTACAAGAAAAGGAGATCTTCTCCATTTCCCACTAGAATTTGGAAGACTAGAATCTTTATTACCTCTGCAAATAAAGCCAGGATGTCTTTCCAAAACCACAAGCTCTATCATATTTTTGCACACAGTACAATTATTTAAAGGAAAATATTCATGTATGACAGTAACCCACTGTCCTTTGTTTGTTTGTACATTAAGACCATTGGGCAATAAGACCTAGACCATACAGCAATTTGGGGCCTTTTTTTACAGATATCCCAAACATATCACATGGAATAGATACCAGTGTTACTGTTTCTCCCTCTGTACCTTGTCTGGAAACAAATAACTCAGCCCAACAGTTTGTCTGCACAAACTTTCCAGAAGAGGAAGTAATTGTGCAATCTGCACTTGGCCTGGCAGCCAGCCTTTGACCTACAAATTTATGCAATTCACTTATATTTTCTTCCTGATTTATTGCAGACAGTTATCACTCAGATTAGTTAAGTGCCCAAGTAAAAAGCTTACATAGCTATTTCCACCGTGACTTTGCACTATTTCTATTCACAGCCGTCAGAGTATGCAGTTGACTAGCAACACTAACTTCTTTCTTTGCACAAACTGACAAAAATGTTTTCTCGGTGCACAGATTTCAGGGTCTTTATACAGAAAAACCCCTCTTCTGAACTACTAGTCTGTAGGCTCATTCATTGAGGTGTATTGCACTATATTCCAGCTGAGCTCCAAGGAATCCACTTCTATCACACAGGGTACAAATAGATTTGTCAGACTTAAGTGGAAACTGTCAATAAAATGAATTATTTGCAAGGGTTTCTCCTCTGTTCTTTAAACTTCTTCCTTTTAAAAATAAAATAGAAAAGCTAAGTATCTAGTGAACATTATCCAGAAAACACATACTAAGCTAGATTTGCAAAACACCACCAAATAAGCTACCAAAAGCAACTTATGGAACAGCTTGTGAAAAGCTTTTTTCTTTAAAGAGTTCTTTTTTAAAGTGGTACCCATGACATTAAGGACTGCCTTCAGATAATGTAAAGGGTTAACTCTGTCTGTACTTGCAAAAACACAGGGCACAGGGATAGAGCGCTACATTTGCTTTTACATGAATAGGCCTTGCACATAATGTTAGCTAGGCAAGTCATCCCCTATCAGGGCATAGGGAGCAATTAAAAACACTCATCAGTCCCTACCTGAGAAGATTTTGGCCTGCAGAAGAGGGGCAGACTTCACTGGTAGTCATTCATTCCACCTTCAAGTCATACTCTGCAGCTCACACTATCAGCAATCCTGGGTGCATTTGTTGCCAAGGTCAGTTTGTTTCTCTTTTGGTCACCCGTGATATAGTTCTCGGAACTCCAACAAGTTGCTGCTATGTTTTACCATGGTAAAATTTGAAGAATGCTCCAGGAAGCATGGACAGAGACATAGCACTGTTCTGGGGGAACATTTTGCACCTGAACCATCCCCTACTGCACGAAATTTCCTTGTTACCAATGGACTTTTCACCTCAGGTCATTAAGTTATACCCATCCATGTCCTACTCATGAAACCAGCCATATAATCCTGATTCTGCTGTCTCCTGATTTGAGGGAGCTTAAAGAGTAACACCCCTCTGGTGTCAGAATTCATTGCTGTTACCTCTGCTGCTGACAACTCATGGCAGAACACTTCTCAGAGTGCCTCTCCAACATCCACCCTCCCCTCTAGCCAGACTTAAGGTATACCGACTCTGGGCCAATTATCATGACATACTGCATCTCACATTATAACTTCATGTTCTGCTGGTTTTTCATAATTAGAGGAACACTCCCAGTGTGACGCTCCATGAGCTACAGTAGTGCTTTGATGCTTCGGTGTTTCTTCCAATTATGGTAAAACACAAAAATGAAGTTCCACATGTTTTCTGCCTAAGACAATGATAAGTGCTTCATCTCCCCTACCACCCCGCCAGTGCAGATCATTTAATCTAAGGCAGAATCTCAAATTCAAGTATTAGAAAACCTGATCAAGTATTTTTGTTCTGTATCATCTCTGTGCAGTATCTAAAAATCCAGCTTCACCTTGTTGCTGCTTAAAGCACCTCCATCTTTTTCACACAGGAAAAGTTCCACTTAGAAAACTGTATGTTAGCTTATCCACCAAAACTAGAACCCACATATTTAATGATAATAATTGGTTTGGCATCAATACTGGAATATTTTACCTGGTTTCTTTTTGCTTCAACTAAAAAATTCCCACATTTCTCACCACCACCATAACCTGGACCCGCATCAGCAAGATGCTCCCTGTAGATGTCCTGGCACCCCCAAATCAGGAGAGGCAAGCTGTGGCCACACCACCTCTGGCAGCAGCTGGATCTCTGAAGTTTTGCTCCGCTAAATAACAGATGTAGAAGAGCCATGGGGAAGCCCAGATAATTTCTAGGCTTGACAGAAAGAGCAGCTTAGACAACTTTGCAAGTGCGAGACCCAGCTTTGCTCCCAGTTATAGTTGTGACTTCCTACATGTGTTTGTGCTTTCACATGGCTTCCTCTAAAGAAAAATTCGGCCCAGAGCACGTGTCCTAGTTTCCCATGTCCCTGCCAAGGCCATATCTGTCCTGTGTCCATACTTTTTTGCAGTGTTTAGGCAGCTGGGTCCAAGGGGGGAGAAGTAAAGGTTCACCGCACACATTTGTTATGCAAAGGAACACTGACCTCCCAGTCAGATAAATGATTGGAAGTGTTTTGTCCTAGTAACCTGGAAAATTGTTTGAGGAAAGTAAAAAGCAAAACTTTCCATTTTCCTGGAAATATTTTTAAACAGTGAATTTTGCTTTTTCTTCCTCTCAACACATTACCTTGAAAACATTCCCTGTCTGTTCTAAGAGGGTTGTCTTCCTCAATCAATGCAACCAAACCAAAAGTGTTCACCACCCTTCATCGTCCAGAGGCATCAACCGCTTTCACCACTGTGTCTTGAAAACATCTGTTAAGAAATAAACTTGGGGAAGCAAGAATCAATCATACTACCCAGAAGGGCTATAAAGCTCTATTGTCTGCATTCATGCAGTCAGAGCTTTGGCTACTCTGCGATAAAGACTTGTGTGGGCGCTCCGGTCCATACTAAGAATGCCTTATTGAGAGATCTTGCACATCTTCTCTGTCCAGGCTAAAGGGACAATAATGGAGGCTATTAGCAGAGATCTTTTGCTAGCCGGCATAAACACACCCTGAAAAAAAGATGTTCCTAGCAAGTACAAAGTAGCCCACTGTACTAGGAGATAGCTGTGGATATCTTGAAAAAATACAGTCACTCTGAGTTCACGTGTGAAGCATCCATGTAAAGCAGTGCCAAGTGCTGGGTGGTTGTACGCATGGCAAGTTTCCCCTGGTTCCCCTTAGAAAGTGGGCCAGGAGCACTGTTCTCTCATTGGATGACAGCTCATGGGGTTTATAGCCAAACCTAGTGTTCTTTCTACTTCCCAGCACATGTGCTTCCTTTCAAAAACTAGTAGGATGCAAATAGGTACAGTCCTTCAGCTCAAGGGACCACAGTCATGCTTGTTTCCCAGGACTGGGCCTTTGCAGATTTCTTGTTCCTCAAGAGAAAAAGCTCAGCTCACATGCACCGCACTCGGACCTCTGTCATGAACTCAACACTGATGTGGTTCGGGGAAAAAGTAAACACATGCACTTTCATGTCAAACAAATGGCAGCTATGACCTAGTCAAAGATTAAACAGCACATGAAGCTGGTAGGGAATTTTCCTCTTCTTATCTTAATGTCAATATATTCATAAATATTTACATGAGTTCAGGATAGCAGGATCATTTGAAGACACAGCCTTTAGTCTCTACAGTCTGACAGAGAGTGTTCAGTTATGTTCTATGTTGACATTTAACAACTGATAGCTTAATTTATTAAACTGCTGCTATCGTATTATGATGTGCCAGACGGAGCAACTTGGCAAGCATATGCCCCAAAACAGAAAATATCCCCAAAAAACTAACCCTCATGGTTTCTTGACTGGAATAACCAACAGAGCAGAAAGCTTGAAGTAGGAGGTACATCCTAAGCGTAAGCACTGAGCACCTTTACTGTACATATTTCCCCCCCAAGGCAAAACAGTGACTTTTTCAAATACAAGTGGGTATATTCAAAACTGAAAAAGGCGTATACAATGAACTTGTTTAACTTAGTAACACAAAGCATCATAGAGAGGGCCACTAAAAGCCTTTGCAGCTTCTCAGATTCATTTCCTTGCCACAGCTTAAGCCATTCTGTAGGTCTTCAGCCTAACTTTAGTTTTTTCCTTTACCAAGATCGAAACTCCCTTAATCAAGATAAGGGATTTAGTAGCACTCCTGAAAGGCTTTGAAACATGTACAGGTAAGGGTATCCAGAGCTACTATAGCCAGCATCAATCTTTCCTCAGAAAAATAAGCATTTCCGCAGCGGAGCACAATAGTTTTTAGCTATGGGAGTTTAGAAGACTGTGTTAGAGTTACCTTGCAATTTCCTACCCTCAGGGTTTATTTTCATCCTCATCTTAAGCAGCCGATACTGACTATCAGAGGTAGATGCTGCTTAGATCTAGGTTACCAATTATCATGTTCCTGGCTTGCAACGTTGGGGTTTTTTCTGCTGTAACTTTAAAAGTGTCTGGGAAATTCTAAGACATTTTAGCATTCAAGTCCCTTCCTCTTAATAGGGCTTTCATGCACATTGAAAGATCAGCTGAAGTGATATATTCAAACATAAGTTTTTCTTAAACCCTAATTCTATCTGACAGTAGCACTGGGTGCTGCAGCACTGACCACCAGGAGTGAGATTTAAAGTCCTTTGGAACTGTTCCACATAAAACTGGATAAACCAGTATCTTTTTCAAAGACAATCTTATCACTTAGTCACAGTATAACAGTAATGCATTAAAGTGTAACAAAATTATTTCATAGGTCAAGGTTTGTCACCTGTAATTGACAGCTCAATTTCTAGACTAGTTTAAGGAGGTTGGAACATGAAAGGAGCTGCCACTTGCTGAGAAGTAGACTGTGCTATTTTGAAAGCAATTTTGAAATACACCCTTATATTCTGGGGTCATTTCTGTGGTTTAGGAACATACAAAATACTCACTATGAACTCTGAAGAGACTTGGCACAGAGAATTTATAAGAAAGAGGAAGGATTTCTGCACAAGAATAAAGGCATTCAGTAATTAATTCCCTAATGTATTTGTTTTAGAAATACTTAACAATTTGTGTAATTCCACATTTAGCTAACAGTCGGCCATTTTTGCACAAGACTAAGCTTAAAGCTGAGCACAGGTCAATGAAACAAGTGTGCAATGCTGCTGTAGCAAGAATTATCTTTCAATATACATATTCCACATCTAACAGATTAAAACATAAAGTCCCCTGAAGATCCTGTTCAAGTTGCTTTTTGGGGAGAAATTTCACTAAAGGTGTCTTCCTTGCTTCTCTTCCCCAGCTATTTTACTAAAAGCTTACTGTTCTTGTTTCAGGTATATTTTTTGCTTGAATGACTTTGGGTTTGGGTGGGGTTTTTTCATGCTTTATTTTTTGTCTATCAAGCAGCTGTTCCTAGCCTAGAGATGAGATACTCTAGATTAGTCCTATGCCCTTGCCAATAGTTATTCTATAGAGAAATAACATACTTATAATCCACTCACATTTTTGGCAGCTGTCAGACCAGCTGCAGCATGCCTCAATTTTTCTGTTTTTTTCCACAGAGAAACTGTCCCAAGCAGGGATAAAGAGGTAGTGATTTTTCTGGTTCCCTGATCGATATTTGTCTTGATTGTGAAAATGCTAAATTTGAATCATCAGGCAAAACCTCCACCAAAGAGCAGCCTGAGGACTGCTATATTAAGTGACCCTTTACCTCAAGGCTGAAGCCACACGGCAGAGCTGTGACAATGAAGTCCCTGACTCACTCTGTTTATCAGACCGCTCCGATACGTGCTCAGCAGGGCAGAATGGTGTGGCACCAAGGTGACTAGAAGCGTGAGCTATCTTTGATATCAATTCCCTGGGAGCACCAACCAGGGTGTTATCTGAAGCTGTCTTTTGCGCTCCCGACACCCTGAAGGTTAACATTCAAGGCTCCCAGCAATAACTGCGGAACAGAGCTATTCTGCCATGACAGGAGGAGCTGATGTCCCTGTCTCTCCTGTTGCAGCTCACTGTGCCTGAACATGCACCCAAATTGTCACACTAGGTAACTAGAGCTCACTGTATCTGCACCGCCTGTAGGACCACAAACACAAGACAGGCCAGACTGACACAAAGGGTCCATCCAGCCTGGTATCCCACCCTCAGCAGCAGGTATTAGCAGACACCCACAGAAGAGAACAGGACCAGCATGCGATGCTCGTCTTGTGTCTTCCCCTACCTCTAGCTATTTGCAGCTGAGGGAACTGGCTAAAGTTTTGTGAGGTTTATTCACTCGCCAGCACCTTGCATTAGTTTTCATCTAGTTCCTGGTAATTCCACACATGGCCTTTAGTACTTGTGTTGAAGGGAGATTACAGAACCAATCCCTTTCCACACCACTCAGCTCTATATACTTCTATTATATTCCTCTCAGTCTTCTGACTTATTCCCAATAAAGAAGCTGTCCCATACCTTATATCAACCTGTTTTGCCTCCTCTAGACCCTCTCCAGATCTCTCACATGCTAAGATGAGAAAACCAGCACGTTGAGTAACCTAAGCACAGATGAAGCATAAGTTTATGCAGCAGACTCCTGGTTTGGCCTCCATCCTCTTCTAGCACCTGATTTGCTTCACTTCCAGCAAGCACCAAGCTGACAGTTTCACAGGATGTTTTATCATGACCTTAGATTCGAGTTCAAGCTAGTTCCTACTCTGAGCTTCTTCGCCTGGACTTGCGCCAGAGTGTGAGACAACACACAGGAATTGTGCAAAAGTGTGAAGTAATACGACAGTACAGAAGCATTGCACAGCCTGTTCAAACCAAAGCAAGTCACACACCTGCCTGATCAAAAGCAAAGTGAAAAGCCTTGGAGACTTTCTGGATGCTTCTTGTTCACAAAGAAACCTCAACAAAATGAGTGAAGGGCAATCATGTGGGCGAAAGCATGTTCTCACCTTGTTCCTCAGGAGGGAGGCAGCCTTGGATGAACACAGCAGAGAAGCACGAAGAGCTCATATTGCACTCCATCCCCTGGCCTGATCTTGATCTACTCTTATTCTCTCACCTGGAAAAAAGCATACATCTTTATGTCAGTCACACAGTATGCAAAGTTACTCCTAGGTTTGCCTCAGGAGTGGCTGTTATTCATGCGTATTTGAAAGAGATAAAGTACGTGCGCAGCCAGTGAGTGTACTGAGCCCTTAGCTAAGCTGGAATAGCCACAGGTATGAAGCAGCACCAAGGTAACATGCAGGACTCCTAAAGTACTCACTACCCTTAGTGCAACGAGGAAACACCAACAAGGCTTTTTGAGCCTGGGAGAGCCAAATCTTCTGTATGCGTGCTACTCGCATTGCAGTGTTAAACCCTCTTTTGCATGCAGGCTTGCTACAAAAGCTGCCCATTCTGCTGACCTTCCTGCAAGTTTTGCTTCTCCACTTCAGGCTAACAATCACAGCATATGACCAAGTCACTGTTGTACTACACAGCTATTGTCTTAGCCCATCTTCCACCATAGCCTACTGCATACCTTAATTCTTCTCTCCCTGCAGTCTTTTCTTTCACAACCCTTTTCCCATCCCTACTGAACCCACTGAGTTACATTAAAAGCTTTTCTATTAGTGACCACAAAAAAGGCCAGCCAGACATTCATAAATGTCTCAGCAGCACCAATAAGCCACATGCCAGTCGTCAGTTTGCTTGCATTTGATGTGCCCAATATGGTAAGCTGTAACAGAAACCTTAATTCCTAGATTTTTGGCGCTCAGCATTCACTGCATTGCAAAGTCACTGCCTCTGGGGAAAAAAAAAAAAGTCAAGTTGCACATCCTGCCATCAGGATGTTCTGTGGCACTTGGGAATTTAGTTCCTGGCCTAGAATTGCCCCAGCATGCTGACTGGCACTGCAAAATGCAACTCTAACCACCTGTTGAGGCTCAAAACTTCAGAGACTGTATTTGTAGTGGAAAAAGGATCAAGACTCCAGAGTTGAGAGCTGAGCGTTCAACAAGTGTTTTCCACTGAAAGCACTGTTGAGAGAATTTATAAGTTTAGAGAAGACATGTAATGATTTCCATTGTATTTAAATATTATGAAACATTAACACTAAGAAAGCACATCATTTCTTCACATACACAATTTTTTAAAAAAATTCTAACAATTTAAACTTAACATTGAAAAACACAGGAAAGCACCATGCTTCACTCCGCTCTGAAAGGAATTATTGTTTTCTCATGGTACTTACCAAAAACATGACTGTGTGGTGGTGTACATGAGTATACCTCGCACTTTATTCAACTCTTCAATTCAGCCTGTGAATAAAGGTATCAGCTATAAGCATAACTGTATTGGAAAATAAATTGCACTTCATACAAGCTTTGCAAAAGCTATCACTGTCAAACAATTAACTTGAATTACTTTCCTTTTCCATTTCATTGATTTTAGTTTGAATTTAAGGATACATGTGATTACAAAAGAACAACTGCAGTCATGGTTAAGGGTAGACATGTGATCAAGTACTTTTGCTGAGGAAAGTATTTGTTACAATGCTTAGTTTTAGCCTCAAGTTCTTTCGCAAATCAAAGCTTTACAGTTCAGGTCAAATGTTATGGCAGTCAGTGATCTTAAGACAGAATAGGACAAAAGTAGCTTTAGCAAAATAATTGGAGTTACATTAATCTCCAGAATTATGCAAGCTTGCCATATATCCCTCTGATCTTATGATTTTTCCACCTGTGTTAACACAAACTATTACAATGGAAAACAATTTTAGAAAGTATGTGGCTTGTTTTAGTTTCCCATAAAACTTTGCTGAAGGATTCCGAGTAGCACTTAGCTTGGGGATGCTTTCATACCTTGAAAGTGAAGTGCATTCAGTTTGAAGTCCTGATGGTTTTCTTCTTCTGTCATTTGGGGAAGCGTAAGCAAACCTGTCCTACACTCAAAGATTGCACAGTTCAGATACATAAGTGTGGCAGAAAAAAAACCCCAATCAAATAAGTGAGTAGCACACAAGTTAGTATATAATAGCAGAAATCCTCTTGCAAAACAATAGGACAGCTTTGTGATACCAGGAAAACCTCTAATCTTAACACAGTGTCAGTGTGTCACGAGTATCACATAGGTGTGACTGGGTGTCAAATAAATGCTTTCAATCATTGAAGGACACAAGCAGTTCACAGAGATTAAGTGTCTGCTTAGTAATTGCCATAACAGAGCCAAAGAGTGAAGCCAGACCTCCTGGCCTGTGCTTGCGGCATAAAAATTATGCCGATACCTGTCTGTGCTACAAGACAACAACCTGTGTCAACACCTCTCTGTGCCTGATCACAAATACTGAGCATCTCATTACGAAGTGCTAAAACTTTCTAACACAAGAGACTGAATGATTTGTAATAGTTATTTACAGTACCAATTCATTTTTAATTATAGAATACAATCCCCCAGGAATTAATTCACATTTGCATGCTGTGAATGGGTTGTTTTGGGGTTTTTTTGACCCAAGATGCCCCTGCAGTCTCCTCAGCCATGCAGCATCCTGTAACGTACCCAAGCCCTATTCAGGCATGTTCTGCTGTAAACAGGTATCTCTTCTGCTACAGTTGCTAAACCCTTCAGCATCACCAGGCTAGAGTACATTTTATATCAGTCATTCTTGCTGAAAACCCCCAACAATCCCTGCGGAATAGGCCATGGTAGGAACAGTCTTATGACTTAAATATTCCTGCATAGAATGGTTTAGGTTGGAAGGGACCTTAAAGATCATCCAGTCCTGAAGTCCCCACCATGGGCAGGAACACCTCCCACCACACCAGGTTGCTCCAAGCCCCATCCAACCTGGCCTTGAACCTCCAGGGATGGGGCAGCCACAGCTTCTCTGGGCAACCCTGGCCAGGGGCTCACCACCCTTATAGTGAAAAATTTCTTCCTGAGATTTAATCTAAATCTCCCCTCTTCCAGTTTGCAGCCATTACCCCTCATTCTATCACTACATGGTCTTGTAAAAAGTCCATCCCCAGCTTTCTTATAGGCCCCTTTCAGATATTGGAAGGCTGCTCTAAGCTCCCCCTGGAGCCTTCTCTTCTCCAGGCTGAAGAACCCCAACTCTCTCAGCCTGTCCTCCCAGCAGAGGGGCTCCAGCCCTCTGATCATCTCTGTGGCCTCCTCTGGAGCTGCTCCAACAGGTCCATGTCATCATTATAACTACATTATTTTTTCGGTTTCAAATCTCTCCAAGACTTTGCAATTTTCTACAGAACTGTAGAAAAGTTGCTACAGAAACTTTGCATATTTTCCAATATACAAGCATTTGTTTCCTAATATATATGTGAATAACTAAATCAAGCAGTCTATCACACCAAGTTCATTGAACTTTGTGTTAAAACCTTTTGTAACCTGCACTAATTCTGGAGGCATGTTTGTCCTACAGGTTCTGATCTTATCTTTAGCCTGTACTAGAAATTACTTCCATGAACTTTGGAAGGTCAACTTGTTAAACATCTATCCACTCTCCCCCACTCTTCCCAATATTCTAGAAATAATATTTAACTTCATTTTCTGAGAAGAGGATGGTGACTTTACTACCCAATTCATGTTATGTATTTCAGATGACTCATATACTGCAACTATGCTGCCTCCAAGGGTTTTTCCCTACAAGAATTCCTTACTGAAGCTTACCAAATGATCTTTAAGTGCTCCTTATTTCTTCAGCCAAGCAGCAATATACTTTTCTAAAACTTGCAAAAGATGGCTTTGTGCCCTGGTACAGGTATAAGCTCGTCAAAAGCAACACGCCACAAAGCAGAGAGCTTGCATTTGTGACTCTGTTGGGAAATGAAACAATCAAGGCTGGGCAGAACTCCATGCCAAACCCCTTCTGCCCAGTATCAGCTCCACTCCTTTAAAGATTCTGCCAAAGTCTTTGGAAATCAGTTGCCCAATAACACTCTGGGAATAATACTGGCATATTCACTGGAGCAGAGCAGCTATTTCAGTAGCTTGAAAGTGTTTGGTGCACCAAAAGAACATGCCTAGCACGGGAAGGTGGGTTCACTAGTTAGAGCTGGCAGAGGGAGAAAGAGAGCCTTAAGGGAAATAAGCCCATCTCTAGCTGATTAGGTGCAACAACTCCATGGAGGAAACTTGCTAGTTTCAGTAACAACTGGCTTCCACCAGTAGAGAGAAGTATCACACAATATACACTATTGCACAGGACACTGCTTGCTACAGAATCACTCTAAAAACAAGGAAATATAGATCACAGTGTATTGCATGTGCATGACATGAGCCCACATCTCCAGAGATGCTTTGTCTCCTGAGGAAGTCGCCTGTTGGGAGGCCAGCAGGCACCACCCCACTTCCCTTTAACTCAAAAGCAAACCCTTGCTAGTATGTTTATTTAAACACCTAAACATAAAGCTGTTTTGAAAGAAGTCCAAGACATACAAAAAGTGTCTGAGCAGCACATTAAAACAAGCTGGATTTTCAAGTTTGTAGAGTTTCATTATAACAGCTTAGTATCAGGTATGATGAAGGAGCCCTTTCTGGCCGAGTATCAGTAATGGATGAAAGGGAATTTGTTAGCTGAGACACCCTAAGATAGCTGCCAGAATTTCATACAGCCTTAGCCAGTTAGTTCCTTACTTTCAGAAGTACATTTCTCATAGAAACTAGGATCATTTTCCTCCTGGTTTTACTCAGCTTAGTGTTGAGCAAGGCAGTCAGTCTTTAAGTGATAAAACAATAAACATTTTTCAGCTTGTAAATGCAGCTCAAACATGTTAATTACCCACTTCAATCTCCTCATCTGAAACCCTAACAAGAATGAGGCTATTGGGGCAGAAGGTGTCTATCAACATTCCTGAAAACTTACTTTTGGAACATCTTGTGTGTGTTGTTTTTAAGAGGGGTCTGAGCCAAATTGCACCACGTTAAGTAGAAAGGCCTATTGAAGCAAAGGTAAGCATCCCAATTACATTCAAGAGCATCTGGAACAGCCTTTCTATATAATTGATATACTATGATGTTTTGGTAATACAGGGAAAGGTACACTGTTTTTCCATACACCAAGGCAGTAATCGCAAAGTCTTTGGAATAAAACTGGCAAAGATTAATCAAACTAAGATCAGACTGATCCTTCTCTCATAAGGCTTTGCTTTTTCCTAGAACACACACTTGCATTTCTAAGCATGAAAAAGACAAATTAATATTAAGAGTGAGCATAAGTCTTTTCTAGCACTTTGAGCTGGACCAGTTTCCCCTCTGTCCTACATCTGTCAAAGGAAAGCCCAGAAACATGTTTTCTAGTCTATGCACATAGGTAAAACACAGTAACACTAACCAGTTAAAAAATACAGCCTGTGGCTCCATGGGCTGCCAGTCCCTCTCCATTTCTTGCCGATGTGCTCCTAACCTGTCTCTGGGGCAACCTCTACCAAATACACTTATTCAGCCTCTTCTCAGAAGACAAGAGAAATGAAAGTAGGTGCAGGACACAGTAAATACCCAGTCATACATGATGCAAGAGTATTAAATGTTTGTGCAAAACACCAAGTCAATAAACAAAACCAAACATTCTAGAAACCTTAACCCACTTGCAGTTGTATTTACGGTAGCAGCTTCTTTAAGTTATATCTACAAGTCTTTGCTTCCCATGGCTCACAGCAGCAGCCTGTGCAAATAAATAATTCAGAGTTGATCTGAACACAAGCCTGCTGCAGTCCACCACACACGGCTTCCATTTACGTGAAAACAGGAGTTCAGAGATGTTTCCCACTTTCGAAACATCTTCATCTGCTCTTTTCAATTCCCTGCCTGCTGCTGAGAGCAGCACAGATGGGCTCTAGTTCCTCCCATCCAACATCTGCACATTTTTTAGCCCCTTACGAAAGCCGGGCAGGCAACTCCTGAAGTGCCAGTTTGAGAGCGACAGGGACATTTTTAACCTTTCAGCTCCAGGGTTTTATTCACACTGCCAAAGCCAGGACACTGCCCTCACCCACACTGATGCTGCCGTACTGATCACTTAACTGCCTCCTCCCTGACTCATCTTATTAAACATCTGCCAGTAAGTTCTTTACCTTTACCCTATTCTAACTGCCCCATTCAGGGTGTTTTATTAGATCTCAGAAAAAAAAAAAGAAAACAGGTTGCATCAAAAAAGGCCTGTTTATATTACAAACTGTATTTTACCTGCTATTTCATGTACACACCAATCAAAAAAGGAATGGGCAAATGGAAGTCTCCTCATCAGGAGTGATTAACAACCAGCTATTTCCTTCCAGTTGTCAGAAAAAGCATGCTGAAGACAACTCACATAAAAGTCTCAGCTGCAAGTGGTACTTAAGACAACAGCACCCACTGCTTTGCAATCACATCCCCCTCACTTCCAAGTTTTACTAGATAATCAAAGAATAAAAGATATGAGAGTTCAAAAATGGAAAGGGTTCCAATGCTTTGCTGAACTAGAAGTAGTCAATCTGAACAAGTCTGAGATACTGTGAAAGATTAAAAACCCCACACCCAGAGAAACCAGACACCTGCTACTTTGCAAAGGAGTGAACTGTCTTGGAGCAGAAAGCATTGGCACCTGGTCTGGCCAGGGACATTATATCTTATCAACCTGTGCATCCCCAGGGAGATCAATAGTAAGCAAGGAGTCCTCTGAGGGATAAAAAGGGTTTTATCCTTGTCAAGGATTAACTCAGTTACACAGAATTATAGAATCACTTGGGTTGGAAGAGACCTTCAAGATCATCGAGTCCAACCATAAATCTATGCTGCCAAAACCACCCCTAACCCATGTCCCTCAGCACCACGTCCACCCGTCTTCTAAATACCTCCAGGGACAGCGATTCCACCACCTCCCTGGGCAGCCTGTTCCAGTGCTTGATAACCTTTTCTGTAAAGAAGTTTTTCCTAATATGCAACCTAAACCTCCCCTCACACAACTTTAAGCCATTTCCTCTTGTCCTGTCACTTGTTCCTTGGGAAAAGAGATTGACTCCTGGATGTTCGCTAGTCACTGTGCAACACAAATTGTTGGAAGATGTGACAGTACCAGAGTCACCTTACCCTTACAGCAGCAGAAGGGACTTTACATCTGCCTGTCCTGCACTTTAGAGCACTTTTCAGCTCTGTCTAGATATTGAAAGTGTTAAACTCAGAATATAACTTTTTTTAAAGCAATGGGTAGAAAGATTTAGAAGTCCTGTGTCTTGACACAGCCACTCTAGCCTAAAGAGTTATTTCTATGGAAAGTGGGAAAGATGCAGGGAAATAACAGGAGACATCTATGTGAAACCAAGCATTTACATTGTTAATTAACAACAGCATTACCTGGTAGTGAAAGACAACCTAGATACTAAGGTTATCTCCAGACCTGAGTGACATTTGATAAGTCACATTAGGCCTCTGCACTTCCTGTCATCTGATTGTAGTTATAATGCTGGGGCAGAGAATATTTTTCAAAGCATGTTTCTACAGCATTGAGAAAAATTAGATCACAACCCCTTTTACAGCTTCAAAACCTAATACAAACAGTTTAAACATTTTTTACAGAACTATAATGATGAACATCTGATTATTTTTTTAACCACAAAATTAGAGGCCTTTCCCAAATATGTAAGTACGCTTCCCATGCCTCTGGATGAGTAATCTGAAAATCCCAGCACTTGGTATGTTAACACCACAGTAGAAACTGAACATATTCCAGTACTACATTTTTATGATTTCTTGAGGCCTTCTAAAGTTATATACAATTACATTGGTATTGAATCAATAAGATATATTGCTCCCCATTAAAAAACTGCCTCTCTTCCTGTGGTTATTTCATTGTCATGTCTCCAAACCCAGCATGGTCCTTGTGAACTCCAGCTGACACCCTCAGAAAAACTCCTGGCCACATATCTGTATTTAGTGGCCTGCAGCCATACCTCCTAAAGCTTTCATCTCATACAGCTCCACAACAGGACTGACCAAGCCATATTTCAATGAAGATTTCCAAGGAAAACAGCCTAACAAGCATAAAAGCAGAACAGGATAGTCTGAATGAGATTACGCGATGTGACTGCATTCAGAGGGTCTGTACCTGGGGATAATGGTATCCATTCCAATTCCAGTCCTAAGACACTGAAAAAATCAGAGGCAGCACATTACAAATTGAGATATAAAACACAGTATGCTTTTCTGTATGTTAGAACTGAACAGATTCCATCAGGGTACTTAAGTGCCATCTTGTGGAAGGTCAGCCTGAGCTCCTGAGTAACATTAGCAACTGGGGAAAAACCCAGCAAAACACTGAAGACATTATAAATCCAGTTACAGGAGAAATTCAGATATAGTATTATGGTCAAATTCAGATTTTTATCATTAAACAGCAACATTCAACAAGCTGCTGGCTCTCAGTCCATTATTACTTGCATTATGGATACATAAATATTGTGAAGGCAGTCTACTTAGCCCAGCTCAATCAGAAACCATGCTATTGCAGCCAGAAGAGCTAAACAAACGATAGCTGATGTGAAAAAAAGAAGAAGAGGGGGTTCTAGACCAATATGAGGTACTTTCTGGACAAAAAGCATTATGTAGGACACTTTGCTTTTGAAATAATATAGCTCTAAATTACAATGGGTAGAACAAGTCCTGTGCCAACACCACACCACCTCATTCCCCAGGGAGTAACAAGGTGTATTCTGGCTCGGTAATGTCAAGGCAAATAATGCACTCAATACAGCATAAGTGTAAGCCAAGAAAGGCTAGGCTAAAGTCTGCCTCAAAACTCCAAGAGCAAATGTGTATTTTAAGATTAAATATTTTCTTTTCAATATCAGGAGGCAAGAAAACACGAACAAGTTCTTTAAAATAGCACGCTCTGCCTCTCACTGCTGGCTGCACTGAACCAATACAGCTGCTCCTGCAGAAGGTAGAAGGGCTGGTACACTCTGCAAATCACTGCACAGCTAATAAGTGCTAGCAGGCATTGAACAGCTGAAACATTATCTAAGCTTAGTCCTTAGTGTATTTCATGGTGTACTTTAAGATGGGGAAGAGAAAACCTTTAACTACTCACATGTCAGGACGACATAGCAATTAAGTTTGCAATTTAAAAGCTAGACAAAGAAGATAATGTTCCAGAAAAAAAGACTTTTCCATTTTAGTTACCACATCTACTTTTCTCCCCTGCAAGACTGAGCATACAGAAACTTTATAACATTCTAGTCCAACAACAGAAACATTCATTTTTAGGTTATACGAGTATTGTTTATGCACAGTGGTAAGGCATACTGTTCTGATTTCCAAAACTATGTATATGTATCCACACACATACACACCACTCCAACCACTTCAAAGATAACTAACAAGTTTACTACAGATACTAAGGCAGTATTAGAAAGGTCAGTGTGTTTTACATTATAGTATCTTTACATTAGCTCCACCTTTCACTTCTCAGCTACCAGAAATGCTTTGCTTTGTGTCCTTAGCAAGATAGCAGTTACAGGCCAGTGTTTTCCCAACTAGTTGACATTAAAATCACAAAGTCCTAATTCCAGAGATTACACCCTGGCAGATATTACTGATTTCAGCAAAACCACTGGAAAAACAGTTTTAAAAAGTGGCCTAAAAGCAAACAAGTGCCTGTCATTAGGCACTCTTGGTCAAAAACACTGGCAAGAGTGTTAAGTTGCTAACACTTCACACCTCCATGTTTCCTATCAGAAAGATAACACCAAGAAAATGAAGTTTGTTCACAAAGGCTGCTTAACATTGCTGTAAAGATTAACTGAAGCATTAACATAGAAAGGAATAGTTTGTCTCACACTAGGTTAGGAGCACTAAATATAGTATAACTGACAAGTAGATGTTATTGCAACACAACAGTTGTCTAAGGCTTGATTTCAGCTCCTGTGAGTTCCCCCCCTGGCACTTCCACAGATAACAGTTACATACACAAGATGCCCACCACTAGCCAGACATAAAATGAAATAAAAATATGTTTATAGAGGAATACTCAGCACAAGATTCAGAACCAATTAAGCTATCAGAGATTACATGTATCACTACAATACAATTGCAGACGAGTTTCAATAACCACTTAACCCATGTTTGATCTTCTACTATAATCCTATCAAAAACAAATTAAAAAACTATTTAAGTAATTTGCTTTTAATTAACACTTACATTTAAAAATTGAGGCAGCATTGCAGTTAAAGTAAAGAAGCCTTGGCATAGAAAAGAAGCAACTGTAACAAGCCCCTTGTGCTTGTTGTGTGAATTTATTCTCACTGTGTAAGTTCATACCCGCTTTGAACAACCCCAGAAATCTCAACACAAAAGTCATTTCTATATGTGTTCCACTGTAACCCCCAAAGCCACGCTATAATTAAGAAAAGGAGTCTCAGGGTATGATTTGATGATACGAGCTATCAGCAACAGAAACAGTTAAGTCATCCTATTTGTTCACCTTTCCTTTCGGCAGTTTCTCATCCTACCCACTCTCTACCCTCAGTTGTATCAACACACTGTTGTGACAGTCAGTTGGACTCAGAAGCAAACTCCTACTTAAAAAGGAAAACTTGCTTGCATCTTCTCTAAGCCAGTAAGCACCGATCCACTTTGCCTTGTGGCTCTAACCACTATATTAGTCATCACAGCACAAGCTAGGTTCTTGCTTTGCTGCTCATCTCATGATTAATATTTCATTGCTTCCAAGCTGATTAAGTATAGTGAAACACCAAGACAGTTAAGGAAAAGTCAGCAGCTACCTGGAAAAACAGACTTGACATTTTGCCTTCAGTCTCCCACGACCAGGTCCAGGGAGGACATCCAGGGACAACCAAGAGCCCAGATCATGAGAAAGGCTCAGGGTAACAAGGCAGGTCCAAGGCCAAGCCAGGAATTCAATACGTAGGTCAGCTCCAGTGAGGAAAACCAAGGTCAGCTGCAGGTTGCTAAACAGGGCTGTAGTGACAAGGTCATGGTGAGAAGCCAGAGCACAGGTCAGCAGCAGCAAGCCCCAGTACCAGGCACAAAGACTAACACATCCCCAGCTTAGACAGGGACCAGAGGCCCAGGACTGAGCTTAAATGGTCTCTTGGTCCCATGGGTGGGGAGTGTGGGATGGAGATCCCAGGTGAGGCTGCTCAGGGCCATTAAAGCCTGCCCTCAGGTTCTCACAATTATAAAAATAAGCCCCATCAAGGCTCCTGTCAGTCTGTCAAGGGAGTCAAAAAAATAAATCAGGTCAGTAAGACCACCCTAATACTCTGAAACTCATCTTTCTGCACCAAAAATAAGCACATTCAGGAGAACATGTCTACCTTTCCCTCCACTTGCTGTATGGATACATAGGCACTTTCCACCTCCCCGGTTATTAATCTGAATGGCTCATAAGCACTACTGTTTTTTTGGTAGCTGTTATATATGTACATATGTATAGAGATATATATACAAGGGCCAGCTAGATCAGCAAAAGTATTTTCCTTCATTTGAATAGCCTGAATCATGCCTCAATATACAAAATGAAGCTAAAAGGAGGAATGAAAGAAAGGAAGATACGTTGCGTAAGACCCTCTTGAGGAACAGTCCTTAAAAATTTCCTAGCATGAGATGGATAAAAAATTGAGGGTTTTAACAGTGTGGAATCAAGTGTTGATTGTTGTCCCTTGAAAGCAGTGCAGACAACGTTGTTCTCAGGAGTAAAAGGAGTTATTAAAGGAATAATAACTACAGCAGAGACTACAGCATGCTGGAGGTGGGTTCAGGAACAACTTATGACTTTTAATATTTTTATTCAGCTCAAGCAGATTGAACCATCTCCAGAACAGCTCTGGATCTAATGGGAAAATTTGTCTGTGACTGTATACATAAAGATCAGTTTATCCCATGTTCATCCCACATCACTTGAACATAAAGCCAATTTTCTTCAGCATGAAATAGGATCTCTATTCAGTCCTTTCTGCTCTCCTGCCAGTGCTCTGACCAATGTAATCCCTGTTATTTTGGGTTTAAAAAACTTGAAACAGAAACTTGACACTGGCAGTTCTGAAATCTGGATTCTGGGGACAGGTAATACAGTTACGTGAATCACAGGAGCAGGTTAGCACTCATTACCTCATCACATCACTCTCCTAATAGAAAAGTAGAAAATTAGCCTGTTTGGCAAGCAGAACATTTTATCATTCTCTGGGCAAGGGAAGACTGAATTTAGCTGTGTAGAATCCTGTAATAAAAGACGCAACGTGAAATTCCCACGAGTTTCTCACTGATATGTCCTCTAGGCAAAGCAGTTGCAGAGAACACGTGACAAGGCTACCAAACACTAAGAAGACCTCAATTATTCTCAAGAGAGAGAAAATGCCTCAAGCCTCATGTGAGGATGAGCTGTTCCCCATCACCTTGTCTGACCCTCTACACCTCTTCTGGCACCATGAATTCCTAATGCTCCTTCATCCCACTGGCGCCTCCAGTAATCCCCTTTCTTCCAGATATCTGCAAATATTAGGGGTGGCAGCAGCATGGATACTGCAAGGTGCCATGGGAAGCAAACTGCGGACAGCAGCTCGCACAGCCTGGAGCCCCAGGCAAGTCTCAGAGGCATTGACTCTCAAACCCAAACGTTTCATAATGTCCTGGATGAATTTCTGTTCCTTCTGGGAACTTTCTGCCCGTTTAAATTATCTTTTGCCATTCTGAAGCCTTAAATAGGCTATAAATGGTGGACGTGGTGCTGAGGGACATGGTTTAGGGGTGGTTTTTTGGCATAGGTTTATGGTTGGACTCGATGATCTTGAAGGTCTCTTCCAACTCAAGTGATTCTATGATTCTATGATTCTAAATCCATTGTTAAGAAATGCTTTCTACCTCAATTCAGTGTGAAGGTGTCTCCTTCCAACCTCACCATTCGCTTCCATAACTAACAGCAAAGTGTATGTGATTGCTTGCTGTATTATTTGCCTTTAATTTAATTAACTGGAAAAAATAAAGCAAAACCTTCCTGACTGAAAGATCTTTCAACATACATGAACTTCACCCAACCTTACCTACTTCAGTAATAGGTTTATATCCTGCGTCCACCAGCTGCTAGAGTGAAAACTTTGCCTATTTGTGAAGACATACAGTGTAACACTGGTTCATAATTCTCCGCTCTCAGCTGCGCAGTGTACCCACAAGGAGACTACTCCCCCACATCCACTGGAACATCTTCAGAGAGCTAACATCTCTGCCTACCTTCAAGAAGGAAATGAAAGAGTATAAAAAGTCCATATTCCTAGAGAGTCCAAAGACTTTAGTAATAGATAGGAAGGATTGTTAGTAAAGATCTAGACATTCACTTTATCTCACTAGAGAGGAAAAAAAAAAAAGCTTCACTCTATCATTTATATCCCAATGCCAGTGTTACAGGCAGAAAGGGCTTCAAGTAGATAACTTTTTTCCACTGGATTTTTTAACCATGATTCATAGGACAGTACTACTGCCAGGCACATGATTTAATAGTAATAGGAAAACAAGTTAGCCTGAGAATGGCTGTGTCTGTTCCGGGTTCAAATAAGTTTAAGTGACTTTTCTTCAAAGTAGCTTTAAAATGATCTCTGCCTTTTGTTTTGGGAAAATTGGTAGCCAGCTGCTTTGACTTCTAGTTTACTAACTTGAGCACTATATGGAGATGTATTTGTACTTTCCGGTGACTGGCAAAATCATGGATTTTTTTATATAGAAGAATTTTTATATTAATTCTAAATGAGATAGGAGCATGCAAAATATTTTGAGAAAAAAATCCATTAGATGAAGGAGCCATTTTCCCACAAGATGCAAACATTTAAATAACTTTAACTGACATTTTTGTCTCAGCTCAGATTGGATCCTCTATTATTCTCCATCCTCCTCAACGCAAGGATCCATTTATTTAGGAATTTTATTTACTGTCCAATAAATATTTACTGGAAGCTAAAATACACTCAGATTAGTGTGCTGTGCTAAATAATGGACAATGTCCTCGTTGTCTTCAAAGACCAATGTCCAGATAAAAGTTACTTAACTGCAGAGTTAAGTTGAAGACATACTTATACTACGTATAACAATGTAATTATGTGGAAGAAGGAAATATAGAGAAAAAACCTTCCTGTAGAAATTTAGATAGTGAAAAAGGTAACTTAAGTCCACCTATCCAAAACAGTGTTAGATAACTGGAGGCTAGGGGAGGAAAAAAAGTCAGAAAAATAACTTGTTTTTCTTGTTCCAAGGCATTCCAAAACCATGTGTCCTTGGAACAGTCCAAATAACAAATCCCCCTCGTACAATGCTTTTCTGGCACCCTGGTCCAGATCTGCTCCTGCTCTCTCAGCTAATACTGTGCTCACATTCCTTTAGCCCCTCACATTGCTAAACATACGTCTTCCACTTACAAAAGCAGAATCTTATTTGCACTGGTTTTTTCTACCTACTGGGATGTGTCAGGGCCCTGAGAGCACCAACAGGTCCTAATTGCCCTTGTCAACATCACCTGGGACCTCCGCCCACTCACTGTTGTCCCACTGGCCCGGAAACTGCATTTAAGCTCCAGGCCTTGCTCTTAGTTCTTGTCTGAGCTGTATGTAGCCTAGTGCCTTACTGCTCCTGTCTTCCTCTCTGTCTTACTGCTTGGGACTTGTGCAATGACCACTAGACTTGCTCTGGTCTCCTGTTTGGGTACTGGAGGTCTGCAGCCCTTGCTGGGAAGGAAACTGCCTCTGCCTGCTCATTTTCCCTTGCAGAGCATCCCTTTCTCTCCTCTCCCTGATGGTGTGCTTGGTGAGTAACATGTAAGAAAAGCAAGTTGTTGTAAAGCAATCAAGCTGCAAAACAAGGAGACTCTCCCAAAGGAAAGGGGGCTGAGGAAAAATGTAACTGCAAGTGTCTCCAGGTAACCTGAGCAGTCAGAGAAGGAAGAACCTTCAGGGTCTCCAATTTGCTCACTGCTGGTGCTAAAGCTGCAGCTGGAACCCTTCTCTTTGTAGTGACAGGTTCAGCTACCCAAGGTGCATGCCTCCTGATGGCTTGTGAGGGGAAGCAGTTGCCTAATAATTAAGTTAAATCTAAAATGTAGGGGGTGTTCCTAGATCCTTTGGGAAACATCTATTTTGTTATGGGTCTATGTTGCTCAGTTTAGCCCTTTTCCATTCAAACACAATGCAAGCTTGTAAACATTAATGCATTTACTTATTTGTAATATGTATGGAACTAACAGTCTGTGTCCCAAACCATGTCAAAAATGTCACAAGCATGATGGATGCAATCTTTCATTGCATATGTTACTCTTTACTTCTCATCCTTGTGAGTGTTCTCAAAAAAAATCACCTTACAGCACCAACAGTTGTATCAGAATTCAATTGCTTTCTGTGAGTCAGAACCTAAAGGATATAAAGGGATATTGTTCTGTAATCCAAATAACTCCTACACTCTGATCTTTGGTCCAGAAACCAATTAGGGGTCTGTATTCTAGATGCTGTAGATTCATTACTTGAGCTTAAAAAAAAATCCTTCTAGTTTAATATCTGAATTAGTCTGCCTATAGATGTACTTTGTTACTAGGGCTTACAGCATGTGCCATGGATTTAGCATCTTAAATACACAAGTGATCTCAGTCACAAGCCAGTGCAGGGTTTTTCCAGCCAATGTGATATGCAGAGGGATACCACAAAGACTTAAGTATATGCTGGTTTCAAAGCAAAACACCACAAACTCCCAATAGGAATGAAAAGGTTCAGTCTGCTCTAGATAAAATCCATGATAAGCTAGAGTAGTTGCAGTATGCTTACTGCAGATCGAAAAATAATGTAATTATGTACCAAACTTCACCCCAAGAACTTTATACCGTAATTTTTTAAGATTTCGGAAAGATGCCCCGTGATTCTGTCCAGAGTCTACCCAAAAAACAGAAGAGGAATCTGTGATTCATTCCCACTTCCAAGAACCAACCCACATACTGTTTCTAAGTAATGAATATACAGAAAACAAAGTGTAGTCCATAGAAAAGAGAAATTGAGAACACTGTGACCCACACAGTGGTTGGAAGGGTTGGGATTGCCCATTCTAGAGAGGAAGGGGCTGAGGGATGATAATGAATTGAAAAACATACAAGGTGACTGTGGAGCTCTGCAGGGCTATAAAATTACAGCAAAAATCATTTAAGTGGGGCATTTGGGAAAACTTTCTGAGAAAGCAGAGTGACTCATGTAATAGATGGCCTGAAACTGCCTGAGGAGGCCTTGGAATCCCTATCACAGGGGATTTTTGAAAACACGTTGTATAAACATCAACATAAGTAGAAGAGAGCTCTATTGATCTTTCTTGGAATATGTGGATGGATTAACCTTCAGATTGCTGCTCTAAGCCCTATTTTGGGGGGGGAGGAAAGGGGGGAAATGTGAAGTACCAGGATCAAATAATGTGGAACAGGTATCTTCTGATTTTTGCTCTTTGACTATATTGCTACTTTAATAGCAGATGCGCTGCTCTGAACTTCTTGGACCTGCAGTCAAGATATTGTCATTTACACTAGTGACGTTGGCATCAGTATCCTGGCAACTCTTGACAAAGAAGCCATCATTGTGCTCTGTTGACTAACAACAGTGTCTTGGCAACCAAATGACAGTGACTTTCAAAATTGCAGATAGGTACAGAAGTGTCTCAGGCCTCAGTAGACTTCCAGTTTTTGCATTATCTATGAGTCTTAGTTACAGAACATAAAAAAATCCCTTACCATCACTTTCAACATCAGTTACATTTGCTAAATATCAGGCTACCAGATTTGAAGGTTAATAGAAAGAAGTCACATTTTTTGGTATTTGTTCGGTGTTTGTATTTTTCGTCAACAGTAAGGCACATTCCAAGTACACATACAATGTTCTAGAAGTAATTATTCTCAAGTGTTGACTGCAGCTTGAGAGAGAAATAAGAGTATTTGTTTAACAGCTTTCCAGAGCAGACTATAGCCAAGGAGAGGTCATGCAGAGATGCACCTGGAAATGTAAGAAGCCATTCTTCTGACACTCTCCCTAGACAAAGCTGGCTTAAGAAAATTGGGAAGGTTCCTCATTGGGCCCTCCTCTAGATCAGCCTAAGTTAACTACAGTGGAAGGAACACCACAGCCAGTATACATCTACTAGAGCTTCTTGGTTTTGTTCTACATCCTGCTCTTTCCACTTCTAGTGAAGCAGTTGTTGAATGGACAGAAAAGAATAAGGAGATAGGAGAGAAAACCATAAAAAGGTACAAGCCAACCCAGCAGGCTTTGAAAGAAATACACTTCCATAAATGTCTGGATTGCCAAGACTACTTTTATCAGGGAAAAGCAGCGTATCTCAGGCAGAAAACTCAATTGCAAGATGAGTCCTGGTGAAAGCTTAGCTATTTTGTTTGTCTGGCTGCAAGAATTAGAAACTCTGGGAGAACCCAGAGATAAGTCTAAATGCAAAGTGAGCTCTTTGACAAGCAGGACAATGATCTCCACAGGGAATTAGATGCAAGGAGGGAGAAAGTCGGGCCCTGCTTATACTGTGAAGGTGGCTGAACACTGAAATGCGTTGCACAGAGAAGTTGTGGAATCTCCATTCTTTGATCTATTTAAAACCTAACTGGACGTGTCCCTGGGCAACCCACTCTAGCTGATCCTGCTCTAAGCAAGGGGGGTTGCCTTAGGTGGTCTCCAGAGGCCCCTTTCAACCTCAAGTATTCTATTCAGCCACACTGAATTTAACACAATGTTAAATTACCCACAAGTATAAACTTTAGCCAAGGCTGTCCTCTGGATAGAAGACAGATATAGAAAGGTACATTTCTTAGTCCTCGACAAGTGACCATGGATAATTTTGTATATGAATCATAGCAAAAAATGTGGCAGAAGCGAGGCATTTGGGCCTCCCACATACAGAAAACTGGAGAGAGGATTTGGAAGAACTTCCAAAGATGCACCCAAAAGAATGATCAGAGGCAGGAACAACCAGGAAATCATTGGAGTCAAAGGAGCAGGAGTTTTCAAAACTGTGTTTTAGCATAGTCAGGGATCATGAGGATGAAGTACCACTTCTGACTGAGTGTTCATTGTAGACTTTGGCAAGAACAACTATCAACTCAGGAAATAGCTTGCATTTTTTTGCTTTACTTAAGCACTAACGAAAATATTAAAGCAATGCTTTGTTTTATTTTGGAGGGTTTTTAAAATCACTAATCATCTTTTATAGCTCAAGTTATTCCTGCACACAGAAGTTTCGGGGTAGTTTCTGAAAGCATGTTAAGTCCCTCAGATGCATCTAAATAAGCTCACCTCCATTGCCTTGCACTGCCGGGATTGCAGACAGCTGAATGCTTAATCTGGTCTAGACATTCCTGGTTAACCAAAAGCATGATTGCAGCACATCTCTGGTGCAAGTCACTTGGAAACACCAACAGGTTTTTGCACTTATTTCCATTCTTGACTAAATCTTACTCTGTTACTGCTGCTCTCCAGCCTGTGCTGCAAATGGTTTGCTGACTTTCATAGCTGAAGGACAGTTACATAAAGGACTTCACAGTATTTGCCTGCTAGTATCAGGTGGGAATTTATCCAAGGTGCTTGGTTTCTTAAATAATTAGGAACAGAACAGACTATAATGGAACAACATAATGGACTTTTAATGCCAGGGACTAGTGCCAAAATCACTTTGGGGAGTGCTCATGTTAAGATTTCCTGGGACAGTTTGGTTTTATTTATTAACTGTAGGAATTTTTTTCCTTATGCCAACACTGTTGTGTGATCATAATGTGTAAAAATCTACTATCTAAAATCTGGTAAAGTTCCCGGGAAGAGTTATACAAGCTCCATGTATAAAGTGATGATGGAAATACTCAGTCCTGCTTTAAAAACGTTCAGCTAGCACTAAATTCAGCAGGACCCATAATAAGCAGAGGTTTACCCTCCATATCCATTGCTGAACTGCAACTGGTATGAATAGGTCCACATGCAGATCCTATTAGAGGTTTGTGTTTATACTTTTCTGTTTGTGCTGGTAGCTCAGTTTGATAAATAGCTTGGACTGGCTTTTCAGAGAGCCTGAGGACTCACAGCCAAACAGCCGCAAACCGCTAGCTACAAAGAGAGGAGAGAGCTTGTGGCTTCTCTTGAAAAGAAGACCTAAAGATCCCGAAGTTCCTGTTGAAAAATGTCCTAAATATGTGAAGCAGTAGTCAATATAATCAGGCATGTGAAGAGTCTTGCTTGGTAAACTGAGCATGGGGTGCAGAAAAGCCCAGAGTAGCTTTGGTATTGTTCTGTCTCAGCAGCTCAGGTCTTGATCGCACAGAATCACTTAGCTTGGAAGAGACCTTTAAAGTCAAGTTCAACCATCAACCCAACACTGCCAAAACCACCCCTAACCCATGTCCCTCAGCACCACGTCTGCCTGGCTGTTAAATACCTCCAGGGATGGGGACTCCACCACTGCCCTGGGCAGCTTCTTACAATGCTTGACAATGTTTTCCATGAAGAAATTTTTCCTAGTATCAAATCTAAACCTCCCCTGGTGCAGCTTGAGGCTATTTCCTCTTGTCTTATCACTTGTTACTTGGGAGACAAGACCGACCTCCCCTGGCTACATCCTCCTTTCAGGTAGTTGTAAAGAGCGAGAAGGTCTCCTCTCAGTCTACTTTTCTCCAGGTTAAACAATCCTAATTCCTTTAGCTGCTTCTCACAGGACATGTTCTCTAGACCACTCACCACCTTCGTTGCCATTCTCTGGACATGTTCCAGCACCTCAATCTCGCCTATATACTGTGGTGCCCAAAACTGATCTCGCAATGCACCTCCTGAATTCTACAGCCCTCCTTAAGCAGATTAAGGACACACTTAAATAACCTACTAGATTGGAGCCAGAATGTACAGCACTGTGTAATCAAGCCCAGAAATTTACTTTAATACTGGCTCAGTTGGGATTGGAAATAATCTCTGTGTAAATACTGTTCAGAAATGGTTTGGACACTGACCCTGCTAGCTGTTTGGCAGAGGCGAAACCCTTTTTTCTACACAGCCTCTTTCATTTCAGTGAGGCTTTGCCACTTATGTTGCCCATAACCTAAATTCTGATTTTAAATCCTTTTTGTGTTGCTCTCGGGGAACAAAGGAGTGTAATAAAACTCTTCTTCCTTGCACCTGCACTATGTTTTTGGCTGGCTACTCCAGAACAGTGGGGTCTGGCACTGCCCCCTCCTCTCTGTCTCCCCTAGGTCAGGGCATCCTGACTGACCTCAATGCAGTCTTTAACATTTTGAAAATCATAATTGCTGGGTCCCTGTTCTTTTTCTTTGTTTATCCCTTGATCACTGTTCTTACAGGATTATGCCTGGGAACAGAGAGATCTAGTGCTGTGCTTAGTTATTGTTCCTTTTCATGGATAAAAGCCACTACACTTTTCTATTGAGGAAGTTCACCACATTTCCAAACACTCTCTAAAACTATGATTAAATTGATACATAACCCTGATAACACTGCAAAAATTATTGAAGCGCAACAGGCTCACCTTTTTTTTAGGATTGCATAAAGATGTTGATTTACAGATTTGAATATAAAGTTACTAATGAATCTTTCTGCTTAAATAAGGAAAAACAAAGTTCTGGCATAGTACCACATTTCTTTATCTTTCTTCCAGCTTCAGCAGTCTGCACAGGGTAAAATATTGTGTGGAATTATCTCTCATCTTGACAAGTACCCTAAAAAAAATTTCAGATGCCTGATGCTATTGAATCAACATCACAAGATCTGACACCCCATCTTAGACTTTTCTATCCCACCTCACTTCGGAATGATGCTGAAATGTTACAGGGATCTAAGGTGATCAGTGGTGTGAAATGGGTAAATATTCTTAAATGAGTATTATTAAGGCATAAAGCATAAGGAGTAACTGAGTTGCAAATCTATGGTGCATGAGCACCATCTTTATTAACACATTATTTGACATTTAATATGTATATTGAGAAAGAGGGGTTTTGCATTATAATAAGTAATTTTCATATCCAGAATTGTTTGCTTTGAAAGGCAAAATATTGTGTGAATAGTTTTTCTGTAATATTTTTACATTGGTTAAAAGAATATCACTAGTTTGTCCTGAACTGCTTCTCTTATCCCCTTTGCTGCTGCTATGCATTTATAAATAGGATAGAGCAAATAATTTGTATGTGAAAAGGATCCACTTGTGATACTTGCCTGCCTGAAACACTGGAAATTAAGACTGATGCTCTCCTAGGTTACATTTGCTATTTTGCACAACTACTTTAATATCTTCTCTGCAGAAAATCTGGCTTTTCTATGTAGCAGATATAGCTTGGCTACATCTGAAAATGTTAATGTATTAAAAGTAAAATGATTCAAGCATCTGAGGTATGATGAATTTCCATTAAATCCAAGACAGGCCTGCCTGAATTCCTGCCTACGGTCCTGGTCCAGTACTCCAGGACTGGGTCTTTCACATCCTTTCACCTCTGAACTGTTTACCTCTGTGTTAGACTTCTAGATGCACCCCAAATCTGTGTCTCCAAAACAGACCTGCCAAGTGGGCTGTCCCCAATATTGTGACCTGAACAGCTCCAGGATCAGGCTCTTTTGCAGTTCAAGCAGCACCAGGACTTCGCCCTGCACAGCATGGGCAGACCAGCTATGAGCACACCTCCAGCCCCTATGGGGCATGTAGTTGAGGAACTCCACCATGGAACTGGGAGCCTGAACCCTTTGGGTGCCCTGTTTCCAATGAGACAGATGAACCTGGGCTGAGTTCTCTATAAAACTAATTCTTGTCAATTCTGTGGGTGTTAAGAGTGAAAGACACCATATGAAAATAGCTCCCTGTATTATATGTCTGTGAGAGTTTCCTATCAGCCTGTGAAACTGTCAAGACCAAATACAAATAGCTGAACAAGTTCTGTATGTGTAGCTCATCTGGTGCTTTTTCCTCTGTGTTTCAATGAAATAAAAAATTCAGGGAAATGGTTATTTGCTTGAAATAGCAATACTTCTTGTCAACTAGAAATCTTTATGGTGAGTCCTACCAATTGCACAGCAACATTTGTCCAAATAATGCAGCAGTGACCCCTGCTGCACAGCTATTGCTATTTCATATTTTTCTGCTAAATTAAACCTGCTGTTACACTCTTTCAGATAAGTTAAAACAACAGTTTTTTCCAAAGAAAGTATAATTGCCTCAAGGCAAGGCCATTTTTCTTTTTATTAATAAAGAGGGCTTCAAACAACAGATTATTTTTCAAGTTACTGGCATGAACGTACCATGACTTAGTTTAAATGCTTCCACTGGTTAACAAGAATAGTATCAGCCTTAAATGAACCTTGAACTATCCTCATAAAAATATTCCTGTTAATTTTACACTATCTTCATAAAAATATCCCTGCTAATTTTTCTTGTAAGAAACTTGAGGATGTCAGTGTGGTGTTCATAGCAGCAATTGTGATACTTCCAGGAACAATATGTAAACTGGTGGCTTTTCAGCTTATTATATCTTTCATCTATGAACTCAGGAAGTTTTATCTGCTTCACTTTTTGAAAAAACAAACAAAACTCAAAAAACCACGAAATCTTTCTGGGGGTAACAAATGGATTATGACTAGTACTCTTAAGTTTTGGCAAAACTAGGTATCTGGAGATAAGAGATCTCTCCAGCAGCTTTTTTGAGAACTTTTATAGAATCATAGAATCATAGAATGGTTAGAGTTGGAAGGGACCTTAATGATCAAGTTCCAACCCCCCTGCCATGGGCAGGGACACCTCTGACTACAGCAGGTTGCTCAAAGCCCCATGCAGCCTGGCCTTAAACACTTCCAGGGATGGGGCCTCCACAACTTCCCTGGGTAACCTGTTCCAGTGCCTCACCACCCTCACAGTAAAGAACTTCTTCCTAATATCTAATCTAAATCTCCCCTCTTCCAATTTAAAACCATTACCCCTTGTCCTATCACTAGACTTCCTGACAAAGAGTCCCTTTCCAGCTCTCCTGTAGGCTCCCTTCAGATACTGAAAGGCTGCTATCAGGTCTCCCCGGAGCCTTCTCTTCTCCAGGCTGAACAGCCCCAGCTCTCTCAGCCTGTCCTCATAGGAGAGGTGCTCCATCCCTCTAATCATCTTAGTGGCCCTTCGCTGGACCTGTTCCAACAGTTCGATGTCCTTTCTATGTTGAGGACTCCAGAGCTGGACACAGTACTCCAGGTGGGGTCTCACAAGCGCAGAGTAGAGGGGGAGAATCACCTCCCGTGCCCTGCTGGCCACGCTTCTTTTGATGCAACCCAGGATACGGTTGGCTTTCTGGGCTGCCAGCGCGCACTGCCGGCTCATGTTGAGCTTCTCATCCATGAGCACTCCCAAGTCCTTCTCCTCAGGGCTGCTCTCCAGCCATTCTCTGCCCAGCCTGTATTTATGCCTGGGATTGCCACGTCCCAGGTGTAGGACTCTGCACTTGGCTTGGTTGAACTTCATGCCATTTGCATTAGCCCACCTCTCAAGCCTGTCCAGGTCCCTCTGGATGGCATCCCTTCCCTCCAGTGTGTCAGCTGCGCCACCGAGCTTGGTGTCATTGGCAAACTTGCTGAGGGTGCACTCTATCCCACTGTCCATGTCTCCAACAAAGATGTTAAATAGCACTGGTCCCAGTACTGACCCTTGCGGGACACCGCTCGTCACTGGCCGCCACGTGGACATTGACCCATTAACCACAACCCTTTGAGTGCGGCCATCCGGCCAGTTCCTTATCCACCGAGTGGTCCATTCATCGAACCCGTGACTCTCCAATTTGGAGACCAGGATGTCATGCGGGACAGTGTCAAATGCTTTGCTTAAGTCCAGGTAGATGACGTCCGTTGCTCTGCCTTTGTCCACCAACTTCGTGGCAGTATCGTAGAAGGCCATCAGGTTTGTCAGGCAGGATTTGCCCATTTGCTTGCAAATGATTCATAGTCAATGAAAAATATTTCTTAGAGCTGATGTTGTTTAATAGCCTCTGTGGTTACTTTAGGATTAAAGTGTTTTTTAGTCCTCAGCCTGTACATGCATTCAAATTCTTGCTTTTGTCATCAATAAGCAATAATTTATTTATAGAGTTTTTAGTACTGATTTCTGAATTACAAATAATTTTACCACCACCATCTAAGAATGAGGTGTTGCCATTGCTAAAATGCCTGTTCTTTTCCTCCTAACTTTTTTCTTTAGTTTTACTCCCTGGACCACATGAAGTAATACCCATCTTCATCCTCAGTTTCCACCATAGCCATTCAGGTTCAAGCTGCCCTCTCCAGCAGCCCCATCCAACCCTTCAGCACACTGAGTTTATTTCAACCAAGCTAAATGTAGTCCTTTCAGTTCAAGGCATTGCTGAGTCCTCAAGACAATCACTGGGATAATTTTCATCCTTACACTGAACAGTGCACTTCGTGTGTGAGACTTGCATGAGCAAATACACGAGCAAAATCTATGTCTGACAGAAAGCTGGAGAGAGCATTAAAAGCCTGTTGTAACATTCAGAGAAGGGAGAAAAACATTCTCATCATAATCCTCCATAAACTAAAGAGCTGAACCTTTCTCTTATGTTGGTCCCAGGGTTTCACAGTCCCCTAAAGGCTTCTACTGTTTCTGCAGTCCTTTGTCCACAGCCACCACCCAGATGCCTGCTGGAATCCTCTAACCTTTCTGCCTCTTACAGCCTTAAACTACCTCTTCTGAGCTTAGAATTGAAGGTTTCTGCTCCTTTCCTCACCTACCAACTCTGCTGTAAGCTAAAAAACCAGTTCACATCTGCCTCCCTGCTTAAATCTCTCAAACAGACTATTTCAGTTTGAAGGGACCTACAATGAGCATCTAGTCTAACTGCCTGACCAGTTCCGGGCTGATCACGTTAAAACACGATTAAAGGTATTGTCCAAATGCCTTTTAAAACACTGACAGGCTTGGGGCATCGACCACCTCTCCAGGAAGCCTGTTACTGTTTGACCACCCTTTCGGTAAAGAAATGTTTCCTAACATCCAGTCTAAACCTCCCCTGGTGCAGCTTTGAACCATTCCCACATGTCCTATCACTGGATACTGGGGAGAGGGGATCAGCACCTCCCTTTCTACTTCCCCTCCTCAGGAAGCTGTAGAGAGTGATGAGGTTGCCCCTCAGCCTCCTTTTCTGCAAACTAGACAAGCCACTCCTCACAGGACATGCCTTCCCAAATAGATACTAGAAAATGTCACCTTCCTGCTCACCATGTAATTCCTATTCCCCTACAAATCTCACTGTTGTTACCACTATAAAAATAGGGTAGGGCTTTCCACCTCAAACACTTCTGTATATCTCTATCATTTCACCATACACCTATTTGTTCAACACTGCTACAGCAACTCTCTGATCTACAATCAGAACTTTTTTTGTGCGAAGCACTATAAATGCACATCACCCTTGCTTCAGCCACAGCTTCCAACCCTTCCAAGCAATGAGCCAAAACAAAGACAGAAACCTCGTGGAAAAGGCAGCAAGGGAAAAATAGCAGCTACATAGTACAGCCCAGCAAGGGAGACCATATTTTCAACATACAAACTATTTCAAGGCCAGAAACAAACTGATAGTTTTCCACCCTATTTTTTTAAACTGTGATATTCCTTATTTTCTGCCTTACAGATGCAACACTGCTAAGCATCTTGAGATTAAACCTGCAAGCAGAATCTAAAAAAAGGAAAAACAATTATGTTACACTATGCTGAAAGGGACAGTCTTCCCTCTAAAGTGAATCTAAAAATAGGTCCCATATTCTCAGAATGAAAGTGGATGTTATGCAAGTAAGGCTACAAAAATTTACCAGAAAACCCCACTGATGAAATAGCAAGAAAAAAACTTAACCACATTTTTCCCCATACTGAAAGGATATGAGAGAAGTAGTGGTAATGCTGTGGCTGGACAAAATTAAATTATTTTGAAGTGCAAGAAGGCAAAATAGATTTTATTCAGTACCTTTTTATTCTTGTGGATACAACACTATGAATTCAGTTACTTTAAAAATAAGCTAAGTTTTTGAATTCTCAGGTTTGAATGCTCAGACTAGCACGTGACCCGATAAAACAAAAGCATCATTGTCTTTGCAATTCAGCATATACGCTGATTTTTCAAATTATGCATACTATTTTCTTGGAATGCAAAACAGAGCAGCAAACCGTTCAAATTATATATAATGTGTCACAACATCAATATAGTATAGTCACAGGACAAGAATAATTTAATTTTTAACATCTTTATTCCCCTTATATTTCTTCTCATTTCATTATACTCATCCTATACATGGAGTACTTAGCTTCTACCACCCCAAGTCACGTGGTGTTCAGTAGACACTTGTGAGTGGTCACTGTAGGGACTGCATAGAAAATTTCACAAACAGGGTAACCCTCCACCATCTGCCAAAGTAGCATGAGGTCTGAAGATGACTTTTGTAAAAAGTCACACGCAGCATTCTCTGAACACTGTTCTGACATCAAACCTGATTCTAGTCATGACTTTTGTGATTTTACATACTGACCAGACCTACCATCATGCACAAGAACAAACCCTTCATTTTCCAAAATCTCTAGCAGACTGGAATATCTTAACTCCTAGTTTAGGAATAAGCTAGCTCATATTAAGCCTATGAAAAAGGATTTAGAGAAACTGGTTTCCTTCTGATACTTCCCTCATGGCTCTCTATCTGCTGATGAAGTTCCTCTAAATAAATCATGACTGTTTCCTCTGGAAGGCTACCACAGACATGAAACTTGCAATCCCTGTGACACAGTCCCTGTGGTAAAAGAAACAAAACCTATTCACCGGTCTGTCAAAACATGCTTTTTTGGGGGCGTCACCAAAAAAACAAGGCAGAAGACACTTAGAGCACTAAAATTAGAGACTTTTTCAGAAGCGATAACAATACTAAATTCTATAGCTTTGACCAATAGCTAATCAGAACTGCATGAAAGTAGCGTTATAGCATACAATAGCATTAGTATCTTTTTAAGATTACTGTTAGACATTCCAAAACATGTCCTACCAAAGCCTACTGAACAATTAGGCATTAAAAATTCATCATAGCCTAATAAATCCACATTAAACCCTTTTATACAAACTCAGTACTTTCAAAGGACGTACCCATAAGAGAAGATAGGCGGGACCCTGAGAGCACCAACAGTCCCTAATTGTCCTCATCAGCATCATCTGGGACCTCCACCCAGATGCTGTCTGCCCATTGGCCCAGGAACTCTATTAAAGATCAGACCTTTGCTGGTGTTTCCTCTTTGAACTACCTTGTTGGTGTGTTTGGGTTCAGCCTGGTACCTTGCTGACTGGGATTTGCCTTCAGACCTGCCTCTCTGCTCAGGACCTGCATGTTGGCTGCTAGGCCTGCTCTGCTCCATTCCACTTGCTCAGGTACTGCAGCCATTCCTGGTAAGGACATGGTCCCTGCCTGCACCACGTTCCCTACGGCTCCTGCTCACCTTCCCATAAAGAGCAGTCCGCTCTTGCAGTTCTCTGATACTAATAATCATGAACATTGACTAAAAGGAGCAACAAGGTTAACTTTCTTTTTGGTTAAACAAACATTCTAATGGATATAGAATGATGTCAATATAGGATAAATCATCACAGTAGCTTTTCTCGTACAGTTCGGTTTTGCTTCTCTGTGAACAAAAGAAGTAGAATTAAGTCCATTTGAAGTTAGGTGAGACAAAGAGCAGCTGTGATGGAAAGAACTGAAAAGTTATTTGAATTGTAAGTGGTTCCATTGGTGTTGAAACTAATATAGCATGACTTTCTGAAGATTCCCCTCTTGTACTTAATTTTTTTTTTTAATTTAGGTATATTGAAGCTGCAGTATGAACCTAGTGACACGTAGAGTCTTCAGAGTCCTGTAAGAACTTACCTCTTGCTGTAGCACTGCTGATTCATCTTCATGCACACTCTTTCTCTTTTTCTCTTCTACCAAGCTCCTTATTTTCAAGCAACTTTTGGCAGTCAGTGTCTTTAAAAATCTTCTTCCTGAGTAAAACATAATTCAGACTTCTTAAATAATTACAGTACTGGGGAAAGTGTACTGATTGAGATGTGATATGAAGGCTTTAGCATTGTATCCCTTGTAGACCAAGCTTTAGGAAGCTCATGAACTCTTGCTTGTGAATTCTGAGAATTCTATTATACTTCAAATTGCTATTAATAAGCTGTAACATATAATGGTAGGACTTAACTAATATTTCTGTTTTTCACTGTTGTCAGCCTTTCTGATTGCTTCATTCACATTTCTTTGGATCTATGGCATGTATCACAACACGACACTGCAGAGAGACTCACCGTACTTTCTGCAAGCATCAGGAACGGAGCTTTTACAGTTACAGGAGCATAGTGAAGTTGTCAGTTGTGTTATACCTCATCTGACTTAACAACACAGTTCCAATAATTTTTGACTGTATTCAAAATGTATGACAGAACAGTTAGGCAACTGTTCTCTACGGGCAAGCAAAAAAAGGCAATGATGAAACTCGTATGAGCCTCTGACCCCAGCTTACTCAGGACATTGTGGGCAGGGAAAAACATTATTAAAAAAAAAAAACACCCTTAGATAACCAAAATTAAAATTAAGGTTATCTGATGAAACCATGTGTATCAACTCAAGTTGGGTTGACAGGCCCAGTGTACCTATTTACTATCTATTAATGACAACAGATATTACATGTAATTTAAAACTTAAACATTTAGAAACTGACAAAGTTAAAGTTTAGCTGAATCTTTAGCTAAACAGCTAATTGTCTGTTTCCTACTTTATTGTTTGGAGAAAATAAGCACATTAAAAGAATATATGTTTTCTAGACAATACCGTGTCATGGGGAAAGTCAAAAGCACAAGACTAGATAAAATTCAGGATGTGATTATAATACTTTATATATTACAGCCATATGTATGTATATAATTTTTAATATTTAGTTCCTAATAGATTATTTTTGAGTTTGGCCTTTCTGATGGGTTTGCTTTCTAATGCTGTGTAAACAAGACAGCAGCTAGTGATGCAAATGCATACACGAACTAGAGGCAACTGTGGAAATCCCCATTTTAGATGATGTTAATACTTTTCAGAAATAAGACTAGAAGGCAAAGGCGTTTAAAACAAAACCAAAAAAACCCTAACAAACAAAACCCAAACCTTAGTTGCTTAACTATTAATTTGCCCATTTTTATTACAATGTTGTTTGTAGGTATCACTTTTCACTTGGGAGGTAACAACAGGCAGGTTTCTGGGAACAGACAGTCTGAGCAAAAGCAAGCAATTTAAGAAGTGCTATTTTTCTTGCTCTTAGTTTTGAATATTTCATGTATAAAACTACCTGCAGAGGAAATAATCTCAAATGGGCCTCCCCTCTTCTTGATGCCTCTCGAGATAAATTTCACCTCCATCAACTTCCTTACTGAATGGGTATATAGCTAACCAGACTCACTAGAAGTTCCTCATCTTGTACAATAAAACGCACTAGGTTGTACCAAGTGTTTTCCACACCAGGATTTAAAATATTTGACAGCTTTGTGTGGTAGCCATAGCAAAAGAGCTAAAAAAAAACCAAACAAAAACCCCACAGTTTTCTTAGTGGTGACTTTTCCTGATTTTTTTCAACTGTTCAAAGCGAAGAACGATATTAAGCAGTTGAAAATGTTCGATGTCACATCCTTTCTTAGAAGTACACTTCACAGCTATTTTGCAGAAAGCTTTTTTTAAAAAAAGACCGGGAGAACTGTAATCAAGCTGTGCTTATGGACCATGTCCAGTTGGGTTTTAAACATCTTTAAGGATGGACACTTGAACCTCCCTGGACAACCTGTTCCAGTGTTCAATCATCTTTACAGTATTTTCCTATATTTAAAGTGTCCTGTACTTCAGTTTCTGCCCATTGTCTTTTGTCCCTTCACTGGGCAATATTAAGACTCTTGCTCCACCTTGTTTACTTCCTCGCATCAGGTGTTCATAAGCATCTGTGAGATCCCTCTGAGCCTTATCTTGAAGCGAAGCAATCTTCATTCTGTCAGCCTCTCCTCCTATGTCAGATACTCCAATTGCGCAATTACCTAATCATCAGCTTGGGGCAATCCCAAGCACAAATCCAGGCTGAGTGAAGGAATGGATTTAGAGCAGCCCTGAGAAGGACTTGGGGGTGCTGGTGGATGAGAAGGTCTGAGTGAGCCAGCAATATGTGCTCGCGGCCCAGAAAGCCACCTGAATCCTGGGCTGTATCAAAAGAAGTGTGGCTAGCAGGGCGAGGGAGGGCATTCTGCCCCTCTGCTCTGGTGAGACCCCACCTGGAGTACAGCATCCAGCTCTGGGGCCACCAACATAAGGACATGGAGCAAGTTGGAGCAGGTCGAGGAGGCCACGGAGATGACCAGAGGGCTGGAGCACCTCTGCTATGAAAACTGGCTGAAAGAGTTGGTGTTGTTGAGCCTGGAGAAAAGAAGGCTCCAGAGAGACCTTAGAGCCCCTTTCAGTACTTAAACGGGGCCTACAGGAAAAATGCGGGGGAAACATCTTGATCAGGGAGTGGAGCGATAGGACAAGGGGTAACAGTTTTAAACTAAAGAGGGTAGATTTAAATTAGATATTAGAAAAAAATTCTTCACTGTGAGGGTGATGAGCCCCTGGCCGNACATCTTTAAGGATGGACACTTGAACCTCCCTGGACAACCTGTTCCAGTGTTCAATCATCTTTACAGTATTTTCCTATATTTAAAGTGTCCTGTACTTCAGTTTCTGCCCATTGTCTTTTGTCCCTTCACTGGGCAATATTAAGACTCTTGCTCCACCTTGTTTACTTCCTCGCATCAGGTGTTCATAAGCATCTGTGAGATCCCTCTGAGCCTTATCTTGAAGCGAAGCAATCTTCATTCTGTCAGCCTCTCCTCCTATGTCAGATACTCCAATTGCGCAATTACCTAATCATCAGCTTGGGGCAATCCCAAGCACAAATCCAGGCTGAGTGAAGGAATGGATTTAGAGCAGCCCTGAGAAGGACTTGGGGGTGCTGGTGGATGAGAAGGTCTGAGTGAGCCAGCAATATGTGCTCGCGGCCCAGAAAGCCACCTGAATCCTGGGCTGTATCAAAAGAAGTGTGGCTAGCAGGGCGAGGGAGGGCATTCTGCCCCTCTGCTCTGGTGAGACCCCACCTGGAGTACAGCATCCAGCTCTGGGGCCACCAACATAAGGACATGGAGCAAGTTGGAGCAGGTCGAGGAGGCCACGGAGATGACCAGAGGGCTGGAGCACCTCTGCTATGAAAACTGGCTGAAAGAGTTGGTGTTGTTGAGCCTGGAGAAAAGAAGGCTCCAGAGAGACCTTAGAGCCCCTTTCAGTACTTAAACGGGGCCTACAGGAAAAATGCGGGGGAAACATCTTGATCAGGGAGTGGAGCGATAGGACAAGGGGTAACAGTTTTAAACTAAAGAGGGTAGATTTAAATTAGATATTAGAAAAAAATTCTTCACTGTGAGGGTGATGAGCCCCTGGCCGGAGATGCCCAGAGCAGCTGTGTCTGCCCCATCCCTGGAGGTGTTCAAAGCCAGGCTGGACGGGGCTTGGAGCAGCCTGGTCTAGTGGGAGGTGTCCCTGCCCTGGGCAGGGACAGGCAGGTAATCTCTAAGATCCCTTCCAACGCAAACCAGTTTATGATGTTCCTGACCCTTTGCTAGACTCATTCCAGTATGTCCATGTCTTTTGTGTACTGTGAAGCCCAGAACTTGGGATGCAACTCCAGATGTGGTCTCATCAGTGCTAACCAAGACCTCTCTTGACATACTGGCACTATTCTTCCCAACCCAACCCAGGATGCTTGTTGTCCTCCTTTGCCACAACAGCACATTGCTGGCTCACATTCAGCTGCTTATCTACTAAGGACCCCAAAGTTCTTTTCTGCAGAGCTGCTTTCCAGCTGTCTGGCACCGGCATGTACTTGTTCCTGAGCTTATTCCTCCCAGGTGCGGAGCTTGACATTTCCCTTTGAACTGCATGGGACTCCTGTTTGCCTCATTCCTTCATCCTGTTTAGTTGCTTCTGAGTGGCAGCACAACAATTGCCTATTAATCCAGAGTCACTAAATGGGTGAACATGCTGCCAAATGCGTGCTGTTGTATTTTTGCTTTAAGAGGAAAATATTTTCTGGAGACAAGCATACCACTGTGGAAATACACTTAATGCCAGCTGCTTCGTGCAATCATGAACCTGAGCCTGCATCTGGCATCTATGTAAGCTGGAAAGACCATAGCTTTTCCCTAAGCCTCCTGGTTTTAGGGGTCATCAGCTTCTCTTGCACAATCTCTAAATGTTTCCTTTTTAATGTTTTCCATGCAGTTGTGTTTTGCCACCTGCTTTCCTGTACCACTGAAGCCAACAGGAAGTGGGTGTAGATGTTACTTCAGGACATGGATAAGCCTTGGTGGTTTTCTGTCTCTCACAGGGCCAAGGGGGAATTTGCAACAGGTCATTTCTTTTTGTTGCTACTTCCTGAAAAGAACACAATAGAACAAAGTCCACCCCATACAGCCTGTTTTCACTCATGCCATGCTGCTCTTTTCAGCTTTAAAAAGCAAAAGGCAAAAAAGTACTGAAGGTGATATTATTAGAAGAACAGTTTACTCTCCAGTTAATTTCATTTGCCTGTATTAAAATGGGTAGTTAGATAATTGAGGAGTTAAAAAGTCAGAATATCAGTTCCAAGATTATACTGGATTATTGCAACACTTTCTCAAACCACGTGACTATTAATTATTTTTGGCTCATGTCTCTTTGCTACAGCTGAAATGCTGGCTTCCAAAGAAAGCTAGCAAGATAGCTAATCAGGCAACACTGTACTGAGGACAGACAGCATTGAGGTTCTCTAGCCTGTTTGGTCACTGCCTACACACGTCTCTCGCTAGGTGTCCCTGTCCTCTCCTCACTTTCACAGGAGAAATGATAGTGATCTCCATGGTGTAAGCAATTAAAAATTTACTGGAAGAACGTACTAAGCTAAAGCCAGATAGCAATGTTTAGCCTCCTTTGGGAAGTTCACATGCAATGTTGCCATCTCAAACATTCAAAAATTCGGCCTCTCAAACTAATATGTTTTCAGTGAGACTATGTCTAATAAAAAACAATGCTGTGTGTATTTTTTGTTGTCTTCCAAACTCTTGGGTCTGTAATGAACAAAATTTCAGAGGGTTTTGATTTGGTGGCCTCCAAATGAAAGCTGAAACTTGTACTTAGCCTCTTGATGACTGCAAGATCTGTTAAAACTACTTTATTAATAAATTTTGAACAGGATTGAAGTTCCAGAAGTAGACTTTTTTGGTACAAAAATACTTACTTTTTTTTAGGTGCTATTTCCTCACATCACTCACGCAATTCATGGACTCTAGCCCAGCTAAAATTTCTCAGGTTGACAAAGGCTTCTTTGACCTGCAAAGGGGAATGACAGTTGTGGTTAGAAAGACTGCTGGGAAACCAAGGTAAATTCTCATTTTGTTTTACATCCTCTGTGTTAGTTGGCTGCTTTCCACAGAAAAGAAGGAAGTACTCATCACCAGCATTGTCACACTTTATTCCAGTTTACTGTGTTAATGACTAAATTCAAAGAATATGAACTCAATAGAAATCAATTTTAGTAGAGCACAGTTTCACCATAAGCAGCGTGTTTTTCTAGATGACTGAAAGTCCAGTGATGTTTACTGCAGCAATTCAAAATTCTTTCTCTGTGTCACTAAATGCAAGTGGCTGCCAATCAGACTTGATTATACCAACACTTAACAGGAAGTCAGTAGCAATCTGTATCTTTCAGATGCCTTTAATATACATGTTGTTGCAACTTTGGAAAAAAAAACACCCAAAAACACAAACCAAAAAATCTCAAAACAAACCAACACAGTGGAAAAACAATGTTTAGATTAGCTATTTTAAAAAAAAAACCCACAACTCCTTATTGATTATTTGCACTCACTTGTATATTTTCACATTTCTGAATTGTCAGGTAGAAAAAACACAACACTTAGGATCAAGCCAATTAAAAAAATTGCCTGCTTTCCAGTGGAAAATCCAGGAGGCAGGTATGGCATGGTAAAGATGTTAGTGCTGTGCTCTTCTATAGGATGGGCTGCTTCTGGGGATTTGGTGAATACGGCTTTTGTTTTCATAGCATCCCCAGGGCTGGAAGGGACCTCTGGAGATCATCTAGTCCAACCCCCTGCCAGAGCAGGGTCACCCAGAGCAGGTTGCACAGGATGGTGTCCAGGCGGCTTTGGAATCTTTCCAAAGTTGGAGACTCCATCTCTGCTCTGGGCAGCCTGTTCCAGTGCTCTGCCATCCTCAAAGTAAAGAAGTTCCTCCTCATGTTCAGATGGAGGTCAAGTTTGTGCCTGTTACTCCTTGTCCTATTACTGGGCACCACTGAAAAAAGACTGGCCCCATCCTCCCAGCCCCCTCTCTTTACGTATTTATAAGCACTGATGAGATCTCCCCTCACTCTTCTCTTCTCCAGACTAAAGAGACTCAAGTCCCTCAGCCTGTCCTCGTAAGTAAGATGTTCCAGACCCCTAATCATCTTCATAGCCCTTTGCTGTCCCCTCTCCAGCAGCTCTCTGTCCTTAAACTGCAGAGCCCGGAACTGGACACAGTACTCCAGATGCAGCCTCACCAGACTGGAGTAAAGGGGGAAAATAACCTTTGGAACAGGTATCCTTAGGGAAACAAGGAGGGAGTGCTCACTATGTTCCTTTGCCTAGAAGAGCTTGAGATTCACTTGGTAGGTGTAAAGGTTTGAAAGTCTGATTATATTCTCTTACATACCTATGCTATATGTTCACAGCAGGGTCATACAATCTAGGCCTCTGTCATTTCACCATTAGCTTACTGGAACTATTTATCTGCAGGTACATAATTGATGGACCTGGAGGTTTAGCATTTCTCCACCCTCTCTTAATACTATTTAGTATATCATGTTCCAAAACAGATCGCAAACACTTGGGATGTGGACTAGGTCAGACCATTTAACAAGTTGAGGTATGATAGCTCTCTGCAGTCTAGTTCTTTGTCTTGTTGTTGACATTTACATGAATCATGAATTGTGTGATACTTAAGATTCCACTATTTAAAACAGTTGGGCAAAGAACAAATAAATTTCTGTGGTACAATTTAATTAACAGAGGTGCTTGGCACTGCTCGTTTTACAGAAACTGCTCTAAGGCCAGCAGCTGTGATGCTCTTGTTTAGTCATTTCAATGACCAGATGAATGTTAACAACTATTTTCCAAAATATTATGGTATGGGTGTTTAAGGAAACAATTATTTTTCAATTAGAAAATAATTAAAAAACAGCCTTAGTGCAACTGCAAATCCATGAAATGGAAACTATAATTTTGTACCTTGAAGTTTCTCATTACAGTGGGCAAGTATTGTGCCTGTTTGGGGTCCTATCTTCCAGAGCAAGATGATTATAGCATTGGCTACATTGATGTACTGTAGCTTATGTTTCATAAAGGTGAAATACAAAGCATTTAAGTACCACAAATTTGAAGCCTAACAACATTTTAATATTCACTTCTTGCAAGATCTCCTGAAATATACAAAGTGCTAAAGAAAGAGCACCTTCGAACCTACCTCTTTGTCAAAAGTTATGCTGTACAGATGCTCAACTGGAATAACCAGATTGAGAAATGATGATGGGAACTCTTCTGAAATATCAAAGTGTAGTATTTACTGAACATGTATCAGAGGCTTTGGTATTTGGGTCATCTTAACGCTTCAGTCTTCTGGTACTGTGTCACTCTTTTATTGTGCATACTCACGCTATTAATGCTTTGTCTTATGCTGTGGTCCTTTAAAGCTCCTTCTTGTAAAGCTACCATTTCTTTCAAATTTGATTTTAGTTGTGTTCACTTTGCGTGACTATTATGAGGGGGAGACCTATAAACCACTCATGTCTCAAACTGTGTTATTCTTTCTACATCACTATTACTCCTACTTTCAGGATTTTAAGAACATGTTTGTGTTCCCTATATACTGTTTTAACTTGTGAGTGAGCCCCAAAAAGAAAGTTTGGATTGAAAAAGAAAACATTCTAGTTCTTGCATTGTTACAGTTAGGTTTTAAAAGACCTTCTTTGGACACTTTGAAAAGTTTACATTTGGTAGGTTTTTACTGTTTGTTCTTTGACACTCAGAGACTCAGAATGTTGCTTGTCTTCTGAATGAAAGAGAAACTGGTCTTTGGGTTTTTTGAGATCCATAGCTCTTCTGAAAGGCTTGGGCTGTCATTTAGCACGAACAAATGCACGCATGAGAAATAACACAGTGTCTCTGAATTCTTCCTGCAGTTATAGTCAGACACTGTCTGTCTGCTATGTGTAATTCCAACCCTGCTGTGACTGCTGGATTTGCTCGCTAAATAAGGAATCCTGCACACTCACATAATGATTATCTTAAGTACTCTTCAGTGTACCTTCCTGTTCATTGTTGTTTCCCCTTGCATATGGTCAGAAGTGCTCTCGCTGGTATTTTTGTTAGGATCTCGGCCTTTCCCTGTCCTTGATGATGGCACGCAGTCTCTGGGCATCAAAGAAGCTACTGTTCTTGGCAAGAGTTGCTGGTACCTATGTATTTAGGTGTCTGTATGACAATGAATGAATCTTATGCATAGGAGATTAGGAAGATTCAAAGTCTGTCTTGCCCATTATTCCTTGCGGGAAGCTTTTATCTCAAATAGTTTTCCATAATTTATAAAAAAAACCCCAAACAAACAAAAAACAGCCAAACAAAAAAAAAACCCAAACCCAACAACTTACAGTCAAACTAAATTTTAGTTTTCTTAATTTTGTCTAATTATTGCACAAGACAGCCCTTATGTAAGCCTACAGAGATCTTTTCCTTACCCATTATTTATAAGTTTTCATATTATGTGAAAGGCTTTACATTTCTCTGGATAAATTATGTCTAGGTAAAATATTAGCTGATTCTTTTTAATTAACATGTTCAGTAATAATGAAATAAATTATTTCAGATCTGCACTGCAAATTGGCCTGTATGTTTCTGGTTTTTCTAAATACAGATTCAAATTGAAGTGTATAGTTTTATATTAAGAATTTTTTAAGCTGAAAACAGTAGTCAAAAAGGAGTAAATAAATGCAGGACTGTTCTAGTACTGTCTCCTAAACATATGATATTCTAAAAATACAGAAGTACCTAAGACTACTTTAAGTGTCAAAGTATTTCTGCAAAATTAAGTCCTTCAAACTGTCTACAAAGCTCTCCCTAAGAAGTTGGGGTTTTTAGTTGGAAGGATTTTTAGCAGCTTTGATTCTGCTGCAGTTCAGTCTGAGCCTGACAGGCTAATACCTTAAACAGGGGAAAACATTTTTAATGTACTTTTTACAGAAGTGTAGACTACGGACACAAATGAATGCGTTGTTGACAAATCAAAGGGAGGATCCTGTGGCCACAGCAATTTGACATGTTTCCAGCCTTCTCCAAGACTATTACAGCCCACTTGTTTTACCTTTGCTCCTTCAGCTCCCTCATACTAATTTCACTTTTGGTGGGGTGTGCTGGGCAGAGAAAGCTGGTGCTGGTCAGATAGCTACAGCTGTCAGGAAATACAACCTTGTACAGGAAGGCATCCTCCACACTTCCAACTTGTGGGCTTCCTCTTGGGCCATGGAGCCCTAGTCACATGATTTTTAGACATAAGGGACTTTCCCATGATCACAGGGGGATTAGGTAACTGCCCTACTGTTTGTTCCCTCCCTGTTGGGGGGTTAGGATTTGATCCAAAACCAACAGAAGTCTGTGGACAGAATCTCATTGACTGACACTGGTTTTTAAAGTCAGAGTCTCTAAGTAAAGACAGTTTCCATGTAGTGGAAACTCTGAATAAATGTGACCAACTGAAATGACTGCTTTCTGCTGAAGTCTCCACCCTGCACCCAGCAGTCCCATCAACCTTCAGTGTGAGTGTATATGCTGGGGGCCTAGCAGGAACACAAGTAAGCCTTACAGAGTTTTCACAAAATTAAAGATAATCTGGACTTTTGGGATTTTCTAGCCCAGCCTCCTGCCCAAAACAGAACCACGAACAGTGCTGGATCAGGTCAGCCATGGCTTTGCCTATGTGAGTCTAGAAAACCTCAAAGGATGGAGATTCTGCAGCCTAAGTGGCCCATTCCAGTACCACATCACCCACCTGTTGGGGAAAAAAAAATAAATTCTAACATCTGGCTTGAACGTCTAAAATAGAGAAACCTGCCTATGCCACCGGTTGTTATCTGCTACTTTGGAGAAGAATTTGGCTCCGTGGATCCTGTGAGGAAGAAACAGGGCAATAAGTAGGATTACAACCCTGGAGTTCAGGAGAGCTACCTTGGCCTCTTCGAAGAGGAATCCCGTAGGCTAAGGCTCTAGAAGGTAGGGGGGGTTCAAGAGAGCTGGTGAATATTCAAGCACCACTTCGTCTAAGCTCAAGATCGGTGCATTCCTATGAGTAAGAAATCAAGGAGGCAGGACACCTGCATGGATGAGCAGAAAAAACTCTGGAAAATTCAAATGGAAGAAGGAAGTTTACAGAATGTGGAAAAAGGGACTGGCCACTTGGGAGGAATATAGGAACACTGTCAGGCTCTGCAGAGATGCAAAGAGGAAGGCTAAGGCCCACTTGGAATTAAATCTAGCAAGGGATGTCAAGAACAACAAGAAGGGCTTCTTCAAGTACATCAGTAGCAAAAGGAAGATGAGGGAAAATGTGGGCCCACTGCTGAATGAGGTGGGTGCCCTGGTGACGGAGGATGCAGAGAAGGCAGGGTTACTGTATGCTTTCTTTGCTTCAGTCCTTACTGCTACAGCTGGCCCCCAGGAATCCCAGACTCTGGAGGTAAGAGGGAAAAGTCTGGAGAAGGAAGACTTTCCCTTGGTTGAGGAGGATCGAGTTAGAGATCATTAAGGCAAACTCGATACCCACAAATCCCTGGGCCCCAATGGCATGCACCCAGGAGTGCTGAAGAAGCTGGCAGATGTTATTCCTAAGCCACTCTCCATCGTCTTTGAAAGGTCATGGAGAATAGGAGAGGTGCCTGAGGACTTGAGGAAAGCCAATGTCACCCTAGTCTTCAAAAAGGGCAAGGAGGACCCAGGAAACTACAGGTCAGTCAGCCTCCCCTCAACCCCTGGAAAGGTGATGGAACAGCTCATTCTGGATGTCATCTCTAAGCATGTGGAGGAAAAGAAGGTTATTGGGAGTGGTCAACATGGATTCATCAAGAGGAAACCATGCTTGACCAATGTGATAGCCCCCTATGATGGCATGACTGGCTGGGTGTATGAGGGGAGAGCTCAACTTTAGGAAAGCTTTTGACACCGTCTCCCATAACATCCTCAAAGGGAAGCTTAGGAAGTGGGGTTTAGATGAGTGGACAGTGAGGTGGATTGAGAACTGGCTGAATGGCAGAGACCTGGGTCTCTGTAGCCTGGAGAAGAGAAGACTGAGAGGGGATCTCATCAATGCTTATCAATATGCAAAGGGTGGGTGGCAAGAGGATGGGGCCAACCTCTTTTCAGTGGTGCCCAGTGACAGGACCGGGGCAATGGGCACAAACTGGAACACAGGAAATTCCACCTCAACGTGAGGAAAAATTTTTTTCCTTTGAGGTTGACAGAGCACTGGAACAGGCTGCCCAGAGAGATTCTGGAGTCTCCTTCTCTGGAGATATTCAGAACCCACCTGGATGCGTTCCTGTCCAGCCTGCTCTAGGTGAACCTGCTCTGGCAGGGGTGTTGGACTAGATGATCTCCAGAGATCCCTTCCTACCCCCACCATTCCGTGATTCTGATTCTGTGACTTCTCTTGCTTTGCTGACTGCATTTCTAGCATAGCCCAGTATGCAATTTTCCCCACTTGTGATGAGAGCACACTGCTGATTCATGATCAACCTAACTTCCCTACATCTGTTTCAGAAGGGCTACTCGACAGCCAATTGATCCTCACTTCTTTGCAATCTTATGTTATCCCTATGCCTGCCTACCCTGTAACCAGAAAACCAACATCTTTTTCTTGGTTTAAGATCAACTTGACTTAAAAAGTTTAAGGGGATTTTGTACTTGTGCTGTTGGCTTGGTCTACTGCAGAGATAAGAATCAGCTGCACAGAGTGCACGCAGCTCTACACGCTTCCTTATCTGGGCTGTATCCAATATGGTGTTTTTCAGTGTTACATAGCTTTCCCTCATGGCATTCCTCATTGTGGAAAAAGCAGCTATCCAACCTCTTTTTCTGTAATAGCTCTCATTAATTATAGGCAGTTAACAAATCAGACAGTGAAAACCCATCTGCAGTCACTAAAGAGTTACAGCTTGTATATGCGACCAGGAAATTTTAGATGTTTGCAGGCAGCCAATAAAAGGAGAGATCAACAACGCAGCTGACTCATGCAGGAAAGCTCAAGCTGTGTTTGAATGCAGTTCCCAGCTGACTCTCGAACTTGGTATCTGCAGCAGTTTCACTCCATTGTTCCATAGTTTTTATGCCCATATTTCCAGAGGTAAGTTGATATTTGTTTCCAATTTGTTTTACTGAGACATCTGAGTATTAACATAATGTAGAGTTTCTCTCATACTAAGGAAAACGTCTTTGCCATGAATTACTTTTAAAATTACAAGCTTAAAATAAATCGTTTTATAGCAGTCTCCCTACTGCCTTTGCCTCTGCAACTAGGGGAAGTTAAAAATTTGGCTGAGACTTTTAGTGTCTTCCTAAAAAATAAGATGAAACCCTTCATTGCAAAGGTCACCTAAGGAATATTGGTTTTGTGCTTTGATAGTGAGTTGTTTTTTTTAAAGGATCTAAGAGAAAAAGCATTCAGAAGAGCAGAACTATTGAAAAACTGGCTATGGTACCAAACTTGCAATCTAGGGGGTAGAGACAGACTTGGTTATCTGTAATTCCATGATAGTGCCATATCCATGATTAGTCCCTCCAACTATTTTAGGAATCTGGATAGATAAAAGATCTCTTATTTTAGGGTTAAACTCTACTGAAGATTATCAGCAAATCACTTTAAGTCTAGCTGTGGAAACAGATGTACAAACTTAGACACAGGGACAATGGCACTTGGCATGTCATGGTTTGTAACAGAGAAAGATTGAAGTGGTTTTAATTTTGTTTTTAGAAAATCTCTAGCTAAATTAGGTTTTGCAAATCCAAAATAGGAACTGATGGCTAGGTTTTATTTTCATCTAAGTAGCTAGTTAGCAAGAGTTTAAAAAAAACTGCTACAGCTTTACTTGATTCAATTTTAAAAAGAAACTGATACTTTCAGGAATGGTTTAGTTCCTGTATTCTTTGTTTGTTCTTCTTTGTACTGTGATTGGAGTTGAGTAAATAATTTTCGCTATTTAAATCATTATTTATTGTAGTGTATAATAAAAATGAGACATAATTTTCCTCCTGCCAGCCTTCTGATTACCCCCTTTATATTTAGGATTTGTAGATCTGTGCAGTCTGTCTTTGCAACTTTAGAGGATAAGTAGCTCATTTAGAAATTTATCTTAATTTGGAGCAATCTTTTCAAATTTTATGAAACTCTTAACCTGACTTTCAGGCTCATACCATATTGGATTTATCATTTAAGGAAACTCTAAGTGAGGCACCTAAGGCAGCTACTGCTTTCAAACTACAATAAACCAACAAAAGTAAAGAAATAATCTGTGCTTTCCTATCAAAATCAAATACTGTTGAAGCTGAACTGGTAAATCAGATGCTGATTTTTTATTTGCATTTTGATTGTGGTTAGATGCAAAATTGAGCTTAGTACCCCTCTGTTATTGTAAACATGCCTGCATGGCTTAGATACTAAAATTAACCAAAAATAAGTTGGTCGTGAACTAGAAGCAGTTCAGCCATGAGCATAGGCAAATTTATCTTCAGGTTTTTGTTTCTACTTTACTCATGAAGAACAAATTAACTGCTCAAAACCAGAAGACTTCCAGGCCTTCTGCATCCCAGAAGCTCTTTTTGTAGAGCCTATCTTCTAGAAGGACACAATTCACACTCAACAGTCCTTACTGGCTACTTCAAAGTTTTGGCCCTATTACTTCAGTTACCTCGTGTGTTTTCTTCTCTAACCCTGGTCTACTGGACACTGAAAGGGAGTATTCCACTCTGAGTTCTTCTGACTCACTGACCACTGATCTTGCAGTAATCCTTACCAATGTTTTTATCTCATCTGTTTTCTTTGCTTGCTCATTTTCCTCTTTCACCACTGACTTTTGCTTATTCTGTAGTCTAATGGAGCTTCACAGACGTAATTAAAAATGTTACTCTTTTTTTGATGATGCTTTGCAGAGGTTATCTCTAATCCCTGTGCCTTGCCAGTGTTACAGTACAGACAGAGTATTGGCCAAATTAGTGACTGCTATAGAGACACAGCTCCATTTAGCAGAGTTCTGCTAGCTTACAGCAGCAAGAAATTTGTCTTTTACCTTGCTTTTGCATTGACATGTGATGTTTTATTAAAGAAAAGATGCAAGAACGATGCAGAACAGACTGCTGTGAGTTATAGCCTTTTTCCATGAGAAGCAGAGAAACTGTATTTCTGTGTACAATGTAACTGTAAGATACTAGTTAGTCTACATAGTTTAGTGTCACTTTAAAATCACATCTTATATTATAAATAATGGCCCCTGCATTTCAAAGTCATCAGATGGAAATAATGACCAATTAATTAGCACCTTGCAGCCTCAGATGGCAAGTTATGGTCCAGACATTCCTTTGCAATTAGTGCGTTTTTCCTGTCTTTATAAGGAAAGTCTGACACAGAGTGGTAAATGGAAGCCTCTTGGATTAGGGTAATAGTTACTCAGGAAATAAGGGGTGGTGCAACTACACTGTGCTTTGGTAGAAGTGACAAAAAGTAGTCCTTAAAACTTTTTTTTCTTTTCTGCCATTTTCCCCCCCCAAGCCAGCCATCAAGAAATGGCCAAATCATTACCTGTAGTAGCCCAGGAAGATTTGGAGAGCTTTACCTTGACCAGGACAGGCTCAGGCTTTGCACTCAAAGCCTTTCATGTTTCTTGGAACACTCACATCTCTGTGAAGCTGCTGACCAGCCAGGACACTACAGAGAGGTACGTGTCTTATTTGGCCAACTAACCACGCAGGTGGGCATCACAGACCTGCAGCGATGGCACCAGAATGAATTGTGGCACGCCCAGGATCGTCCGATCCCTAAACACATTACTAGAAATCGCAACTAGCTAAGAGGCAGTTATACTGAGAAACAAACTCTATGTTTTTGTACAAACTTTTATAAAAGTGGAGCTTAATCCTCACACCATTAATTATCTCTACTATCATAATGTCTACAAACCCTGATAAGTCATACTCAGCATGCTACGGTATTACATCTTTTTGGAGGTCCCTGAAGAGATCTCAGTTGAATTTAATATAAAACAGCATGTACAGGGGAGGGAGTAGAGAAATGGGAGGAGGGAGGGATAATGGTCAGGGTTACAGGGCAGTGAGATGTGCACATGTCCTAATTATAAAAAGAAATGAGCAGTAACTGATGGGCGTCAGCTTACTGACCATAAAATTCCAGGGTGCGACAAAAAAAAAGTTTCCAAGAATAACCACAAGCTAGTTCTGATGAAGCAAGACCAAAGCATTTTAGGGAATGCACTGACCTGACTGTTTATCAAAAAAAAAAAGGGTGTCTGATGTGCATCTACAGAGTAGATTAATTGTTAATTGAGAAAGCTGCCATTCAGGTGGCTTTTGGTAAAAGCAAAATACAAAAGTGTCCTACGCAAATAGATAGTGTTTAATTTGTTCCATTATAAAGTAGGAGAGGGGAAAAAAACTTTATTTCATACAAATATTTTTAAATTGACAGTTTAAATTGTTGGTGATACTTCAAAAAACAAATGCTGCCAGATTTTGGGAACATTTACAAATTTTAAGGTGGGGTTTTTTTGTGGTTGGGGGAAGGACTGCTTTCAGAAAATAGGAATCCAGCAATTTTGTGCTCTGAGCAAATGTTATTTGTTTGGTAGCTTGTTTAAAGGAAAAAAGTTTCTTTAAAACAAACAAATCCCAAAACAAAACGGCTAAAGTTACAGAAATCAACATTTTACTCTGCTTTGCATTTAACTTGCTATCCTGATTTGGCATCTTTTCACTCAGTCTTGCTCCCTAAAACTAAAGCCACTGTTTTGCTTTTCTTTCTTTTTCTACCATTCTAATCTCTATTTACACTGCACAGTGTTTAGGAAAGCTGGGAGAATAAACTGTGTTTTACACAGCTGCAAAATGTTTAAGGATGTGCTGACAACAAATATTTAGATTTCTGGAAATAAATGTTAAATAAAACAGGTGGGGCTGTGAATTACTTCCAGTGATTAATTTACAGGCTTGTGAATCAACACAGTAAATATGAGAAACTGAAGCCTTAATGTAAAGGCTGGTTAGAATAATGAAAATGAGCTCCAGGTCTGAAATCAACTGAATTTTGAAATAATTTCAATGAATTTTCAGCTCACAAGTAACACAGATTAAAAATAATCAGATTTTTAAAATCAAAACTACAACTAACAAAAATTGAATCATTAGCAGAAGTTCTGTTATTTCCATGAAAATGCACAATTGAATTGATAGTTCAGTGTTTCCTGTGCATGAAGTGCCTGTTTGAAGTCCTTAGACAGCAAAACTTTATTCTCCTGCTGATGACCAAAGGAAAGCTTTGTTACTCTCTCTAAATAAACTCTGTTTGAATTGAAGTCTACAATCCAACTACAGTTGAGCTTGAATCGAATTTGACAAAGTCACTAGAGTGGTACTACTTACATCAAATGTGAATTTGGCTTCACTTTTATATCATGCTATGACATGCTATATCGTATATGATTTATATAACATGGTCTTATTAGACAAGAATGAAAGATCATAATTTCCTTGTAAATGTGCATCTCACTATTAGCAAAAGGATACAATACAAGCTCTTGGGGACAGTAAGGGGTAAAAAACCTTGATTTTTCTTAATCTAGCATTTCATATAGTTTGGCTTTGCACTTCCATCCTGATTTAAACTATGCTCTTATGTTTGTATTAAAGCATCCAGAGGTCTTTCATGTCATATTAGGAAAAAAAAAATACACTAAATAAGGTATTGCTTCATTTTCTTAGAATTGTTCAGAAGATGACACAGGGTTGTCTTGGGTTTATTGATAGAATTATATTAGCTCGTTTTCAAGCATATGGTTATCTCTCATTTCCATATCCTACACTACCTCATCTCCAGCTGAAGTTCCCTGCAACCTAACCTGCCTCTAACCTTTGCTATTTTTCACAGGGAGTGGAAGTTGCTACTTCAGGATATAGCAATTGTCAGACACTGTGAGTCTGAACGTCTCCTGCCTTCTCTCGGGATTTACCAGTACCGTGGACTTGTGGGGATAGTGACTGAATGGATGAACAATGGATCCCTCCACTCATTCATCCATGAGGTACATGAAAGAAGTTCTCTTTTATGTGACAAAATTAATTACAAGGTCAGCCAAAAGACAGCAATCAGCATGTAATTATGGACAGTAGTCACAGTCGATGTCGTCTTTAGCTTCTGTATTGTACTTCTGTTTATTGTCAAATGAAAATGTGAATACTAACAATTTCAGACTATCCAAATCCGTATTTTTGTGTCACTTAGCATCAACTGTACCCAGAACTTCCATTTCCCTTACTCGTAAGGATCCTGTCGGATGTAGCTGAGGGCTTGCATTACCTTCACAGCCTCCAGCCTGCTTTCTGCCACTGCAGCCTGAAACCCTCCAACGTGCTTTTGGATATGCAGTACAGAGCCAAGGTGGGAGCTTCTACTTTTAGCCTATTAATGTAAAATCCAGTGATTGCCCTATTGTTAGATAGATTTATCCTAATAGTCAACATTTTCTAGGACTAGTATTGTTACTAAAACTTACTTTTCCTCCCATCTGTGTAGGTATCAGATTATGGTCTAACCAACTGGAGGAAACAGCAACTGAGGTCAGACCTGCAGAACTGCAATCAGAGAAACTTCCAGGATTTGGTGTACCTCCCTCCTGAAATACTTGAAGGAGGCCTTCCTTCCCAGGAAGGTGATATTTACAGGTGAATAGGATTTCTAAGGGCAGGTCATACCTAGTCCTTGCTACGTTCTACAATGCTGCTGAAATACTTATTTTCAAAGACACTGCAGTAAAAATGCCAGATCTATATAATACTAAATGATAGTATTTCACGTGAGGCCAGTCACTGCAGTAAATTCAATTGGAAATTTGCCATATCTGTTGAATAACATACCAAGGTTAAGAATTGTTCTCAAAGTTCATAATATAAATATTTATATAACAGACTTAAACATTTAAAAAGTGTAAGGTAGCTGGCAAAACATTTTTTTATAGAAGTTTATATAAGTTTAGAAGCCTAAGAACTACAGTTCACGTAGTCTTTAAGTGTGAACTGCTGTTGGCTTTAGTTTCAGGAAGAGCTGTTGATGCTTAGAGGAGGCCCAGATAAAAGCAAGACTTTTCTCTTAATAGTGTCCCATTAAGGTCCTATGGAATCTCTGCCGGAATAACTTACTGAGCCTCTCAAGCATTCATACTTCTTAACTAAGGCGATTCTTACAAAGGAGGAAGATTAGCTACTGCCACATGTCCCTTTTGGATAAGTTACATGCTTCATAGTTGCTGCAATAAATGAAAGAACCTCAAATTGCAGCTATTGTCTGTACAGACATTCATCTTCACAACCGGCTCGCAGAGCCTGTGGACTAACATTATAAATAAACTTTAAGCATGACTGCTGCCCTGCGCTCAGAGCAAAAAATGCCTCCTTTACTGTCACACAGGGAGGTTCTAAGATGAGTCAAATAATGCGTATGCTTGAGGCCTATAAATGATGTGCGTAATCTGATGTTGTTCCCAAACACAAGATTTTTGCACAAGAGTGGTGGTTTACTTTCAGGTGGCATAATTCATCTTCCAGCATGTCACTCTTAGATAATTTTAGAGGCTCAGTTGTGACTTGGTGCGTGAGCGCATGTCCAGACAGTGGTGCAATAGAGAAAACAAAAGTATGTGTCATAGGAGATATTACTAAACTACATGTAAGTTACATGTGCCTTCACATTACGTTAATGCTTTACTAGAGGGTAGTTAAGTAAAAGCACTTTCAGATTTTATGTGGAAATAAGGCAGAAGAGATGGTTCTTTTAAACATTGTAATTCAGCACTATAGCAAGATATATGAGTAAGCAGATACGTTTATTCTAGAACTGCTTCTTCCCTATTTGATTGTTTTGCTTCTGACTCGTCCATAGGTTGCTTTCTCTCTTCCAGCAGTCTCCTTGCCTCTGATTTTGCAGATTGAGCTTTTTATCAAAAACCTGTATTTTATACCATCTGAGTTGTGGGTTATAGAAGTAGATTTATGGTACCACTGGAATACTTCCTAAGATGTTAGAAAAGGAAAAAGGTATTTTGAGCTCCATCAAAACTTGATGAAGAAAATGGACATGCAGCAGGGCAGAAACAAGTTTTTGGTTGTTAACTGATGTGCTTGTCAGCACCTGCTGAGAAGTCCAGCTCTTTCAATTGCTATTTAAATTACTTGAAAACAAAACAAAAATGATAAAGAAAGGAGAAGAGAAGCTTCTGAAATTCACAAGAGCAAACAGAGATAAGGTGGTAACCTGAAATGTAATTCTAATTGCTCCTATTTAAAAAAAAAAAAAATTATAAAAAATAATGCTAACTGATTTATTTTTTTATAAGAACAGCTCAGTTGAAAACTGAAACTTAATAATGTAGGGGGAAAGACCTCATCAAATTAGGAAAGACTTGGATAGAATTTGTCTTGAAAAACTCCTTTCTCTTAAACCAATAAACTTGCTCTTGGAAGTGAGAACGTAAATATAGATTACAAACTAATGAATGGTCTTACACTATTATTTTCTTCTTTTCTTCTTTTTCCCAGTTTTGGAATACTGTGTTGGGAGAGCCTAAGCAGACGGAAACCTTTTGAAGGTATTTATCTCTATTGTTCATGTCAGACCCAATTTTTCACAAATTCCCTTATTGTAGGGAAATGAGGATACAAACAGCACAGTCTTTTAGATGTCCCTTTGCCTTATATTACTGTTACAGCACGTAGATCCACGTTATGGGATCTAAAGATTAGAATCCCTCAAGAAATGTTCAGTGTTTCCAAAGAAGCTGATCTTTCTGCAGGGGGAAGATGTAGCTCCTTAGCCCACTTGTATCATCTCTTTGTGCTTGCTGAAGCACTCTGTTATTGAGTTTTCTGCTTGCCTTTAGTGAGAAAGAATACCACTACATATTTGACAGTTGTAACTTTAAAATTGGTGAATATCTGAGTGACAAGTGGCTAACTGGATGAGCAGAATGCTCATTTTTAAAGTTGTCATGAGTTTCAAAGCCTCATCAAGAAATGCCAGTTCATGCTGAATTTCTCTGAAGTAAGCAGGGAATCTTACTTTCTTCAATGAAAGTGGGAGCAGCTTTAAAGAACTTAGTTTGCAAAGCATTGTATAATAATTGTCACAGTCTAGGAATGATCCCTGTTTCATGGAGGTGGAGATCAATGAAAGACTTCTTTGCTACAGGCTCGGTTCTGCAGGGCAAAATGGAAAGAATCCTGTATTTTACAGGCTGAGGACCTTTTAGATACCATGCATAGAATAGTACCTGAATGTCCACCTAGTTTATGCCTGCCATCTCGTGGCTGCCCAAAGTAGACTTTTTTGTACAATAAGAGTTATATTCCTGTAATGGAGGCGTAAGGCTTTATATAAAACTGCAAGCTTAAAATATACCCATAAAAATTACATGTATACCTGAGGTATCTGTGCTTGCAGTTTACAATGCATGTACTCGTAGCCATTTGTGACTTATTATTTGGGCAGAGTTCTTTATTCTGATATGCCCTGTTGCAATATATAGCTATGGTTATCGTTAAAGGTTAGCATGTCTATTTACAAGACTTAATTTTTTTAATTTTTGCTTTTAAAAGCACTCTTTGTTTTTAAAATAGACAAAATAACATGCTGAAATGTCATTTTAAGAGACTTCTGAGGTACTCAATGGGTCTTTTTCAGTGACGTTTTCCTATAAATTGCAGGTCAGACCACCCTGCTGGAAGTTTTGACAGGAATCTGCAGCAGTTTGCGGCCTGGCATTTCAGAAAAGTTTATACCAAGCAATTTGCCCGAGAGGAATAGACTGTTGCACTTTATCGCTCTGTGCTGGCATCAAGAACCAGATTACAGACCACGTACTGCAGGTAACGTTCAGGATTTGCTTTCTTTGCAGGATTCCTAAGGGAGACACTCTTGCTGGAAACATTGCTCTAGCACACCAAATCAATGACATAACAACTGATGTGGAAGGCAAAGAAGTCTTCAGCTCATCAAAGTACTGTAGATGGTTTTTCTCACCTAAGCTTTTTACCAGAGGTGGCATACTTATCTCCAAAATTGTGTTTGGTATTAAGTAAAAGTGAATACAAATAAAGGAAGGGGTATTGGCAGCTATATATACACTACTTCAACAAATATCAACCTGTCTTAATTCCAACACATAACCAGTTCCCTTTTGAAGTGTGTGATGATTGTTTACTTTAGTGGAACTGTTATGTTTATCCTCTGTTCCTAAAAAGATTGCCAAGAAATGTTTAAAATTGTGATATTTGAAGACTTCTGAGCAAATTTTCAAGGCTGAAATACACAAGTGCTGAGGAAGCAATTTGTATATAGCTTTATTGTGATAGATTTATACAATCACATGTAAATATTTTGCAAGTAAGTCCACTACCTCTGTATGAATATTTAAGAAAATGAGATTTTAATGACTGTAATCGCTCTTTAAAATCAGTTCAAAAAGGAAATAAAGAGGAGCTATGAGGTGGAAGTTGTATTAAACTAATCCCATATAGTTCATCTAGATACTCAACATAATAGTAAAGTTAGTTGCAATATATTGTAGCCTAAACATATATAAAGTTTCACATGCAATGTGGTATTTAAAATGCTTTATTCTCCCTGCAGAATGTGTACACCTTCTAAATGGAATTTTGACTAGTATAAATAAGGAGGCAATTTCCACTGCAATCTACAACCTGATGGATGCAAAGGTCAGTGTAAAACTAAGTTTTGTTCTCCTGCAAGGACATTACCTGATCCTTTCAATTGCAATCTTTGTGGTCCAAAACCAGGAAAGGTTTTGTCGTCTTTGTTCTATTGGACATGCCAGAGAACTGGAGAGTACCCTTTGGCACTTCATGTTCACTCAGGAATTGCAGAAAACAGATACTGAGGGGTTCTCTAGAAACCCTGTCAATTGCTACCTGCTATTATAAAAAAATTGATAGCTTCTTTCTAGTCACCAGCTGTAGTCAGACTGGTAAACCCATGTGAGAACAAGTATCAGCCTCAAGTAGGTCAGATTAGGGCTAGAACCAAGGCCAGTTTTTGTGGTATGTACTGGTAAGAAGATATTTATTCCGAAACCTGGACAGCATTGTTGCCTGCTACAGCAATACTAGTATTAGCACTTTTTTTGTATGCTTCCCTGTTTCTAAATTGATGTGCTTCAGACACAAGACACCACTTGTCCTAGGGTTTAAGAGGGTTCTGATACCACGGGAATGGATGGGGAACAGCCAACGACTGAGGGATAAAGCTAATTCCTTATATGTCTACATTGCCATGGGAAATCTGGCACAAATCTAACTGCCACAAATATAGCTATATCCTATCTAGCAAACTTAGATAGCCATGGTGGGGAAATCAGTGACACATGCCTCAGCCCTTGAACAAGTATTCTGACTCCATCCAGATTTACACAACCCATGCCGTGTTGTTGGTTTCATTGCTGGGCTCATGTTAATGCATGCTGGATTACTTCTACATGTTGCAATCACATTCTGGGATTAAAAACAGACTTGATCAGTGTTTTAACAGGTGGCTTAGTTCAAGTCGTTTTTACTATTGTTGAAGTTTATTTAGTATTCTATGGACAAACATTCCATAATCTAATGCTTCAATCTCCCTTGAGCATGGCTTTATTTTTCTGTTTGCTAAATTAACAAACAACTGAACTGATAACACATCCAGAATGACTGTGAAGATGCTATCGGAGACTCCTGAAAATCAATTCATTCATAAGTGTTGAAGTATATAAATTTTTAAAAAGTTGAACAAATCTGCTGCAGATGTACAAAACTGCAAAAGGTTACCTGTATGGACACATCCTTATTGCAGACAGTTTGGCATGCTAAACACAGGACGGCCTGCTGTTTGGATACTTACAGGAAAACATGTTATAGCTAGCCCAGTCTCTCTCTCTCATTCAATACAGGGCTATTCTCATCTTCCCCTGCATGATTCAAAACTGGATTTTAAAATGAATTTGAAACAGTAACAGGGTAATATTGTGTCCTATTCTATGACTACTTACAGGTGTTAAAATGCAAAATTGCTTTGTGCCATTCAATATTTCTATACATCAGCATACCTGAGAGTATAATATACATTGTCAGTACAAATGGTCAGCGTCAGTATAAATTCTTGCTCCTGACAACTGAATTGAACAAACCATATGTATATTTACTAGAACTACTGTGCTTTTTTTTTTCCCCCCAGGAGACAGCACTTAATGCATGCAAAGGTTCAGAAACCTACACATTGCAGACAGGCATATGCAATTTGGAGGTAAGTACCTGGCATGCATTTAAGTGTCTTACAAGAACGCTTCACAAGCTGCTTGTTTCTCCTGCCAGCTCTGACAAAGCATAATAAAAACGCTGCAGGGCAAAACGTCCCTAACCCCTTTTATTCCCAACAACGATAACTCTATGCAGTTAACCAACAAAACCACCCTTTTATCTTCCTCCAAGCAGCTGACTCTGTTGCTTCTGCAAAAACAACCTCCTCCACTCTAGAGTTGCTTTGAATCTCTCCTTGAAGAGGTCCTAATGAAACAGCAGAAATTTAACCTTTCTTGTAGTGTTTTCAAAATGACATCCGGAAAAAGTACTAGGCTAAATTCTAGCATTGGCAACCAATTTTCTTAGAGCAAGGCCAACTGCTTTGTGGTAAGTCCAGCTGAAGTCAAATTACGTATGTCTGCAGGCTCAACAGCTGCATACGCACCCTGTCCTGCACTGTGATATACTGCCTTATATTCCAAGAGAAAACTGCTTTGAAAAGGTTTGGGAACAAGTTTCTAAGAAGATAATCCTTCCCTATTTTGATCTTTTCCAGGTCATCTGTTCACCAAAAACCAACTGTGCAATCAGCAAGAAAATTCCTTTTGTAGCACCAATCTTGTCAACTACTCTACTTGACAGCCATGCAAATAATGCAAGAGAAAATATTCTTGAGACAGGTGTGTCAAATACTATCCCACAGAATATAACAACAAAGAAAGGTCTCTATTAGCTCCAACTAATCTAAAAAAAAGGATAAGTATTACCAGTTTTTCCATATCCATATTATTTTCCAAGTAAAATTGATCCTTCCCAGAGTACAGCTGTGCCCTCTACTGGTACCATTTGAAGTGTGAGTTCACTGCAGAAAACCAGAGATGCCACAATATATTTTTTGATTAAGTGTATAGATTAAAAAGCCTCTTTTGGTAAAAATAAAAAAAAATAAAAAATTTAAGAACCTTGACCTTAATGTACAGCTGCCTTTCCCTCACACATCAAATATTGCCTGTTGCTTTTGACAGAACAAGTCCTTCCTGGGAACCACTAGTGCAGTTTCTATTGTCATACGCCAGCAAGAACAACTATATTTTTGTCATCTGCTAATAAAAAAAGGAGATAGATTTTTAAAATACGTGTCTCCGTATGTCCTGTGTCTTCAGGAACATGGGAATGATTCCTGGTAATTGACATTCCTAGATAAATAACTTCCTTTGCCTTTCTGATGTGGATTTGTCCTGTCAAAGCATTTAAACTTGTGTCAAGAAGCATTATATTTCCTTAAGAGCTTTTTCTATACTCTTCCAGCCTTTGGATACAAAAGTTGAACCATAGGAAATCAATTCACTTATAGCAACATCTGCATTTCCAAGCATCTGATCATCTGATGCATTTCCAAGCACAGTTCTGATCAATAGCTGTCAGACTTGCAGGTAGAATAGAAAGAATGTTCTGTAACTTCAGAAACAAATCCCTATAGACAGTTTGAAAAAGTCAAATGTGTATAATATGTGCCAAAAACTTCCTAGGAATAATGATATATTAATAAGGGCCTAAAGAAAAGCTAGGAATAAGTAAACGCCCTCAAGATAGTTTTCACTTCAGTTTTAGTCTTCTACAGTGGCTGATATATATATATATAAAAATGTTCTGTTGTTCAGTTCAAGGATCTCATCTTGCACATCTTAAACTTTTTCCAGATCACCCAGGCTCTGCCAGTAGAAAATCAACCTCCTTTAGCACGATTCCTTTATCTGGTTCAACTGCAGGCAAAGAAAGCAGTCAGCATAAGGACCCACCACTGGCTCTTAAGCACAGAACACAACCTATGCATCTTGAACAAGTGGTGACAGGTAAGACCCCAATTCCATTTTGAGGTGGCAATATTCTCCTTGGACAAATCGTAGTGATTAAATTGGTTAAAGTTTAGAGGACACAGTTCTCTCTAAATTTTGTGCATGTTTTCAGGTATTTAGTGTAATAACTCCTCCAAAGTTGATACAAATGTCTTATGAGTCTATTTGTATATAGCTACTGACATTCTCAGAAGTTTTGGCACTGGCCACTGAGAACATTGGCTTATTCTTTTCCAGGGTCATATTCAGACTGAGAACAGTTCTGAAAAGACCATAATAAAAATACAGCAAATATAGCACATGTTGAATGCGAAATACATTTGTTGAAGTCTGGGAATTTATTTTTTTTTATTTTAAGCTGTGTATTTCATACCCCTACAGAAGCTGTTATTGACTACAGAAACCAGATGACTAGGAGGAGGGGGGACCATTCATTTCCTTACTTTACATGGTCTTGATTCTTCCTACCAAACAGAGGCAGAAAAGGCCAGCTTCTGATTTCTGAAGCTTGGCTCTGCCTGTCGGTGAAGCTTTGTGAGCTTTTGTTTGCAAGCTGGCCTGTGATAGTTCTCCCATTTAGCTGGCCATCCTTCTCCACTTCAACTTCTGAGTGATGATGTAATTTTTGGATAAATCAACAGACTAGTTCATACAGGAAAAGTTCATCACAGAACTCTACTGGCAACAATCAGGAGTCAGAATGACAGAGGCATGTTCTCCAAAGCGACAGTAGCTTTTGGTTATTAATTTTCTCTTGGTTGTACGGTATTTCCATACACTAAAAACCCTAATGTCAGTACTAAGTATTCTAATCAGTCTGTGAAGAGACAGAACCCAAACCTCTTGATCTTTTTGCTAAGACTACTACTTTTGTCATTAGTTTGGCTTTGACATACACTATGAAACTGGGAACTTGAATATATGTTTCAAACAGGCCTATTATGAACCACCAATTATCTGTTCCTCCGCTTTCTACAGGACAAAGTTTTCTCCTCTATGTTGAGCCAAGCTGCTTTGCATAGTTTGATACAGATGCTAGATGAACAGCGCGAGACCTGCAAATCTCCTGCCTTTACACAATCTGAGCACTTAATCTTTAGAAACACTTATTTTCTGTAATCTAATCTTCATGAGTTGTGAACAAAAGATGAAAGTACATTGGATTACTTTTGAACAAAGAATGCAAATAAACTAACTCTTCCTACTCCTTTACTGAGTCTACATTTCTCGTGTTGAAGCTATCGCTTGCCAACAACTTCTGAAAGAACAGAGAACCTAATTTCTCTTTTTTTTTTTTCCCTTTTCACTCAAGATTCTTGCTGCAAAGGAAACTGCTGTCAAATACTGGCCTGCCAGAGACAGACCATACTGAGCTGCATGACAGAAGGACGCCTCAACCACATCCTCGATGTCCTTCGCTCACAGCAAACATTGTCCCGAATGGATTATGAAAAAATTACCTCCTACCCCACAGTGACTGGCCGTGCTCGGGCTTTGTTGGACACTTGCCTTTGCCTCGGAGAGAGGGCAGCACAAGTTGTAGTGACTGTACTTTCAGTGACCAAATGTAGCCCTCTGGGACGAGGCAGCCATTGCCCAGACTCTCCTTCTAGGGTAAAAAGGCTGGGTTTGTGACTTTTTTTTTTTTTTTTTGCAGTTTGTTACATGCATCAGAGCACTGGTAATTTGGAATGGCAATAATTCACGCTAATTCCTCATAACCCATCGACTGAAGTCAATGCTTCATACAGACCATGATTTTAGTCCTCTAGTGGAAAAAGCTAGCTGGATTAAAAGGTCAAGTCAACCACTGCTAGCAGAAATTACCAAGACTGGTACAACAAATTCTAACTTGTACCTCAGAGATGGAAGGCATGCAATGTGTGCCAGAGCAAATATAGTTCAAGTCAGATGACACCTTATTTCCTTGGCTTTTTAGAAAGGAGGGAAATGGATCGTGACTTTTTGGAGGTCACACTATGGAAGAATGGCTGTTGCTAAATCCTTCCAAATAAGGATAGCAAACAACAGGGTATTGGAGGAGGAGAAAAAAATTACTGCCTTTCATTGAGCTCCTATCTGAGCCAGCTCTTAGGATGAAAGGCTTAAGAGAATCAAGAAATTTCTTCATGAGGGCCTTAAATAAGACTTGGAAAATTTATCTTACGCATATAAATTATTTTCACTCACAAATGGTCATGTGCTCTGAAAATGGGGCACCGATAGCAGCTTTTGGAGAGGTGGGGCTTAAAGTATTTAATAAATGAAAAAAATGTTATTATCTTACATCATGTAGTTCTCTAAGTATGTCTGCAGTTCAAATGTAAAATTAAAACAGGACAGATGTGCCAAGCTGATAATTTTGAAATGGTGGTCCTGCTGAACTGTGAAGGAAAGTAGTGACATTATTTTAATTATAATGAAAATGAGGTTATACAAAATGCTGTTTTTTTGAGGGCACAGTGGGATTCCTTCAAGCTTCATGGCACTGGATTAACATAAGAATTTGTTATACAATCTACAAGTATTTCAAATGCAAAAGCATGTTACTGTGTTTCCTTATGCTGCATTTGTTCTCTCTGCAGTTTCAAACTGCTTATTGAATTCAGTAGTTTGGCAGATTGCAGTTTTAAATACAGGGATTATGTGTTTTCTAGGCGCATTTAAGAGGTAAGAAATTTGTTATGTCATATACTACAATGCTGCTGGAACCATAAACATAATTTTTTATGTAAATTAATTAAACTTTAAACCTGCTACAATTAAAAGCAATGTCTATCAGAATGTGTTGAAAACAGTTTTGCCTGTTAAAAGAGCTAAATATCTACTTCACTTGAATTTTTTTCAATCTACACTTTAAATGGGAACATTCAACAGCCTCTGCTAAAGAAGGACCTCTTCCTTGTGAGGAAAAGAATGGCGATCATGGTGTTTTGCCTGTTTAGAAGGCATAAAATAATCAGAGTAAAACAGATAATCATTCACCTGTGAGAAATATTTACAGACTTTTAAGAGAGAAACTGGCAATATTGTTAAAACTTATCAGCTTTCAAAAATTATTCCATTCAGTTGTTCTGCTGGACGCTTTACACTTCTGTGAGAGATGTGCCAGCTGGCGGGCTATGCTGATTTTTTTGTGATTATATTTTTGACATAAAACAGTTTTGGCTCTTTACTTGAAACAGCTGCCTACTTGAAAATATCATTTGATGCCAGACCTAAGCCCGGTCTTAACTGTTAATTGCAGAACTGGCATCAAACCAGTGAGAGCACAAGTTATCTATTTTTCCAGACAGATTTTTGTTCTCCTCATATTTAGCTTTCCAGTTTAATAATGTAATAGGATGTGATCTTAGAGTTAGATCTATTACTATAAACTTTTTAAAAGATAACCCAGGAAGACAGTTTATAATCAATTACAAAACAAAGGTAGATTTGTTACTTCATGTTCAAAAGAGCCCAAACAGAATTCTTTAAATATGTTCTTTAATAATTAAGTCTATTCACAATCGGATTTTTGCCACCTTGCTCAACTGAAATCAATGCATGAGTTTGAGAGTTTTTTTTTTTTTTAATTGATACTTTGGCTAAAAGCATTGTCATAACAAGCTAGGCTACTCCCAAAGCCTTGCTAGAAACATACTTAAGTTGATGTAGCCAAATGCATAGACTTCCTCCTAACTCCCCCTTGTGTAATATAAACATTTAAATTTGGGAGTTTATTGACAGCTGCAGCTGTTGGGAGTCTAAGTGTGGTATTTTTGAAGGGATTCTACTAGTTTATTGGAATGAAACTGCTGTTGATATAAAACTAGAATATAGTGACCTGAAACTAGCATAATTTCATTTTGTCTCACCAAAAATACATACTTTTATAAGGCCTACAATGTGTTAGCTGTGTAACAAAGACATTACATTAATGTGTTGATCACTGATGTGAAATATCAAACTGCTTAAAGCTTACGGTATTCTGCTTATACCCGAGCTAGTTCATTAGCTAATACTTCTATTGTCCATTGCCTCTGTGTTCTGCAGCTCTCTTGAAATCACAAAACCATACAGAATAAATGACACTGAACAAGAGTAAAGATAGAAGAGTCAAAATGTTCTTTAGCATCTATGGGAAGAAACAGGGTTCAAATGTGAAGCATGTCTAGAGTCCCAGGAAGGATATACAAAACATGGGTAACTCTAGAAAAACAGCAAAGGCAATAATAAAAAGAAGTTGCTTCAGGACTGACCATACACAGTGATTAGTAAAACTCTTTCTTGCAGTTACTCAGAAAAGACAAAACTAGAATTAGTAGATGTTTTTCAAAATGAGAAGTCATATTCGAATTCTATGATGCTACTTAGATTTATTAAAGGAACAGTAAGTGGAGTAGGCAGATGGTTATTTTTCTGACTTTACTGTAATATAATTTTCTTCTCAATGTTGGTTGCAGCTATCTTTTGCTGACTTGTAAAAAGATGACTGTCCCTTGCCCTTTTTCCTATCTTATACACCTTTATCTTAGCTGGGATACTTCCTGCAATGTAAGAACGTCTGCACTAGCATTTGTTTGAGGTTAACTTGTGGAAAATTAAATCTGAGGTACTGGAATTAAACGTCTAAGAGATTAATCCTACCAGCAGAGAGCAAAACAAACAAAGCTATAAATACCACTCAATAGTTGTCTCCAATGACTGTTAGAAACACTTCCAGAGAACAACTGAGGAAGACAACAAGTGCATAATCATAAAATACTAATCTACAAAACTTAAAAAAAAAATACATTACTGAACTGCTAATGTACACAGAAGGATTTTACACCAGGCAGTCTAAAAAGTATAAAAACTAAAGCACTAATCAAAACAAACATACTAAACATCAAGGATTCTTTTTTGTTGTTGTTGTTGTTTCAAGTCTGAATTCTACATAACCTTGTAAACATTTTCATGCTTGCACAGGTTTAATCACTTGAGCTATTCCTGTGAATATTTCTAAGGAAGGTTAAGTGCATATATAAATACTTGTGGGACCAATATGTTAGGGAAGGACCCAAACATCCTCAAGGTAGGCATAGAGACTTTAGGTTTCTTTCCTAGTATTTATTGATTACAGTGCTATACAGCCACTAACTATGCTCTGCTCCAGTAATATATATTCTCTTTAAGACTGCTGGGGGGTTTTATGCATGAAGAAATCCTGTCTTGTGCTATATTCCCTTTCATTCTTTTCCTGCCCTCTTTCCAAAATATTATACTGGAGCTCAAAAGGCCTTAGCATAGTTTCGAATTTGTTCTTTATCAAAGGAAGTAATCCTTTGCCTGGTACTACACTCACTTTACTGAGCACAACATGGTTGACTTGGCAGCTGGTATGTCAGCTGAGTTAAACAAAACTCACGGATTTTGAAGTAAGTCCACCATAAATTGAACTACCTGACAAGGTCTGAAAAGAACACATTTAATGAGTTATTTGTGTTACATTAAAGTTAGTGTAGCTGCAAGAATACATTAATTGTACAGTTAAATTCAGTCTGTGTTGAAGAAAGGCTGCTGGTGGTTGCAGCATTGCATTTTGCTTAATCCCAACATGATAAAGGTAGTAGACAAGAAGCTCAGATGCATTATTTTCAGTCCTTGTGCTGAGATGAGAGAAATTTGTGATCTGTATTTCATGCCTTTATTTCTCTTTGCCAAAAATACATCCCAAGTAAGAGTTACAGAGATCTATAGCCTTAAACTGCCATCTTTGCCGGGATTTAAGGTTGACCTTCCCTCTTCCACAGAAGTAAGGGATGCAGCAGTTGAAGAAACCATGGACTCCTTCAACCAGGCTGAACTAAATGGCAGTTAGTAATTTAGAATTAGAGCTTCTTCACCTCTTGAAATGTGGTAACATTCCAAAGTATTTCAACAGCTATTTCCAACTGTTGGTCTTGAACTTTCCCCATAGCGACAGCAATATCCATACAAGCAGAAAGTGCAGACGAATTTCACCCTTTCTGGAGTACAGCCAACTTAATTCTGAAAGTTCTGTACAGTTAGTCCTTTCATTAGATTTCACGGAAAAGCTTTCATATTAGGTAACAGAATGACTACCAACGTTATATTTGTTGCCTTTTGTTGACCAAAAAGGACTCAAAGCTTTTTTTTATTTTTAGCTCATTAGAATATTACCGGAGGGGGTAACCTGAGAGGAGTGACTAAGGAATATATCTGGAAAATAATTTAAAACAAACAAAAAACCCTGAGACTTTTGGCCTTGGAATAGTTACAAAATATGTTCCCAACAGAATTGTCTTTATGCCACTTACATGTGCTGTGATAGTGTCCTGTCACAAAAGAACAGGAAACCAGAAGGAAAACACTGTGAGGCAAGTGCTTGACACATTCACTTGTGTGTGTATGCAAGGTGCCCAAGTAACCATTGTTTTCCATTCCGTTGCTGGCAATGTTTTAGCTGGAAAACAGCATTCAGGGTCTAAGCATGGACTGAGGAGACCCCAGAAGAGAGGAAGGCTGATAAGCAGTAAGGAAACCTGACATGTAAGGAGAAGTTGATAAAATTGTGTTTGTTTGGTTGAGCAAACAGGAAGCAAAGAGAAGATATAAGTCTGGAGTAGATGTAGTGAACATCCAGGGATGAAGCAGAGGACTTGGTACCAGTTGTCTGTTCTTACGGCTTCATGATTCTGTTTGTGGCTTTCAAGCAGGCACTCAAAGAGATTTAAATGCTGTTAGGAAGACAATCTCCTTTCCCACATCCACAGCAATTAGCAGTACTCATGGAATTTTTTTTTAACCTTAACAAGAGCTTTTCAGTTGACAGAATTATAAACAACAGTGATTTGCTAAGCCTTTTCCTTCATCCTGCTCAGTTTGTTTAGGCAAAATACCTATGTTTACAGTGATTTAAGGGACCAATGAATGTCTTTTTCCTGAGAGTTACATAGCATGAATATTTATAACTGCCCTGTAATGCCATCACTATTTATTTCACTAAAATGTACCTGTGAAGTCATGTGCCTGTTAGCAAGTCAGCTATCAGGAAGACGGAATAGAGAAAACCTGAATTAAAAAGCATTGGACACTATTTCCACTCTCTGCAGTGTTTCTGTGAATTCTAAAAATAAAAGGTGCTCCTACACTTTTGCATCTTCGCAGATCATGGTTGGTCATCTCTCAAATACAATGAAAATCTTTTCCATCTTTATTAAGAGGCAATCTTTATCGAGCAAGATTTCTGTGAATCCCTCAAATGTTTGCTGGGAGAGACACTAAAACATGTAATCTCTTTCATTTAGAAAAATTAATTAAAACTATTTAAGATTCTGAACATTCCCTTCTCCCCTTTGTCTATTTTTACACTGGGATTTTCTTTGCGTTAATATATTTTCCTCCCTCTTTTTGTGTGAAACCACAGGAACATAAAGAAAAAATTGCGACGTACAGTGTTAAAATACAAAATCAGAGAGAGGAAAAAAAAAATGTTATTTGTGCTGGACTGGTATGACCTCACACAGAAATGTTGATTGTTTTTCTGATAGACTGCATGTCTCGGACAAGTTTTACTAAACCCTGTACGAGACAAAGATTTACAGCCAAAGAAATATTTCAACTTGGGGAAGGTTTCTGCAAAACAAGCCAGTACTCCTGTCTCCTCCCTTCTGCTCCGATTCCTGCAGAGCTGGTTCAAACACAGTCTGGCATCTCTGTTAAAACCTGTTCTCTCCACTAAAATCAATTATATGCTTGTCCTGGTTTCAGCTGGGATAAAGTTAATTTTCTTCATAGTAACTGCTCTGTTTTGGGTTTAGTATGAGAATAATGTTGGTAACACATACTGTTTTAGTTGTTGCTAAGTAATGCTTATAGTAAGTCAAGGACTTTTTCAGCTGCCCATAGAAGCTGAGAGGGATCACAGGCAGGACAAGCTGATCAAAAGAATATTCCATACCATAGATATCATGGTCACTATATAAATGGGGATTGGCTGGGGGGAGGCAGGAATCTGCGATCGCTACTCAGGATGGGCTGGGCAATCGATAATGTTATGGTGAGCAATCGCATTGCATCACTCATTTTGTATATTCTTTTACCACTATTATCGTTATTATTTTCTCTTCCATTACTGTTCTAATAAACTATCTTCCTCTCAATCCCTGAGGTTGTATTTTTTCTTTTTCTCCCTCTTCTTCCTGTCCTACTGGGTGAATGAATGGCTGTGTGGTCCTAGTTGCCAGCTGTGGTTAAACCACGACAGTGCTGGCATTCAAAGCTGCAGATTCATTTCTTTTCCAGAAATCTCTCACTTAGGTATAGAATTAATGAAATATTCAAGAGAAGAGAGATTTGGATGCTGTTTTATATTATGTCTTTCAAAACTCAGATTGGATAGTCTTTGCTTTCATTTTCTATATGAGAGAAATAACAGGGTTTGAGCTCAGCTGTTGCATTTTATCTTATTTTCACGTATTAGTAGGAATGTTTTCTGATCTTTCATTACTAGTATATCAATATAGCAATTTAATTTGTTCTTAGCTGATCCGAGACAACTTTTTAAGAAAATCTGACAACTCTCAGTTTCTTCACCCAAACTAGCCCCCCAGCAGTGAAAGCTGTCATTTCTTCTTACGTGCTCCTTATGTTCATCTTTGGTAGCAAAAGAAGGCACACACAGTGTGGCCAGGCCTCTCCTGCTAATAGCAGGAGTAATTAACTGTACCAATTACAGTGCGTAGTGACAACTGCAGAGGTACAGGTTCACTATGGGTTTGTTATTTTAAGGGATGCTTGGGCATGTAAAGAAGACTTTTCTTGCCTCTCTTTACAGCTGACTATTTAATCACAGATGTTTTTTCTGCTATATTTTTTTCTGCTTTTTGTTTCATAGGGACAAACAAAGCCTTTTTAAAGAACAAAATAGAATATAAGGATTTCATAGTTGTAATTTTACTGTACAGTATGTACTGGATTTGACTCCACCAACATGCAATGCAGCTGTCTTCTGGCTGTTTCAGTACAACCACCTAATCTAAATCTCTCTGTGTGTTTTGTTCTAATGATAAAACATTACGGGTCCAAAAATGTACGTGATTCCCACACAGAATAATCCAAAAGAACAATTTCTCCAGTGATATAACACTTCGGTAATAAAATTTGTCTGTTGCCGTGAGGATAAGTACAGAGTTGTTGACGTAGTGTGACAGCGAGCAACCTACGTGATCAACTGATTTAAGCGTGAGATGAGGACGCTTACAGGAGGCCGACCATAAAGTTTGTTGCATGAGACGACACTGATGACCCATCTTAACAATTAACCTGGCCATCTCATATAGTTTCAACATAAGCTGAGGTCTTCCAAGTTTTCCCATGCTAGTGACACCGAGGTAAAAATATCTCCCTGACCTCCGCGAGCAGTAATATGACACGCATAAGCATGAGGTTTGGTTTCCTTTATCATACTGCCTGGGCTCTGGCACAGAAGCCCAAGTGCTTGCTCTCACTTCACTTATTCTTCCAGATTCATGTGAAAGTAAAGACAACGTCACCAACGTTGCATGAATGATCATGTCTCATTTAATCAATGTTACTGGTATTCAAAATGCTCTTAGCTTGTGGGATTTCAGCTAATTAAAGTAGTACTGAAAAAAAGCCAAGCAGTAAGCTTTAATAAAAGTGACTACTTTCTTCTGGAACTAAAATATACCTATAAGTACACACAGCACAGCTTTGAGTGTTTTCAAAAGTTTGCTTTATGGCACTTCACAGTATGTGACTGAGAGGCTGAAAAAGCTTTTCATAGTTGTGGGGATCTTGGGAAACTCTTGGTTGTTCATAATTAGTCCACTACGATTTGCTCTGTGGGACACTGTATGCACCAAGTAATCAAGAGCCAAGCATGGAACAAAGGAGCAAAGTGCAAAACACACACAAATAGACTGCTGAGAAATTATTTCTGAAAAGTTAGCAAAGCCAACCATAATTTTAATTTTAGGGCTCAATAGCTTCTAATATTAGCAAAGAATGGATTAGAAATTGGAACTGCGCTGGCAAAGACTAAATCCATTAATAGGGCTATATCTTCTGTGTTGCAAAGGCAAATGGACTGGCAATAAATCCTCCCGTGTTTCAATAAAACGCAATTTCCTAATCTTCAAGACTCTCTTAATGTTCAAATGTTTTGCATCTCAATTTTTAAGGTGTACTTTTAAATATTGAGATATTCTGAAAATCTTACTCGTGGAATATGCAGTCTGGGGCAAGTACTCAGCAAAAACTCCAAGGGGGTTCAGATCTCACTTATGAAACAACATATTTTTATTTATTTTACAAGGAGTGCCTTTGCTATCTAAACTTAAGAATTAGAACTTGTTTCCACATGTTTAAAGGAGCACACGTTACTCTGTTCACTTTACAGGCAAAATGAATTAATTCGGGTCAACATCCATAGGCATATTTGATTTGCATACATTGTGTCGGAATCTATACAGAAAGGTCTTTGGGTTTATGTTTTGGAAAACTTTACTTTTAAAGACAGCCTAAATTTGGAGCAAATACAACTACAGAATCCTGCAGAAGTCTGAAGGTTTTGGGATTCAAGGCTGTCGTTATCATCAGTTCACCCAACAATTGTTCCCACCGCTGTAAAGTATTGTGCTATTACAAGTTCTCTAAATAAGATGGGAGGAAACTCTTACAAAAGGTACAAATTTATGTTGTATTGTACAAACATTTCATGGTAGTTCAGTAATTAGGAGAAATGTAACAGGAGTGCACTAAAAGCAAAGCTGCATCAGTGGGGTCAGCACTGATGGAGCTGTACTGTAACACGCTGGATTCAAAGTAGCCCTGCTAAGGAACATCTGGTTGAATTTAAATTCCAAAGTTTGGACTCAGCATGGTAACACAAACAAAATGATGACATTGGCTTCAGCTTCTAGCAACTAACTGCTTGCAAATAGGGTATCAATGTAACTACTGCTAGAATTTTCTGAGCTACCATACTCCTGCTTTTAATCCCAGAGACAGGTACCACAAGTGAAGAAAGAGTATCAAAAAAGGACTAACAATAATATAGTGGAATCTCTAACATAAAGGAATTTTGCTGTTTTGAAGAAAGTCTGAGCAGTCATATTAGAAGGCTGGGAGTTGCGTAACATAAAAAAAAAAAAACACCAACAGATGTCTTCAAACGGTCTTGTCCAAAAGAAATGCATGTAAATACTGTGAAATTGAGTTACAAACACTACCACTAAGGACTTCATGATCTATGAATACCTGCATAATAATTTGGGACCCGAAACAAACAAACAAACAAATTTATTCTTAAGAAACTATTTTTTACAACTAGAAACCCTCCTTAGCTTGTTTTTATACATAATCACTTCTATTAGCCTTCAAAACATGGGACTTGGACATGGACAAAGAGCATTATCTTTAAAAATGCCTGCAGCTTTTAAAGTCTTGGCGAAACAATGATTCCTGTGTTGTTTTCCAAGAAAATTAAGCCAGTGATTCACTCACCCTCATTAATAAATAGCCAGGTCCTTATGAAGGTAATTCAACATAGATAAAACAATTTGTGTCATCAAAGGGTAGGGTCTCAGAGTTGAATGATTTAGACGTCTAAGAAATTAAGTCAAACTATTTCTTTAAAAATAACTACAAATGATTATTTTTTCCAAATGAACCTCCAAGACTGACTGGGAACACTAAGACGTATTGCACATAGGGAAGATTACTGTAGCAAAAATAAGTATAATGAAAATAGAAAGTTTGGGGCACTAATCAAAATAATGCTGAAAAAATACTGTAGTCCTATGAAATTTATCTGTAGATTTGGATTTTTTTGCTCGTTTCTTTGCTCTCCTAGCAAAGTTTTATTTATAACATTTGAAAACTTGTCCATACTTTAGAAGATACCTATTCCCACTTGTGCTTTGCAGAATGAACAGCACTGAATAGCTTGTAACCCTGTGCAAGAAAGATACATATAAGCAAATAATAAACTTTGGTGAGAGTGGATGAGGCAGTGAAAAGGAAAAGGTACCTGAAAGGCAACAGAATCAGACAGGAAAAATAAAAGATGGAATGTTAAAGCTTATTTTACAGTCTGTTCAGTATAGAGAAGCCAAGTTTTCCACAAAAGAAGGCCTATGTTAATCTTCAGAGTATTTAAATGAGAGTGCAGTGGCCATCCCACAGTTTCTGGTCACTGAAGGGACATCTTCCACTACCTCCTCCTCTTCCTTTTCTCTCTGCTCCTAGCTTACTCCACATTTGTACTTTTGTGATTATGATAGTAAAAAACTAACCTCCACAGAAGTATTGTTTTCTGCCAGCTTACTGAGCAGAATTGCCCCGCAGAGGGGTCAGGCAAGTGCTAGAGCCAGTCAAATGCTGAAAGCCAGTGGAGTAGGAGGAGACACGCGACTAGGAGTAGGGGAAGATAAATTTAGAAGCCTAAATTTAGATTATTTTTTTAATTGCCTAACATTTTGGTGCTTCTAGCCACTCTCACCTGTAAATAATATTTACTCTGCTTAAACCATCTACAGCAGAAGTTTGTATGATGGGAAGAGGAAGGTAAAAAGAAGGGGCAGAGGATCAGCTAATCTGTTTTTGTAAAGGTCACTCAGCTTTAATCAAAGAAAAGAAAGAGACGCAATTATACTCATTTTTGAACTGTTTCTGTTACTCTCCTGAAAGACTACAGACTACGCAGCTGACACTGTGTTCTTTGAAATTATGAAGGTTGAAAAACACTAAAAAGAATCTCTGCCTTTAAGTACTTACAAAAATTTGTGTTTTCTGGGATCTGGCTAAAGCCACAGATTCAGTCCTGAATCATTTTACCATACCTGCAAGTAACTCCTGCATCCACAGAATGTACGTTGCAAAAGAAGCATGAAAGTGGTCTCAAGACACACTACGTGTGGCAAAATTTCAAAAGGAACCAGCGTGAACCCTCAAACACACAGCTGGGAGCAACATCTCCGCGATAGTTACCAGCATAAGTTCCATGTAGCAATGAGTACTACTTACATATATACAACACACCTTCAATGCTGACCTTTAAGTTACTCAGTACATGCCCATTCTTCCAGGAATAAAGTGCATGAGCAACACATTCTTGGGGGACTTATGCAGTAAGGATATGCTTAAACTCACCCTGCACACCAGAATTAACTTGCTAACAAGCACAAAGCTGATGATTGGGCTTCAGATTCACTTAGATTTAACAGCAATTTTTACCTTGGCTCTGTCGTGCTCTAAAACCATTTAATGAATATCCTGTGGATTCGGTTTCCTTTAGTCTGATGCAAGTTCAACTTTGGTTTATTTAGGGGTATTTAATCTGTTTATTCTTAAAGGGTTTTTTGAGTTGAATTACATTTTCTAAGATGTATTTAAGTGGAAATATTACTCAGACAAAAAAAGGCAGATAGGGGAAAACTCAGACTTACCAAAACTTAGTTTGACTTTGTTCTTACTAGCTAGAAGAGATGTGATCTTAACTTGATTAAATTAGTATCGGATAAAATCCTAGTGGAAACAAAGTTGGGTTTTTGTTTTTGTTTTTTTTTTTTAAGTTTTCTCTGCTAGCGCTTAGAGAATGCACCCTCCTGTATAGACATAACTTACCAGTGGCCATTTATGGAGGATCAGGGATGAGGCATACAGTTTGTAGAGGTAATCTGTAGCAAAAACAGAATTAAAGTAAGGAGTCCAGACTTACATTTGGCTTCCACAGTAAAATTTAAGAAGTAAAGTTATGAACCTTGCCAAAATGGAGAAAAATATTTATTTGGATGATTATTCTGGTTGCTGGCAAATATTTTAGAAGCACTGTCTAGCTTTACGATGATGTCCTAACTTGGGTGTCTCGTATCAAGCTCCACAGTATTGTAAGTTTTCAGAATTCAAAGGGTGAACTTCTGTTTTGAGATCCTCAAATGGGTACTTTTTCTAATAAACGTTTTTCAAGGTTCTAAACCAAAATGTCATCCTCTGTACTTCCAGCATATGCCTAATAATTTGTTTGCTATGTCTTTTCATCTCTCACCTATTTCTTGTTCCTAAAGGCAATTCTATAATTAGCTCACATTTTATGAGTCCATTTTTTGGGGGAATGAATGTTGTCTGCGGTAGACTCAATTTACGAGAGCACTCTTAAAAGGCCGGCTAGCAACAGCTGAAATCAGCTGCATCTTTTACATTCACTTTCAATCTATTTCTTGATTAATATGCGAGACAACTGCTGCGAGTATCCCTCTACCTGAAAGATGCTGTGTTAGTATTACAGAAAATAGAGCACTATCAATAATTATAACAATGACTAAACACTGTTACCATCTAATAACCACTTTCTGGTTCATATTATCTTTATAAGGGCAATCAATTAGTTTCATATTGTAGAAACTTGAATTATGTTCCGGGAATGCCTTCTACATTTTTTATCCTCTATCAGTTCTGTATAAGTAGCTTAAAAACAAAGTCACATATGAGGGCTGTTAAGCTCCCAGAAGAAGGCAGACTGGTTTTGTTCGCCACTTCGCAACATTGTCAGTAGTTTTAGGAGGTGATAGATTTAGTGCATGCGTACTTGCACAAGACCTAAACCCGACAAAAGCCAAACAAAGAGTTGAAACAAAGAGCTGAGATGATCAGGCTCCTTCAGATTATGACCTGCAAATGACAGTTTGTTTTGCTACGGTGCTGTATAGTTTGGAAATTAAGTCTAATGTGTTCTCTCCCATGTGTGCATTTAAAAAGCCAATTTTTAACAAAAAAGACTTTCCTCACTCATTGTTGTCCAAACACAATGTTAGGAATATCTGGAGATACAGAGGAGAGTAGCAGCCTCTTTGTATGCTGATTGTCTCTGTGACAATGAAAGCCAAAAACACCTCCTTGATAAAAAAAGTAAGCTTTGAAAGAGGAAGTAATATGGAAATTAGACACGTAAGCCCCATGGTAATAGAACCGGACTCCATCGTCGCATTTACCGGCATGTTTACACTGCGTAGTTTGCCTTTCCCAGCTCTTTTACAGCCTTAATAATTTTTATTTGCCTGTAAAGTTTTTACCCCAGAATATCCTATGGAAAAAATCGACCTCTGACTCATCTGTTTGAGACTGTAGATAATAATCATGGATTGGGGGAGGGATAATTAGATTGTTTTGAGCGAGACAAAGACTATCATGTCTCCTGAACCCTGTGGTCTTTCCAGACACTGACCTTCTCTTTGCCTAACAGGGAACAGCAAAAAGGGCAATAAAGAACATTAAGAGGGGGCTGTAGCCTGTAGTTCAGACTGGATTAGACATGCTAAAACTATTAACCTGATGGAGGAAGGCAAACAAGAACGCCTTCCTTGCGCTACCCTAGATAAGGCTGCTGAACAGCAAATCGCTTACCATTATTTTCAGATACCACTGGGCATTTTTACTCACGATTTTGAAAGATTCATTAGATGTGCTTTATGGGAGCCAAATTTTGGGCACGGCCATGCCCATCTTGAGGGCAGGAACGCGCTAATGGTAGTATTTTGGGGCTACCCTTTGTATTTCCACATCCACTCTGGCTGGCGCTTACCACCAAGTAGCCATGCCCCAAAGTATCACCAGGCTGAAGGGCTTCCACCCACCTAGTTACACCTCGATTTAGAGGGTGTAACTTTGTGTCATGTCACCCCCCCCCCCCCCCCCGCGGGGGGCT